>OY979707.1:15511404-16003097 GCA_963855925.1 Inga laurina
TCTTGTACATTTAACATCTTAGAAACAAGTTGGGAGCCGAAAGTCGACACGTTTTATGAGGCACGCGATACAGGGGTGATAGAGCGTTGAGGTAGGGACTACTATCTCTCATATACAATGTGACTATTTATATTATATGTGTTACTGTATTTTGTGATATAAATACGTGCTAGAGGCACATTACTTGGTTGTAGTTCGGTGCCCAGCCAAAGTTCGTGGTTATAGATAGTTTATGTTGTAAATATTGTCGCCTTCTGTATCTTGACTTTGGATTGTAAACAAATACTTTTATCAATATATATATACTTTTTTGTATGCCGTGAAACTTGGTCTCTATTACTCTGTGAATATCGAAATGGAAATGGGTGTTGACATTTTTGGTATCAAAGCCCATGCGATTCTGGCAGAGCTAATAAGCGGTTCTGGCATTATCAAAATGGTATATTGATATGGTTTTGTTTGCATAGGGATAAGAATCGTGAGTGGTTGGATTTTAAGCAGTTCAAGCGAGGAACATGAGGGGTCACTCTCGTTGATGAACCAAGGTACCCTTGGCCAGAGTACTTTTGAGGAGCAGTAGTCTGTAGAGACAAGGACACCAGGGGAGCAGGTTCGTGACGGAGTGGTATATGAGACCTGATCTTGTACCTTGAGAAGGGATGAGAGATTCTGAACAATAGCGGACCGATGACTCAAAATCAGATCTGGATTCTGCTGCCTGTTCCAGAGCTGGAACTGTACACGTATTATATGACTTATGACCACATCGAGACTTATCGGAGTATGTGAAAGGTATAAATCGATGGACCTTCTTTGCATGGGACACCCCCGTTGACCGATATAGGGAATATCTAGAAGAATTAGACATGCTACACGTGGGGCAGAGTTACTTTGACTTGAAAATTCTAGATAATGTGTGGATTCGCACTACATTATATTTCCTTCCGAATATAGCATTTTAGGCAAGAAAGAAGAATGATATAATGGAGCGACGCCCAAATAATAATTTCAATGAATTCATGAAGTACATTACCCATCTGGTACAGCGGTACATGTATAGCGAGTGAGGTGGGGCTCAACTATTATGTTTTCATTACCGGAGGTAACCGGCACGTATTTTGAGATAAAGGCAGTCACGTGCAACCGATGGATAGGAAAAGATTGAGCCGTAGCAAGTATTTTGGGAGGGTACATAGAAAGTTAAACGTGCTCGACCCAGGGTAATCCTTGGATGGGTGACCCCCTCGGAAGTTGCCTATATCTTAAAAGTTATGTAATATAAAAAAAGGACAAGTATGTGATATACAGTAGTTTGTAGGTTCTGTGATGTTTCTAGCTTTCTATAACTACTGTAAATAGTTGATGTATGTTATAAATGACCTATCTCTGTACCCAAATTATTATAAAATGATGAAAATATCCTTGCATCTATATGGAAATTTATTTGTTCTTATTTTTATTTGGTGAGGTACCAAGATGATGCGTATAAGAGAAGGAGATTATGACTCAAATTGGGACAATAGCCCTGACTCTATGCAACAAATTCAGAGCAGGATGACACGACAACAACTTATGATAAATGATCTTAAAGATAAACTGCGGAGTTACAACAGAGACAGGGAAGATTGGAGTATTTTGAAAGGCAAGAGGGTGAATATATTGCATCTAATCAACCTCATCAGAGTCACAACTGTAACCCCCTTCTCATCCAAGGCCGAGATTAAGTTCATAAAAACATGATTAAGTCAAATCAGAGACCATAATACCATTTGGGCTTAATAAATTCTCTTTTGCCCAAACAAGGTTTACAAAACCGTTCAAAAACCTGTTCAACAACGGTCTCATTCGCATTTCAAACACACACATAGTCTGTACAGTATGATTTCATTCATAAATATCAGAGTATAATAGAAATTCCTGACACACTCGGATTCCATTAATCAAATAAGGGTTTTACAAGACATCTATGCCCATAATTCATTTTCCCTTAACTAAGGGATTACATAAATACTATCCAATATCCATATACAAATGTTTCCCCAGCAAAATATCCAAAATACAAAAGTATGATAACCAATTTATCCAAAATAAACTCTTAGCCCGGAGCTTTATTCACTCTTTGTCACCTGCTTTTCTTTTGAACTACCAGCCTTGTCTAAAAATGTGTTTTTAGGAGAGTGAGATTCTAAGGAATCCCTGTAGTAACAAATCACTCATAGTATGCACAACCACAAAGCATGAAAGCAATCATCACACAACACATAGCAACTACAACGACAGTAACAGCGGCAAGGGTAGGTATGACGTACATCACCCTTACGTTTGCTCACACTGAAGTGCTCACGCTGTACTGCACATCCACATATTCATATCACATATATCACTACAGCTGGGATCCATATAAAATATTTCACATACACATAGCCACACTGGTGGGATACTCAAACAGGAACTCACAATTCCACAACGCAGCCTCGGCAATTACAACGGCAAATACAATAGCAGGGGTAGGTGTGATAACCATCGCCTCCTATGACTGCTCATGCTGTAATGCCCTACGGCCGATAACACATACAACACAATGATAAGTCATTCATACCAAGCATCATACACAACATGAGAGAAAAGTCACTACCTTGGTCTTTCCGTGCGTGCTCTAGCACCGGTCTCTGACGAGCAGGGCAAATATCAAATCCTATAATTTATAATTAGGGACGAAGTGTTTTTCTCTATTCCAATACTCAAATGACTTCACAATACTTAGATTTGGTTATCTTTAATGTCCTTTAAGTGGCTACAATTGACTCTAACAAAAGCTCTAAAGGGTTGGGAAGTACTATCTCAAAGACCACCTTACAATAGCAAAAAGTCTTGATTTTTGGATGTTGGCCGCAGCCAAGGATCTTTGGCTGCAACATAAAATAGGTCAGAAACTTTTGGGCTACGGCCAAGTACTTTTGGCTGCGGCCAAAATTAGGTCAGAGAGTTTTTAGCTATGGCCAAGAGTCTCATGGCTGTGGCCAAAAGCAGGTCAGAAACTTTTGGGCTGCGGCCAAGGACTTTCAGCTACGGCCAAGAAAATTTCAGTTTTTGGGCTGAATTTCCAAAAATTATAACTAATTCTAGAAAATTTGAAATAAGGTGATCCTAAAGTCTAATGAAAGGTATTTAAGTCCTCTTTACTGGAAAAATATGGATCAAGGCTGTCTATAACCAAAAAAATCCAGAATTCCACAAATGTTTATACTATTCCAGATTTGATCCCATATTTAACATCAAACTTTGGACAATCATAACTCCTATCTGAAAAATTGAAATGACATGAAATATATGTCCATTTTGAAGCTTGGCATGTGAAATTTAAGAATGGAGAGTTTCAGAATATTTTATCACCATTTGTCCATTCAAAACGTCCATGGAAAACCACTGCCAGCACAGAGTTTTTGCTAACCAAAACTTGCAACTTTTAAACCTAAGTTTCCAATTGTTTAAAATTCACATCCAACACTACTCCCACACAATTTTCCACAAGATATTCAATGGAAACATCAAAATAACCAAATCCGCATTCCATTATCATGCTCTATTTTTGGCATATATCCAACAAAATCCCAAAATTGCCAAACTTGACATTAAAGATTCAAGCAAATTCTTTCTATCCAAAACACATAATCAAGACACTATATCCATGGCAACAACATGCCATACATACCATGACCCTCATTTTCAAAAATCAAGCTAAAAATCCCAGAAATTCCAAACTCAATCAATGACTACAAAACCTATATAGAAAGGTTTGTTTTACTCACCTCTACAACTTTTCCAAAGAAGTTCCTTGGTTCTCCAAACTCCAAAATTCCTTGAGAGCACAAAAACCACCAAATGGGAAATCTGAAACCATGAAATCAGAGCTCTCAACACAAGGAACAATATTGTAGAAGAGAGTTTTGACAGGTCATTAAGAGGGTCCAATGGCCTACCTAAATCAAGAGTTCTTCTTCTTTCTTGGGCTATAATGGCTAAGTGAAATGGAGAGAGAGAATGAGAAAGATGAGAGTTTGAAGATGATGGAATGATGATTTCTCTTGCCCCCATACCATTTCAGCCAAATTCAAGGGAAGAGGGAGAGAGAAAAATGATTTTTAATTGCCATTTGACTTTTCCAACCACTCGCCCATCATCACATCTTGACACATGTCCAACCCTCATTGGTTCTCATAAAGTAAGTAATTAATTAGTTACTCTAACCCCTCCATTAGCCATTAGTTGCACATCTCATTTCCCTCTTAGTTAGTAATTAATTTCTTCCATTAATCACTAACCTATGGCTATTCTTTTAATTTCTCACTGATTATGGCATATTAATTAAAATTGCCACATAACACATAATAACTCAGATTTAATTCATAAATTATTCTCAATAATCATCATTAGCAATTAATCAAAATTTAGGGCATTACAATAACCCTTGCTTATGTATAAAGCAAATGTTTTTCAAACATGGGTGAAATGGTTTGAGAAAAAACAACCTTCTACTTTCCAAGGGAGATTCGATCCTCTGCAAGAAGAAGAATGGTTATCCGCACTGGAGCAAATTTTCACAAGACTGACGTGCTCCAATGATATTAAGGCTTAGCTAGTCGTTCACAAACTAGAGGGAGAGGCGGATATATGGTGGAGGAATACATAGTTGATTCTACATGTATGGAATATTCCAGTAACATGGGAAATGTTCCAAGGAAAATTTAAAGAAAGATATTTCTCTCAACCAGACAAGTTAGCAAAAGAAAAGGAATTCCTCAACATATGACGGGATAATGAAGAAACTTTGATGAGTACCTGGCATGTTATGTCCGATTGTCTCGGTATTCCTTGTACCTAAGACATCGGGATAATAAGGAGTGGAGCTCCAATATATTGAAACAAGGTTTAAAGCTAGAATTGAGAAAGAAATTGATTTATAAACACTTTACAGTGTTCGCCAAGGTAGTTGAAGAGAGTCGACTCACCGAGAATGATATGTTAAGCTTGCATCGTGATAGAAACGATGACTACAGGGATGCGTATGGTACTGGGAGTTCCTCACAAAAACCCCAAGATCAGGATGAATTGTCTAGAGGGAATTATAAATGACCAAAACAAGATGGGGGCCGTAAAGGTCAGAAATCTGCTAAGGGTAGGAAATACTAGCAGTGTTACAAGCCATATCATCCTGGTAAATCATGTAGAGATGCATCACGAAGATACAATTCAACTGGACGTGATCTAGCTAGCCGAACCTATTTTTAATGTCGAGAACCAAGGCATCTTGCTAAGAATTTCCTGTAGAGGCAACAGTTATAGGATACTAGACTAGGAGCTCGTGAGGTACGTGTGATAGATCAGGAGGAGGCCAAAAAATCTCTTGAACTTATTAAAGGTATGACTTCTTTTAATGGCAATTCAATGGGAGTAATGTATAATTCAAGTTTAATTATTTATTCATGGGATATGCTCCTTAGTGATGCTTGATACTTGATTAAATTTGGAAGGTAGTCATCGATGAGAACAAAATAGAGAGAATAGAGGATAGGTCAGTGGTCGGTAAATTCCCTAAATTCTTCTGAAAGATAGGAGGGGACGATAGGGATAATTGAGGTGGAATGATTTTATACCCTGATAAAATTGAGATTTGAGTTGTGATTGAGAGAATTGTAATATAAGAATCCAACTTAGTAATTAAGTTGACCCCTTAGGCATCTGATATGGCCTAAGTTGCTCAAAGTATTAGAATGTGATACATAATATGGGGTAATTATGCAGTAAGTCGATCCTAGAGGATCCGATTTGATGATACTAAGGGTTGAGGATAGGCTTGAATTTGATCTAAGCTGACATAATGCTTTGATTGTAATATGAACTGATTGTACTATGGTTCTATTCCATGATGAAAGGTTGAACCTTGTGAACCTTGTGGATAGTATTAAATCTTCAGTAATAGTAATGTTTTGAGGATGATACCTAAATACCGTGAAGGTTAGAATAGGCGCTACTGATCATGAATTTTAGCGAATCTATTGGGTATAATTAAGGAAAACGATTTCCAATGTATGTGATGTTAAGGTTCTAGATTTCATGATGGACTTAAAAGTTGGGTTAGGGACCTTAGGCTGTAAAATCTTACATGCCAGATATTGTAGTAGATCTGCAGTCCAAAGGCCTTAAGACCTAGTGGACTAGTTTGTCCTTAGGTGGCGAATTTATTTAGAATCGTGTTGTAATAGTGATAATCCGTGAAGTTGAGGAAAGCGATTTCCTGGCTTAGCTAATGCTGAGGTTTTAGGCATGGAATTATGATCCAAGAATCAGATACAATCGTTAAACTGATTTCTTAGGAATTTGAATTGACCTGGATGGTCTGAGGTACTAAAACATGGTACTAAAATGAATTAAAATGTGTATGAGGTTTCTCTAGGTTGCTAGTTGCTAATCTAGCATAGGGAAAGATCTTGATAATAGAATATTCCCTTATTGAATGAGAATGGTTCTTAATAGAACGAAAGTAGCCATGAGATAGGGTCTCAAGGATGAGGCAGAGAATAAAATGTATAAGTGGCTTTTGGTTTCCCGGTACAATAAGGGTAGAGTATCCTGATGAAAGAAAGAATTATTTACCTGTTATTCTACTAACTTAAGGCATTACTAGGAGTCAATTAGTGGATAGCAAATAGTTTGTTGAAAGGTATGAATAAAGGATAGTAGGGAATCGTGTTTTGACAACCTAGCAGGTTGATGAATTCTCTGGAATTTGTTTTGGAGGATAGGAATGGGCTACCCTAGAAAGGGTAGTAGAATTGGTAAGTATGCATAGATTCCCACACGACTAAACTGTGCCTACACCCATGGGTGTCAGGGTTGTCACAGTTGATGTATGTATGAATGGTATAATGAATGCTAAGGGACATGAATCACTAGTAGACTTGATTGTCTACTGTTGCATGCCTGCATAGCTTAGCGGTAATCCTCAAAATCTTGTTGATTGATGACCTATTGGTGAACTCATGGAGTAAAATGACACGTGAGTAACAATTGCGAATAGAATTGAACATGGTGAGGGAAAAACAACTCTATGTCAAGTCGAGTAAATGTGAGTCATGGCTTTCAGAGCTAACATTTCTGGGCCACGTAGTCTCATAGCAAGGGATCCTGATGGACCCTGGTAAAGTGGAAGCAGTACTAAACTGAGAAGGCTAGAAACTATAGTTGTGATACACAGTGTTCTGAGTTTTTCTCATTAGTGTGAGGGGCCTATACCGAAATTTCCCGGAACTCAACATTATGCATGGGATGATAATTGTGAGAGGAGCTTCAGAAAGCTGATGATGAAAGTTTATTAAAGTACCAACACTGATAATCCCTGATTCATAGTGGGCCTTTATTGTCTTTACTGATGCCAATCAGCATGGGTTAGGAAGGGTATTGAATCCCAGATGCGAGTAGGAATGAATTGAGATGTGAATTGATGCAAACCGGGTGAGGGTGTATGCATCTTGTTAGCTGAAGCTTAGGGAATTGAATTATTCCATCCATAATCTTGAGTTGAAGGTAATAATGTTTGTATTGAATATGGAAATGTTGCCTTTATGGCATAATTGTGGAGTTGTACTACAACTGCAAAGGTTGAAATATGTGTATGATCAAAAAGAGTGAAATGTGACGCAATGTAAGTGGATAAAGTTGTTGAAAGATTAAGACCTAAAATGTCAATGTTATCTAGGGAAAGCTAATGTTGTCACAGACGTATTAAGCTGTAAAACAGTGCGGTCGGCAGATATGATGATTTATGAGCAAAAATTTAATCAAGAAATTTTAGGGATCTTAGTCTATATGAGCAAATCTTGATCAGTGGTAATGATGTCAGTAAGACGTACACAGAAGTGTTACCCTGGAGTCTATGGTTATGAATGTGCAGCAAATTTTGGGGACGAAATTTATTTAAGTGGGGGAGAACTATGACACCCCAAATTTTATTCACCAAGAATATATTGTAATTATTTTATATATTCAGTGAAATGATGAATATTTACGACCAAATGAATTAAATAATGAAAATTAAAAGGTAAAGAGTGTTTTCAGTGAAATTGCAGGCGAGGCAGTGAGTTTGTCATGTGTTTTTAGAAAACCAAATGATGAGCAAAAAATCATGAAATTTTACAGGGTGGAAGTAGACATCCAAAGCTTTAATTTGATAGGTCATATGCATCATTTGAAGCTATGTGTAAAAAGATATGAATTTTTGAAGTTAGTCCAGAAAAACTGGAAAGTTTCTGGAGCAACAGTCAAAGAAATTAAATCTGGGAATGATTTGCTTCTAACTGGTTAAAGTACATATTTTTCCTTGAAACTAGACTCAATAAGGGTTCTATAGCTTTTAGAATAGCTCTGAAATGATGTCTACAAATTTAGTTATGATTTTTCAAAGTTTGGACAGAAAAACTGCCAGAAAATCCAAAAATAGAGAAAAATGTAAAGACAAACTTGTAATTTTGCCAAACAAGTGCTAAATTAATTATTTTCCAATTAATTGAAGTTAATTTCAATTAATTAAGGAAAATCAGGGGGAAAATATATTTGAAATATTTTGGTCAATTAAATATGAATTTATGGAAAATTTGAGCAAAAATGCTAATTTGATCAAAATTGAGACTTTACGTGTATACATAACCGGAACAAGTTGTGAAGCCAATTGAGACCATAGGGAGGGACCCATAGGTATCTCCTACATGTGGCATAGAGAAGAAAATATTAGTTTGGCTTAATGGCATGATTACATGTACATAGGATTTATGTACATAAAATTTGGTTTTTGGAATTTTTGGAAATTGATTAAATGATTAAAATATAACATAATATAAGATAAAAACACATTTCATCATCTTCCTCCAACCATTTTTGACACCACTTTCAGCTGAAATAGAGAGAGAATAGTTAAGAGAGTTTAGAGAGAGAAGGAGAAGAGAACTCGCAAGGCAAACCGATTTCTCCGATGATCTGGCTCCTAACGTGTATAACTTTACTCCTAAGCTTCTCTTTCATGTACTTTAAGGTTGTTGGAGCTCAAATCTGCTGTTTAAAGAGTTAGCTGGTTCAGCCGTACTTAAAAAAACTAGTTGAAGCTTGAGGTAACTTCCAAACCATCATATGTTGACTATTCTGGCTGCTGTGGACAATTTAATCGGTGAAATTTTGTTGAATTGTCCTTGGTTTTAAATTTTGGAAATGTGTATGCCTAGGTGTTATGCTTCCCAAACTGGTACTAAATGGCAGTTGTGACCTAATGGAGTAGTCAATAAAGTGGTTAAGAGTGTAAAGGAACGCGTTTATGGAGCCGAAATCGCAAAACCCTGATTTTTTCTGGAGGATACCATAATTTTGGCTAGGTCTGTTAGAGGGCCTTAGAGTTAGATTTTCAATAATTTGATGATTCCATTGAGTTCAGGAGGGAAAATTAGATGGGGTTATAGTTGGTCACTTTTTCGGAAAAGCCCAAAAAAGCATAATTACGAAAACACTCCTGAAACCCTTAAAGCGGGGCTGTCAAAGGTATTTTTGTAATTTTACAATGAATTTGATAATTTTGAGTCCGAAAATGGATGCTTTGGGCAAAAATATGTTAGAATAGCCTTAGTCAAAATTTTGAGAAAAGTGCAGCCGAGCCGGGTAAGACGAGGCCGGGCCAGGGTCCCGAGGGCATTTTGGTAAATTTTTATCATAAGCTAATATAACCACAAGAAACTCTATGGTAGTGCCTAAAATGATACATGAATGGGTTTTAACCTAATTCTTGTACATTTAACATTTTAGGACCGAGTCGGGAGTTTAAAGTCGGCACGTGATACAAGGGTGATAGAGCTTTGAGGTAGAAACATTATCCTTCATACATCATGTCATAGTTTATATGATTGTTTATTTGCCATTTTTTGTGCTATATTAATCAACATGATTTGTCTAGAATAGGCAGTTAGTGCCAGAGGTGCACATACATTGGGAGTTGGGTAAGAATCCAACCGGTGTACGATTAGTAGGGATGGGCCCTACTTATGTTTACATGATGATGATGTATTATATTGTTCATTAATTGGTGCATACATGACGCATATCATATTTACTTTTCACATTTTATTTGAATGATAGCATATTTCTATGAGGATTCCTAAGAATCTTACCCCTTTTTCTAAATCAAACATCTCAACGGGTGCCAGTGGATCAAAAGGCAAGGATGTAGAAAAAGGAAAGTGACTGGCACATGTCTTGAGGCAAAGTTAAAGTTCGTGGTTATAAATAGTTTGTATTGTAAATATTGTCGCCTTCTGTATCTTAACTTTGGACTGTAAACAAATACTTTTATCAGTATATATGTATTTTTCTGTATGCATGTGGAACTTGGTTTCTATCACTCTATGAATATCGAAATGGAAACGGAAGTTGATAGGACCCACCTGATGAGAAACTCTCTTCCCCCCAACATAACAAAGAAATGAACATAATTCAGGCATCATAATATTCTATTAGCCTATTCCTTACAAAACCCCATTTTAACATTGTGGCATAAAGAAAATCCCATTCTACCCTATCATAAGCCTTCTTCATATCCAGTTTCAGTGCTACTTCACAATCGCCCTGCCTTTTTAGTTTCATATGATGGAATACTTCATGCACCACTACAACATCATCCTGTATCAATCTACCGGGAACAAATGTTCTCTGACTCTCATATATGATTTTATCTAGTTTTGGTTTTATTCTATTGGCCAATATTTTTGAAAATATTTTATATGAGAAGTTACAAAAACTTATTGGCCTATATTCATTTACTGATTCAGGGCAGTCAATTTTTGGTATTAGCACTAAATTTGTTTCATTGACCGGATTAAGAGGAAAACCATTTCTAAAGAAATCTTTCACAACCTCACATACCTGGATTCCAATGATATCCCACGCTATCTGGTAAAAATAATCCAGTGAAACCATCTGGTCCTGGCGCCTTTTGCCCTCTGAGTTGAAATACTGCTTGCTTTACCTCTTCATTGCTGATTTCAGCCATCAAAGCTTGAGTATCATCATTAGATACAACTTCTACACAATCCAGCGCTGTTGTGAAATCTCTTTCTCCTATCGAAGCAAAGAGTTTTGAATAGAAGGCTGCAAAGTGACCCCTAATTGCCTCATCCTCCTCTGACCATTCATCATTGTTACCCTTCACCCTTGTAATTTTATTTCTACACCTCCTTCTAATAGTTGTCATATGGAAAAACTTTGTATTCTTGCCACCACATTTCAGCCACTCAACTCTTGCTTTCTGAGCCCAAAATAATTCTTCTTGCTCCCATAGCTCATCTATTCTCTTCTTTAATTCTGCAACTTCACATGCAATGGTGTCAGACTAGTCTGAACATAAACATTCCTGCACCTTCATCACCAATTTATTGATATGCCTTTGATTATTTCTGAACTACTTTTTTCCCCATTCGGCCAGCACCTCTCTTAGCTTGTTCAGTTTGCCTACAAACTTAATTAAGTCTTCTCTACCATTTCACGAACCCTAGTTTTCCTTGATCAATTGAAAAATGTTTGGATGTTTCAACCATCTTGCATCAAATCTAAAGGTAAGAGGTATTTTTGCTTCCCCATGTTCAAATTCAATCCAAATTGGGCAATGGTCAGGCCCTATTTCTTCTAACACTTGGCATTGGCCTTTTTGAAACTGAATTCACTAGGACACATTCAAAACAGCTCTATCCAGTCTTTCACATATCAATTCCTCTTCACACCTGTTATTCATCCAAGTGTACTTGCATCCTTTGAATTCTAACTCCATTAATTCACAATTGATCATGAATCTGAGAAATATGTCAAGATCCCTTTGCGAGCATTCTCTTCCCCCTTCCTTATCAGAAGCATACAAAATGTCATTAAAATTGCTAAGGAGTAGCCAGGAATCTCCTCCCTCAACTTTAGCTTCTCTAACTCATTCCACCATTGACATTTTTGTCTCATTTCAACTAGACCATAAAATAATGTTATATTACCCATGTTTGACCTATTCAACCCGACCTCTTCAAGATGTATAATAAACCTGCTAATAAATCCTATCTTAAATTGGAGCCCTTCCTTCCACCAAATAGCTATTCCTCCTGATCGATCTATGGACTCTCCATACTTACCAAATCATACTTTAACTTTTTTCTAATTTTTTCTATTTTTCCTCTTTTCATCTTAGTCTCTAAAAGGAATACCAAGTTTAGTTTAAATCTACCACATTGGAACTTTAAGTTAAAAATTGCCAAGGTAGTTCCTAGCCCCTGGCAGTTCCACCCTAGGCAAATCATTATTCCCTCGTGGCTGCATCTAGCCAGCCACTATGCCCTTGGTTATTTGATCTAGATTCATTGTCATTTACTTCCTCTTCAATCCAGTCTTCCTTAAATACATCATATTTCAACACGATCTGAACTTCATAATTTTTATTTGTAAATAACGATTTTCTTACCTTTCTTCTTGGTCAATCCTTTCCTTTTGAATCTCTGCCCATGTAAAAATCTAGAACACCTTCATAATTATACCCAAATCTTCTTGGTTCTTCCGCCTCCCCCAGTGCTTTTAGCTCAGCAACCACAGTTTCTCTTTCACCTGCACTCTTCGGAGACTCTTGCTTGTGATCTTTTCGTCAATTTTTCCTTTTCAATGATACTTCTTTTAATCCCTGGGCTAGCTCTCTGATTACTTCTATCTGTATTGGCACTATAGCTCTGCTTTCCTTGTGACCTTCCTCTTCCTCTCTAGCAAGCTCAACCCAATACTTCACTTAGGTTCTCATTAATTTCTCCCATGGGGCCTTCAAGAGAATATTGGTTCCATTCATTTTATTTAGCTCAATCCCCAGCCCAAATTGGTTAGGGCCCATTTGTTTGCCTTTAGCCTTTTCCGCATCTCTCCCCTCTAATTGATTCACGTGATGACCTTCACCATTGAATATTATATTTCCTTGGTTGACCCCACTTGATAACTCTCCCCCAGCAATAATTAATGTATTCAGCGGAGTAAGGCAATGATTCCTCTTCCATCCACGTGGCCCTCTAGAACACTCCCCTATCTCTTCTCTGATGCACATCAATCTTGAACTCATATTCCCTCCAAAATCATTGTTGGTTCCCCCATGCACCTCCTTACTCTTCGGTTGTACTCGCCAACTCCGATTAGTTTGAGTTAACGCCGGCATTCGTATGGCCTGGGTACATAAACTAGCATCATATCCCCTCGCCGTACCATTGGCCATGAACTCCACTGCATAAAGACTATAAACATATTAATTGAGAGGTCTTGAAATCAAATTTATTTTCGGAATAAGATCAACTATCAAAAATAGTCAACTTTGTTAGAATGATGTATGGTGATAGTTTTATGATGAAGATGTGTAATTGTGATGGTTCGGAGCAAATATTTATTTAATTATAATATGAGTAAGATAACTAGCTCATTTTTTAAAATGAAAAATAAACTAAATTTTATTTTAAATTAATCAGAATTAGAACGCGACCTCTTGTGTATTATTGTATAACGTGATTTTAATAATTTATTGGCTTGCAGCAATTACATGCATGCATAAATAAAATTCCTCTCTTTTACGCAGCCTAACTCCTTTTGATTCAAGTATTGAAAAATATTATAAAAATGAACTTTAATTTTGTTGGAAGATTTGACAATAAGTAGATATAATCAACTGAAGTAAATATTTGGAATATTTGAGGATTGTCTGTACGGCACCTAATGTTATATGGACCAAAGTAATATTAATTAAAACATATGAATGAAATAGCAAATGTTTCATGGATTCTAGTGTTTGTTATGCTAGACAGTTGCAGAGGCAATAAACATTTTTAAATTGAAAAGCTTATTGTACTTTAATTATTTTTACTTAATTTTTTTAATCAATAAAGTATTGAATGGAATGGGATAATAGAACTCGTAAAGGGTTGTATAATACTGCATAAAAGTATCGCTTAATCTAATTTTACTGAATGTTTTGGAATAAGAATGATTTATTTTACTGATTTTTATTATGTTACAAATATTTTGATTTAGTAGGTATTATAGTCATATAATCAAGTTTTACATGCTATTTGGTTTGGAATAAGAATGTTGTATTTTGTGGGTGATAGTTATAACATTAATGATATGTGTTTGAAGGAATGAGATGTAACTACCGCTAAGTCCTTCCTTTTTATACAACTCAAAGCTTTTTGGTGCAATCATTAAAGAATGTTAGGCAAATATATCTTCGGAAATGTGGGAACATAATACCACTGTCAATATCTTTGACCATCCTAAGAGTGCCTAAGCTAAAATATGTTGTTGGGAACTACCAAGAGGATCAACACTCATCCAATCAGAATCAAAATGATGGGCTTCATATCAATCTCCCTGCTTTGGAAACCCTTGACATCAAAGATGCACCAATGATGAACGGCGTTTGCTCCAACAATCATAAAGCAGAGCTGTCATCTCTAAAGAATATTTATGTATGGAATAAATATTTATCAAGCTGAGAACTACACAGGTACACTCTCTTCAACTTTATAACCTTTAATTAGAAGCAGAGCACTTGATCAAGCTGAAATTATTTATCACTGTCTTTATATGTTATGCTTTTCTCTTTTGCCGTCAACCAATATGTTAAGGTTTTGGAATAATTTTTTATGGACCAAGTATATTAGAATTGAGCATGATAATTCAGGTGGTTATATTAGTTTTTTCTTTCTTTCTTTCTTTCTTTTTTAAAAAAAGACATTGAACATATTACATTGTGAGGTCTGGTAAATTTATTTTTGAGAATAAGGTTAGCTATCAAAATACTTTACTTTTTGTTGGATTAATGTATATTGATGCTTATGTGATGAAGACGTATAATTATGATGATTTTGACTTGAATTTTGATTTAACTAGTAAGAAAACTAGCACAATTTTTTACTTGAAATTAAAGTAAATTTTATTTCAAATTAACTTAGCTATTATATATTGTATATTACCTTAATCAAAACCTTTTATGTATTAGTTCATATGGAAACTTTAACGGCACGTTCATGTCTGTAAGTGAAATTTATCTCTAGAATTCAAATGCATTTCCCCACTAATTTTTAATAGATAGTTTCATTCTCCTTAAATTCTACTATAATATTTTTTTTTCAAATTGTAAGGTCCATTTTGAAGTCTTTTTTTAAGAAAAAAAAAACAAGAAGAAGGTTTTGAATTTTGAATTGATATATCTTTCATGGAGTTCACTGGAAATTGAGATGGAACGGCAAACATTGGCAGCTCTTGGAGTTCGGGATTCCAAAACAGAAGAGATTGTTAATTTGAGACACATGGATGGACATAGAGAAAAATGGGGAGGGACTTCAACCATTTACATCAGGCTTAGAAAAGTTGTACTTGCAACAACTAGGTGGGTTGATGAATATATACGTGGGGCCTAAACATATCATCTTCTTTCATAGACTTAAGGACCTATCCATTGGTGAATGCAAAAAGCTCCGAGTTATCTTCTCCACATCTACAGTTCGAAGCCTACCAATGTTTGAGTTATCAGAATGTGAAGATTTAGTTCATATAGTTGAAGCAGATTATGAAACAAATACTGATGAACCATGCTTTCCCAACTTAAAACGAATCTCTGTCATAGTTTCTGACAAATTGTAGTACTTGTTTTCTATCATTGTGATAACTTTTTATATTTTATACATTTAAAGGATATTTTAAAAATAATTGGAGAGTCATCTAAATAATTTTGAAATATTTTATTATTATAAAATCAAATCAAAGTGACACTTTATTTAGGGATTTAAATTGTAAATATCTTAGATTTAAAGCAAACAGAAATAGTTTAATTTAGGATAAGCATAATTAATAATAATAAGATAAATTTTTCTTAAAAAAAAAAGAATTTAGTTATTTTTATTTTATCTTATTTTATTTTATATGTTCTCGTTTTGACTTTATTTAATCGAAGGAGCATTTTGTTTTAAATGGGATAATCTGCAACCCAACATTCCTAATGGGCCACAATGAGAACGACACCGTTTTCGGGCATTGAAGGTTTGAAAGGTTGACCTAGACAAGCTACAGGGGACCGAACAAGAGAGGGCCGCAGCTGGTACTGTGGATCCGTCGTCATCACCACAAGTTGAGAGTAAGAGGAAGGAGCTGGGGCGGAGATTTCTCTTTGGGGAGTCTCCACCATCGCGAGCTGAGAGCAGAGAGGAAAGATGCTACTGTTCATCGTCTCTTTCCATTACTGAACCAGAGAGTCGGAGGCGGCAGTCCGAAAGAGCTAATCAGAAGGGAGCTTCATCTTAATTGCTGAGCAAGGGCGGGAGTACTGTTCATTGGAGCTTCTTCCTCATCTGAACCAGAGTGCTCCGAGCCTCGGTGCTAAGCAGCCACTAGCACCATCTTCTTCCTCAATCTGAACCAGAGAGCGGGAAGAGAGAAGCACGAGGAAGCAGAGTGAAAGCCGAGGACGTGAGTGAGAGGAAGAAGAGCAACATTTGAGTAATTTCAGTTGAGGATTCTTCTTTCAAAGTCAAAAGACCAGAGGAGGAACCTTCGTTGGATTATGCTTGGGTTTGTTACTAAACACAGTTTATTTGCTTCAGTTCTTCTTACTTTTAATTACGTCAATTGATTATGAACTTTGTGCTGAGATGATGATTCTGTTCAAAGCCGTATTTGACTACACTGACTTCAACATAGAGCAGCTATGAACTAATTTAGTTTAGGCATTTGAGAATGCATAAACCAATTAATTATGCGTATTGTTATTTTTGTTTACTTAATCTTATATTATTTGTCTCTTTAATGTTTGATCAACATTAAGTATAAATTGGGGAATTTAGATTAGTCTTGAAAGAGAAATCTTAATTGGATCATATGATTGAATAATGTGGGATTGGAATTTATTCTAATTTGTCAATAGGATAAGAATATACCTATTGGATACATATAATCCTATTAGAGTGAATTTTGACATTTATTGTCTCTTGAGTAAATTAGTTAGGAATAACAATTTTAATTTGAGATATGGGTATGAGTAATTGGAAGATATTTATATCCATTTAAACTCTAGATTAACAAATTAACATTAAGTGCTTTTAATTTGGGTAAATACATGCTCTAAAACTTGAATAATGAATGAGCCAATCTAGGTTGTTTTTATCAATTGGAATCTTAGAACATTATATTTACTATTTTTTTTATTTGTTTTTAAAATTGATTTTCAAATTCTATTTCCTTCTTTGATTTTGCTCAACTTAAATGAAAATAAGAATTTTAATATTTAAATATCAATTATCTTAAATCTCTATAGAATAACCTTGATTTGTTATTATACTATTTTCACGGCCAGTACACTTACCATGCTTATTTAAAATTTAGTAGCATGACACAGTCTCTGATATCCTTCCAAAGCTAAGAAATTTGGAGACAGGAGAAACCAAAGAACTTGAGCATGTACTGATCAGACGATCGAGATGAGATGAAAGAGATGGTCATGAAGGATGTGCTTCCACGACTGAGTCAATTGAAACTGATACAACTTCCTAACCTCGTTAGTATCTGCCATGGGATAGACTTTCAAACTTTAAAAGAAAATTATATGATGAAAATGGGTGATTGTCCCAACTTTTGTTTTTATGGCATGCATTTATAGAAGTAATTAATTATTTAGAATTGAAAATTATTAGATGAGTTTTATTATAACATGAAAAATCTTGCTTTCAGAAACTTCAACTACCCAACTTCAAATAGAGGAAAAGCTTTCTTTAAGTATGGGAGAAGTAACACAACAGTCCCTCACGAAGGTATGATTTTCATTGCTAATGACATCATTTCACAGCTTCTCCATTGGTCTCCATCATGATCATTATATGTAAGCTATATTGAAAAGACATTGAATTTCACGGATTTATTTTAAATGCCAACAAAACTATTTGTGCACAAAAAATACACACACACAAACATGCATATCCCAATTGCGTGAAGAAAGTTACAACTCTAATACACATTCAGTTTCATGTTGAATATTTAGAATTTATCCAACTAATAATACACACACATTTTCCAGTTTCAAGATCCCATTTAACATTGAAGTTGTTGATGGGCATGTCATCTAAAAAATGCCAAAAGAATACATTGTCAAAGTCTAATTTCTAATGCATGATTTTTAATTTATGCTGAACAATGAAGAAAAGGGAATCCAGGTGTTTTAATCGGATCTGATTACCAAAAGATATCTTAGAACTGACATCATTATCCCTTAATTATCAATAGATTATTATTTCTTTATGCCTGTTATATATTTATCTTCAAATTGACAGGACGAGTTAGTCGGCAAAGAAGTGAAAAATGAAGAAATCATGATGGATCCATCCACAATTGGTACAACAAACCAGACAAAGGTATTCTTGATAGTACATGAATACATGACATATTGAGTATCATATATAAAATTCCATTATAATTGTCATTAGAAAGTTAATGATTTTTCTAACAATATAATGCCCTTCACTTTAAGGTCAACCGTAATTAATCCAAATGTTAGGCCGAAAGAGACAATATTTAAGGGTCATATGTTTAAAATTATATTAAAACATAATGAATTCATCAACCTCATTAGAAACGTTTTTTATCTTGTGCTGTTGTTGATTGGGATAGTTATACATGAAACAACAAAGAAAACTATAGAAGAGGCTCTCGCTCCAAAGTTGCCCAAAAAATGCCAATTTTATCATCAAATTCAAAATCTTTGAAGACTTGTTTGTTAGCCAATCTCCTTAAAAGCTTCTTTTTATATATTGGGGGTGTTGGTCAGAGTACAAAAAAACTACACTAATTTATCATCTTTGTTTTACATGAACATTGGTTCCTAATAGAAAGTACCAATTCATACAAGTCATCCCAACCTCACTCTTCCTCCGACAAGAGACAATACTCACGCAAGTGCCAAAATTTTTGAAGTTAAAGAGGAAGAGAAAGAGCAAGGTACAATATATATATATATATATATATTGATGTCTTAGTTTTGTAGAAAAACACTAGAATATTTACTTTGGGCTTTTATAGCTGCTTCGGTAACATCTCGACATCCCTGAAATGGCATGAAGATTGGCAGCTCTTTGCTAGGAAAGAAGCTTGAAACCTCCATAGATATAGATAGTACTTTGTTGCTATCTTTAAATGAATCATTTCATCCTTCAATTTGATGTAATAATCATTTTTTCATAGGACCCGTTTGTGTGATTGAGTCCTATGTCATCAAAAGGGTCAACAAGCCTCAACCAAACTCCTTCATCTACTCTTCCCAAGCCTTCTGATGGTGAGCTCTTCTTTGTTGTCTTCTTATTGTGACATCTCATCTAAGTATTATTTGAATATATTTACAAGAAAAGTATATTCTGTGAGTTTTAATATAAAAAAACTGGAAAAATCTTCTATAGTAATTATGGTCCCAAATTTTCTTTCTATTAGATGCATTCAAAGAAGTCAGTATTTGGTTCAAATTGAAAATTATTATGTCAGCTTTAATATCTTTAAGAATCGTACTTGCAGAAAGTACAACTACTTATCCAGATGGCTCTAAAAATCAAGATACTGAAGCTTGGGAAGAGACAGAACAAAGCTTTCTTCCAATTCAAATGGAGAACCAGGCTTGGAAACACAACAATTCACAACTGGTTCCTCAAACTTCGCAAGAGTATATCTCATTTTCACTGCCTTATATTTATTAACTATTTTTGTTAATGGCATTTTATTACTTTCACTTGTCACAAACATGATTATATCTACAAGCGTTAATCATATGTTGCCATTCTCTAGTAAAGTACATTCATTTTCTTTCACTGTTTCAGAGTTATCTTGAAGCAAACCATGATTTATTTTACTCTAAATGTTGGCATAAAAATTTGAATTTGATGTGATGTTTGAAAACCGAACTAAAGTGCAAACATAGAGAGACATGCACATTTTCATTTACAACTAAACCTTTTTATCCTATGGCCTATATTAGGGTACTCGTATTTTTTCTAAGAAGCCAAGGATGACCAATTTATCATCTGATTCAAATGTCCCAGAACAATTAGTACGTCTTACCTTATGTAACTCCCTTCTCGGTCAAGATTTACGTTCAAAATTACGTAATTATGTTGAATTAGAAACTACAAGATGAATCGAGACTTATTAAAAATTTTCATTTTCCAAATAGGGTTTTCAAAAACTTTTCAACAACCTGTTCAATACGGTCTTATATTCACATTTCAAATATACAAATGGTCTGTACAGTTCGATTCTATTCATAAATATCATAGTACAATAAAATTTCCCGACACACTCGAGTTCTATTAATCATCTAAAGGGTTTACAGGGTACAAACGCCCATAATTTGTTTCCCATAACAAGGGGATTACACAAAACTACTCAATGTCTCTTACATATACATAATTCCCAACAAAATATCCAAATGATTTGTACATGATAACCAATTATCCAAAATAGAACTTCTAGACCGGAGCTCTATCCGTCCTTCGTCACCTGCTTCTCTTTGGAACCACTAGCCCTGTCTGAAATTTGTTTTATGGGAGAGTGAGATTCTAAAGAATCTCTGTAGTAACAATGCACTCATAGTATGCACAACAACAAAGCATGTAAGCAAATCATAACACCACAGTAAAAACAATGTCATTTACAACAGCAGTTACAACGACAGGGGTAGGTGTGACATACATCACCCCCTACGTCTGCTCATGCTGCAATGCACAATGACATGTTTCACATCACATATTTCACCACAGCTGGGTTCCATATAAAACATTTCACAACACATAGTCATACTGGCATGTTTCTCAAAGTGGGAATTCACAATTCCACAACACGGCCACCACAATTACAATGGCAATTCAATGGCAGGGGTAGGTGTGACACACATCACCACCTACCACTGCTCACGCTGAAGTGCTCACGCTATAATGCACTATGGCACATTTTGTAGTCACAATTTTCACAACATCAAGGTTTCATGGCAAAGTTTCATACAATGCATTTCACAACAACAACACAATAATAAGTCTTGCATACCAAACATCATACATAATACAAGAGAAAAGGATATGACGTACGACCACTACTCCACAAGAGCTTTAGTAGTGCAGAATTTCTGGTGCCATCATTCTGGGGATCGTCGTTTTTGGAGGAGTTTTGGGCCTTTCAATATTTATATTATAATTTGTATTTTTTCTATTATAAATAATTGAAAGTTTCTTAAAAAGGAGAGTTGCAAAATGTTCCATGCCTATAAAAAAGATAAAGCCCTCACAAACGAAATGCATATCCTTTGTGATCCTATAGGATATTATTTGAATGAATTAATTATTGTTGATCACTATACACATACTTTTTATCTCTATTAATATTATTTCTCTTAACTAAAGCTTTCATCGCACATTTTTTATTGCCAGGATTAATTTGTATTCTTGTTTGAGAATCTCTTTTAGTTTCACGTGGTTTCTTTTTTCATTTTCATTTTGTTTTTTTGTTTTGTTTTTTTGTTTTTTTGCCTTCTTCTCTTGGTTTCACTTGAAACAACGTACACTAAAATCTTTAAAGAAAAGGTAAGGATATATTGTAATTTGATTGTGTTTTTTTTTATTTTTTTTAATATTGTGTTTATGCTTCTTTTCTATTTCCCTTATAAATCCATACACACAGAGACACACATATAACAATTCTAGTTTTATAACAATATTTTTAACCTTTGGATTAATACTTCTGCTATGAACTGTTGTAAATTTGGTAGGATTATTTTTCTTTCAGTTGTTTGACTACTATTGTAATCTTTATTATCTTTCTTTTATTTTGTTATTCATCAGTTTCTAAGAATATCTTTTTAATAATAATGGTTTTGCATTATCTTGTGATATACGTTTGATTTTTAACCTTTAAGCTTTTTGGTGATGACTTCTAATATTCTCAGTTATATATATATATATATCTAAACATGGTATTTTGAATTTTGTTAAATTGGCAGGACTTGTTTTTTGTGGATTATATTCTTCATTTTATTCTCCCCTTCAGAAAGTACTTTGGGCTTCAGAAAGTAAGGAGGCTTGCATCATCACACGTGGTTCATACATCTGAAAAAGAAGTTAGTATATACTACTCCTATGGTCCTAACATCTGGCCTCATTAGGGAGTTAATCTTGATTTTAAATGTAAGACTTATTTTTCAGATTTATTAATCTTTTCTCAATTTATTTTTATTGATGCTCTCTTAACTATAATCAAGTAAGAGAGTGATGAAGAGAATTAAGGAAAATAATTAGGGTGTTTTAGAAAAAAAATGTCATATTAACTAAATTAACTTTCTTTCTTTGTTTTTTTGATACAGTTAGCTAACTTTTTTAATCTAATTAAATTAGGTAAATACGTCTTACATTAAAGAAACAAGAGGAATATCATCCGTTTGTCGTCATTTTATCACTTTATGTATATTCTTAAGTAACTGAAAGATATGATAATTACCTCCCATAGCAAAACGGAAGGTCACATTACTCTAGGAAATCACTTGTGCATGAGGAATTCATTACGGAAAGCAACCATTACAACTTCTGTTTCATCTTCCCTTAACATTTCTTCACTTTCTCTCTCTAAAGTAAGATTTCAAAACATCACCCCCTCCCAAAAACGTTTCAGATAGATGAAGAAAGCAAGAATTTGAGGGGGCTTACCTTAATAAGCCTCTCAATCGGTTTGGATGCAATGGATCTCTTCCTCCTCTTTGATTTTTTACTCTGTTGAGGCATTTTCACATTAAATAATTTCTTTAGGCCTTTAAAACATCTTTTGCCATTTCTCAAGATTTCTCTTGAATTTTCTTAATTTTTCAGGCAGTTTTCCATTATTATCCTTTTGACCCCATATCTAGCCCTGTTTATAATTTTTGTCATTGAGCTTCTCATATTTTCAAATTTTGGGCCAATTTAACTTATTTAAACTGTATTCAAAATTGGTACGCTACACCCACACTTTTTCTTTCTTAGATATGTCACAAAAGGAGATGAAGCCTCTAGGACTTGGTCAAGATTTTACTAGAGGGTGAGCCTTAGAATAATGATAAAGGTTGTTGTCATGTGATTAGGAGGTTATAGGTTCAAATCCTTGAAATAGCCTCTCCATTTATGGGGGTAAGGCTGCTATAACTAAAACACACTGTAGGAGCTTTGGGTGAAGGTAGTGATAGTGAATTATTGTGAGTGGGTAGTCACTAATTAGCTCCAATATCGATCAGGAAAATGAAGCTGATGCAATTAAAGAATTGATTTTGAAAATTCCCGATGATTCTTCAAAGATGTTCAATAGTAGCCATAACTAACAAGGGTCTTAAAGGCGCTTTGTTATTTGTTAAACACTGGTAAACGAATATAATTACTTTGATGGACGAAATAAAAAAAATGTTTGTATTAATTTCATGGATGAATAGCTTTTTTTTAATCGATACGAAGCTTTGGAAAATAAAATCTGAAAAACTAGAAAAGTTTGTGTATGATCAAATACATAAAATACTACAAAAAAATTGTATTTAAAATATATCATTTATCACAGGTGTTGCAGTTAAAAAAATTCACAACAATTTACTGTGAATGGAGAAATCCAACAGCTCTAAAATATAATTTTTAAATTGGGAAAATGACTGGAAGACCATACATGAATATGATTAATTACAGTTCAGGACCAGAAGTTTTAGAAATTTTAGTTAATTTTAAAATTTGAGCCATTTCTTTTCATAAGACGTTTATCATGCAATCTAAAGTTTAATGATCTTCAAGTCGATAGATATCATTATTTTAAACTAACTTGAATCATTATTAATTGTTGGAAAGTTGATATATGACTTTCAGTATTTTTTTTAAAACATTGCTTGTTTGTATGTTTTCCTCTCCACGAAGATAATATTGTAATTAATGAAAATTAATTGACAACTGTTTACCACGTATAATTTCGGGCAAAAAAAACCACGGAAAATTTTATATTATATTTAATTCAGTAAATATCATCATTAAATATTCACCGCATTTTTTACACTTACCATTATCGTCCCAGAAGTCTTTGTGCTTATCCGCAAGGCACCATTGGTTAGTTTTGTGAGCGGCGTTGCATAACCCTAGAGGACCATTTCCCAAATTTTAGAATTTTGTCCATTGATGAATACTTCCATCTTTTTCCATCACATTATAAAGTTGAAGCCTTTGAAGATTGGTGGAGAGAGACCAAAGGATAATTTTTTATGCCATTTTGAAGAAGTTTCTCAGACGATGGTTATGAAAGGGTTTTGCTAAGCACCATATACTGTAATTAAGTCAAACATGGTGGTTATTAATAATAGAATTGCTTTATTTTGGCACATAATATGAGAGGTCAAAGATTAGGTCATTTGCTTGTTCTTACATATTACGAAAACTATTGTCTCTGGTTTCTTCTATATCATATGGTTTCCTTGTCTCACTATCCATGGAGCCATTCCATCTAAGATTAAATTTTGATTTAGTCTAAATGACCTCCGACTTGGAACCACTATCCAAATCCAGCTTCAAAATGCATTAGCTGAGTCTTAATATATGACTTCTAGTAAATTTCTATTTAGGATTTATCTTTGTGTATTTTCCTTTTTGTGATGATTATAATGAGCACCAAATTAGTATACATTTTGCTCCTATTTCAGTTAGTCTTCCATTATTTTTTTTTTCATTTTATTATAATCATTATGTGGATATTTCATAGATAAAATCAAGATAGGAAGATATATATACTAACTAACTTTATTTCGACGTTAGATGGAGAGCATCCCTACTGAACTTGTGAAGAACGAAATCCAAAGTTTAGTGAACTTGGTGAAAAATGAAGCTCCCTACTTATGTTGTTTCAATAGCTACGCTCAAGAGTTTGAGCGGAGAAAGGACAGTCTGAGTGCAGAACTAGAAGATGTAAGTAGAAGAATTGATAAAGCTAGAGGTGCTTCTCATGTTACATCTGCAGCACTACAATGGAAGCGTGAATCTGAAAAACTTATCGCTGGTGACGCTGAAAAAGAAAAATGTTTTAATGACTTGTGTCTTAATTGCTGGCGTCAATATCGGAAAGGCAAAGACTTGGCAAAGCGAACTCTAGATATTGACACACTTTTAGGGAGATGCAACTTTAACGTAATGGATGGTGCAACTGATCTTCTTGGTATAAAATACTATTGTATACCAAATTTCATGCATTTTGAGAGCCGAAAGTCAACAGTTCAAGGTCTTAAAAGGGCACTAGAAGATGAACAAAACAATATGATTGGATTGTATGGCTTGGGGGGAACAGGCAAAACCACAACGGCCAAAGAAGTGGGCGCTGAGCTGGAAGGATCCACATTTGGAAAAGTCATCTTTGTTGTTGTCTCTAAGCCTCCAGATTTCAAAAAGCTTCAACGTGAAATTGCTAGTCATTTGGATTTGGAATTAAAGGATGGAGAGGAAGAATTACACCAGGATAGAATATGTAAAAAAAAATAAGTGAATTAAAAGAAAAACTTCTTATAGTGCTAGATGATGTGTGGATGGAGTTTGATCTCAATAAAGAGTTGGGGATTCCTCCTCGCCACTTGCGCAAGGGTTGTACTGTATTGATAACCACCCGAAATAAAGACATTTGTACCAAAATGGAATGCCAAAGGGAGATTCATCTAGAAGCATTGACCAGTGAGGAAGCACTGTCGCTTTTCCTCAAGCATACTAATAAATCCTTTAATTTGGAGAGTTTGGCCCCAAAAATTGTGAAGCATTGCCATGGAATACGAGTTGTGATTGTACCTGTGGCAAGATCATTGAAAGGTCGACCCCTTATTGTGTGGAAGGAAGCCTTGATGGACTTGCAAAGTGGTGATGAGTCAATACTTACAGTTCGTAATGATGATTTGAAGGAGGTCTATAAAGGTTTGAAGTTAAGCTATGATAACTTGAAAAATGAAAAAGCCAAAGAGCTCTTTAAGATATCTTCTCTATTCCCTGAAGATTTTGAGATTCCTATGGAGTTTTTATTCAGAATTGGTGTTGGAATGGGTCCTTTTGGGAAAGATGATGACTACGAAAAAAGAACAGAAGTACTTGATGCTATAGCGGAACTCCAAGATTCATCTTTATTGTTGAATGCTGAGATGGAATGTGTGAAGATGCATGATTTGGTTCATGAAGTAGCCTCATTGATAAGAGGAAATTGTATTCAAGAAGAGGGCTTGAAATGTTTATTTTGGGAAAACAATGATTTTCCAAAACAATTAGATGGTGGAAACCTCGAGATTTTAAAAATGCTTCTGGATCTAAGCTGTGTCTCTGATTTGAAAGTTTCTGATACATTTTTTCGTGTGATGACAAAGCTTAAAGTTTTGTTTTTAGAAAATGAACATTTCGTTCGAATTCCAGCTCCATCAATGTTTCCATCAATTCAATCATTACAAGATCTTGAACTCTCAACCTAGACGGTACGGTTTTGAATTATGTTGCATCTCTATGTTGGGAAAGTTGCAAATCTTGAAACTTTATGGTTGGATTTTTGTTCAATCACTAAATTACGTGAAGAAAATTTTGAGCAACAGAAGTGGAGATTCTCAAGGATAAAATATTGTAAAATTAAAATGAGTAATCCTTTTGAATTGATTGAAGCATACCCAAAGCTAGAGAAGTTGACTTTTTTGGATAATGTGTCTGACGAGATGGAAAACAAAGATACAATTTCTCAAAAAGTATCTTTTCATATGTTAGACATGTATCAAATATCTTCTGAGAATTTTTCAGATTATTTTGAACAATATGATTCCCAGCTTTCAAGCAGGTAATTTAATGCGTTTAATCTCTGAGGCAACATTTGAACAACTTGCAAGAACATCTGAGCTTCTCATGTTAAAAGGGTATGAAAAAACAGAACACAAAAGTCTTATCCCTGACATTGTTCCAGTTGATGACAGAGACAAGACTGATTTGATTATTCTTGAATTGGATTCTTGTCCTAGCATGCAGTGTCTCTTTGATGGTATGAACAATCACTTTTATGTAAATGCTTTCTCCAATTCGGTTGCACTATCTCTTTATCAAATGGGACTAAGCAATATATTATTTAATGGCAACTATGACCTGTGCCATCTTAAGATCATGAAATTGAAGGATTGTCCAAAGTTGACATCAATTTTCCTTCCATCCACTGCTAAACGTCTCTCAGAGTTGGAAGAGTTGAAAATTAAGGGATGTGGTGCATTGGAATGCATTTTAGAAGATAAGATTTCAAGAGGGGAAATAACTGGTGATGATGGTGAAAATGATCAAAAGAGTTATGGAGCAACGTTTCCAAAATTTAAAATTCTTGAAATTGAAAGTTATCGCAATTTAGAAATAATATTGCCAATCCTTCCCGATGGAGGCCTTCTGAAAAGCATCACCGTACTGAAGTGTGAGAAGTTGAAATATATATTTGATAAGTTCCAAGAGGTTAATGTCATGCCCTCTCTGGAAAAAATGGAACTTTTTGAACTACCAAGTTTAGTTGGTACTTCTAGGAAATACAAACATCTACAACAACCAACATCTGCAGCTTCGAGAGAAAATTTGAAGGAGATGCTTCCAAGTACCAAGACACATTATGTTTCTAATGACGAGGCTACTGGTGCTGTTTCTCCAGGGAGAATGCCTGATGAAGGAATCCCACAGGTATGCTCAGCTCGATTGCCTCACTATTTATGTTCAAATCTCTCGTACATGTAAAATAATTGTAAACTTTTCATATCTTAATATAATCTACAGTTTCAGTTGATGTACAACTCATTCATGTTAGTCAAATTGAATTAGTAAATTTATGGTGCTGTAGTAGAGGGAAAAAACCAAATACACTTCTCATCTACAACAACAAAAATCTTCATTTACCTCTTAAGTATAGATTTCATATCTATCAGCATTAAAGATGCGTTTAAAACAACTGTCTCTTTTACCTAGTTGCCAAAAAGAAACAAACACGGTAATTAATTGGTTTCAATATTACATTCCAAAAATGGAAACCTATTCAGTGGTTTAATTGTTGAATAAAAATGTCTGTTTGTAGAGATTACTTGCATCAAAGAAACGAATTGATACTTCTCCTACCCTTGTGAGCCAACTAGGACTCCATGTTTGTCATATAAAGAAGATGGAACTTGCAAATCTCTCTCTCAATTCAGTATCACGATTGTTCACTTTATCCATGGCAGCAACAATATCAGGGGAAGAATTGACAATCACAGAATGTGATGTATTGATGCACTTGGTAAAAATTGAGGAAGATTATTATAGAGATCAATGCTGCTTCATTTTCCCGAAGTTACAGAACCTAGAAATCCAGGGGTGTATGGACTTGGGATTTTTATTTGTGTCTTCAATATCCATAGAAATTAAAAATTTAAAGTCCTTAACTATTAGAGATGCTCCTAAGCTAACATATGTCGTTGGGAAATACCAGCATGATCACCATTGTATATCCAATCAAAAACAGAATGATGAGTTGCGCTTTGATCTCCCTGCTTTGGAGGCCCTCTGTTTTAATAATGTACAAGAGTTCATCAGCATTGGTCCCATGAACTCTAAAATGATATCACCATCTCTACAAAATGTCTATTTAGATGAAGGACAACTCAATTCGAATACCACAAAGGTAATTCCCTTTTTATCTTGATATTGTTTGTTCTTTGTTGATATGCTTACTTGCTTAGAAGTGAAACATAAAAGAAAAATGCGATTTGAAACTCCTTTACAAACATTAATTGATTATTTAAAAACATGCCTAAGAAATGAAGAAAATAAGGCATGAGTTTTAGAGATATCTGATGCCAATCATTGGTGTGACACATTTAAAATTCTGTTGAAAAATACTACCATGGACACCATGTATCAACTCATAATTAAAAGGAAGAGGTTTTTTTTTTTTTTTTTTTGTTAACATCAAATGAAAAAGATGAGTTGGATACTTTGATCTCCCTGCTTTGGAGAGTTTGTTTTAAAGAGAGATGTAACATTACATCTTTTATGGATTCCAACATTTGTTGTGATGTTGGACAGTTGACTTTGAATGGTAAGCTACAAAAGCAATAAACATTGTAAATTGAAAATATTTATTGTATTTTAGTCATTTTATTAAAATTTTTTTATTAACAATGTATTTACAGAATGGGGGCAATAGAGCTCATAAAGGGTGGGATTAGGTTTTCTTCAAAAATATTTGGAAAAAAACATGAAAATATATAATCATTTTTATTTTTTTTGTATATGGTCTCGGACCTTCCGGTATCCAACGCTTTTTCTACTCCTGGCTTCATTGGCACATGTCACCAAGCAACCGACTAATCTGGACGGGGATCTGGTCGGACCCACACTTCGTGTGGGGGCACCCCTCCCAGAGAAACCTCTTCACCCTCCCCCCTAGGATCGAACCCAGGAGCAGATGAGTGGGGCTCAGAGTCCTTCCCATCGAAGCCAGCTTCCGCTGGGAAAATATATAATCATTTTGATTTATTGTTATGCTATGATATTGTACATATATTATTGAATAAAAAATATCAGTTATTCAAGTTTTACTTATTGTTTATTTTGGTATAATTAGATTGATTTCTTGTATTGACTGTGATAGATATAACATTATTAATGATATGTGTTTTTTTTAATCAAATATTAATGATACGTGTTTAAAGGAAGTAGATGCATCCACAGATAGAGGTGGTCCTTCCCTTGCAACTTGAAGCCTTTTGGTGCAATCATTGAAGAAGGTTAGGGAAATAAAACTTTTCCAATGTCATAACTTAATATCATTATCAACGCTATCCATTGCGGCCTCAACAATTGCTTTGGAAACTTTGACAATCTGTGGTTGTCATAAACTGAAGTGGATCACAACATATGAGGGAGATGCTCACGTTGATAACAATTACTGTTCCATGTTTCCAACACCGGAGAATTTGAGAATCGAGGATTGTAAGGAGTTGAAAATTTTATTTGAATTATCAATATCTGTTGGTCTTGAAAAATTGAAGTATTTGACCATCATAAAAGTGCCTAAACTAAAATATGTTGTTGGGAACTACCAAAAGGAGCTATATCCATCCAATCAGAATCAAAATGATGAGCTTTGTTTCAATCTTCCTGCTTTAGAGACCCTCTACATCCAAAATGCACCAATGATGAATTGCATTTGCTCCAAAAAGTATAACATGGTGGATTTAACAACTACAGAGGTACCCTCTCTTTAGCTTTGTGCTCATGATTTGATGATTTTTGGTAATGTTAATTAAAAGTGGCATATTTGATCAAAATGAAATTATTTACTGTTGTCTTTCATTATATGTTTACTTTTTTTTTTTTGTCAATTAATTTATTAAGCTTTTAGATTGATAGCTTATGGAGAGGGTATATATTAAAATGGGGCATAAATTTAATTGAGAGGTGAGATTTCTTTTTCTTTTTTTTCTTTTAAATCAGGAGTATGAACATATCAAAATAAGATGTCTTGTAAATTTATATTTGAAAAAAGGTCAGCTGTCAAAATACAAAACTTTTTATTAGATTGATGTATATATAGTGATACTTTTACAATGAAGACGCATGAATTATGTTGATTTAATGATATATATTATGAGTAAAATAACTAGCAAAATTTTAAAACGAAAATTAAACTAAATTTTATTTCAAATTTGTCTAGCTATTATTGTATATTACTTGAATTAGAACCTCTTATTTCCCCCAGGGATCAAAACCTCTTATGTATTATTGTATAGCGAGATCTTAATTATTTGTTGGCTTGTAGCAATTACATGCATCTATAAATGGAGCTCCTCTGTTTTACGCAGCCCTGCATATTTATTTGAGGACCTTCTGTAAGGCTTCTATGTTAAAACATGTATGGACCAAATTAATACCAATGAAAACATGTAGACGAAATTGCAAATGTTTTACATATTCCAATGTTTGTTCTGATAATAAACAGTTGAATCCAATATCACAAAGGAAATAACATTTTAAAATCGAAAAGTTTATTGTATTTTAATAATTTTACTTAGATTTTTTATCAACAAAGTGTTCAAACGAATGGGCTATTAGTTTTTCTCAAGCATATTTGGAAAAGGACATGAAAAGATATAATTATTTTGATTTATTGTTATGCATTGACACTATTTGCTATATAATATTGCTTAAAAGCTATACGGCATATTCAAATTTTACTATTGATTGTTTGTTTCAGAATAAGAAATATTTATTTTACTGCTGGTTATTATGTCAAAAATTTTGTTATTTATTATGTATTATTGTATATTCAAATTTTACCTCAGGTTTGTTTTGGAATGACAATGATTTATCTTCTTGGTGATAGATATAACTTTAGTAATTTATACTACATTTATAGATATTTGATGCATCCACAGATAGAGGTGCTTGTTCCCTTATAGCTCAAAGCCTTTTGGTCCAATCAGTGAAGAATGTGAGGTACTTAACACTTACGGAATGTGGGGACATAATATCATTGTCAACTCTATCTATTGCAACATCAACAATTGCTTTGGAAACTTTGACAATCCGTAGATGTAATAAACTGAAGTGCATCACAACACATGAGGGAGATGCTCAAGTTGATAAGAATAATTGTTTCATTTTTCCAACACTAGAGAAGTTGATAATCGAGGATTGTGATGAGTTGGAAATTTTATTTGTATCATCAATATCTGTTGGTCTTGAAAAATTGAAGTATTTGACCATCATAAAAGTTCCTAAACTAAAATATGTTGTTGGGAACTACCAAAAGGAGCTATGTCGATCCAATCAGAATCAAAATGATGAGCTTTGTTTCAATCTTCCTGCTTTGGAGACCCTCTACTTCCAAAATGCATCAATGATGAACGGCATTTGCTCCAAAAAGTATAACATGGTGAATTTAACGACTACAGAGGTATAGTCGTTTCAACTTTGCACATATGATTTGTTATGTTTTGATACGATTTTAACTAGAAGTGCAGTATTTGATCAAAATGAATTTATTTTTTTCTCTCTTATCATGTTAAGCTTTTTTCCCCTAGTCAACTAATATCTTAAGCTTTTAGATTAATTTCCTCTTTTTGCTAGATTGATGTATATATATGGATATATACTTTTAAAATGAAGACGTGTAATTATGATGGTTCAAAGCAAATTTTATTTCAATTAACATAGCTAGTATTTTATATTAATTTGACTAACTTCTTATGTGTTATTCCATAATGATATTTTATTGCCCTGAAGGAAGTACATGAACCCACAATTGGAGCTCCTCTGTTTCATGTAATTGTTAACCTCATGAAATTCTTGTCAGAATTGCACATTTCATCTTATTTTTCCCACACTTTGGGTATATTAGTGAGCATTTGGGAGTGCTAAAGTAGATGAAATGTGTTCTATTTATGCTTGGCACAAAAAGAGTATAAATGTGGAGGAAATATGTTATTAACTGCTATGATTATTCAACTATGATTGTTTGTGAGTTCTTTGTGTTCAAAGGATACAAATTCAGTCGTAGCTGGACCAGAGAAAGCCAAATGCAATGAGGAGGAGGTGAAATGAAGTTGAAGCCATCAACCATGCCAAGGAAACACAAGAAGGAATGAGAACAGAGCATAGGAAGAAAGGGAGCTAAACTTCAGAGATTCCTGGCTGCGGCCAACCATTCCATGGGCCGTGGTCAAAAAAAGGTCAGAAAGTTACCGGCCGCGGCCAAGCATCCATGGGCCGCGGCCCAAAACTGGACAGAAGCTTACTGGCCGCAGCCCACAGATTGCCTGGCCGCGGCCAACCCCCGAAAATGCTGTTGTGTGTTTTGTCACCTGGGAACTATAAAAGCAAGAACCAGAAGCTGAAGAAGGGGATCCAGATTAGGAAAGACCTAGGCAGGCGACTGGGAGCATTCTCTGAGCTTTGGTGTGTCTAAAATCAAGGAGAATCAAGGAGAGATTGGAGATTTACAGAGATTTTAGCTCAGATTCTCTGGTTTTTCTGTGTTTCTTCCATTTCTTTATGTAATTCTGATATGGATGTAATGAGAGTATATGTCTGTGATTCATTTGTGAACATGGATAGCTAGAATCCTTTTCTAGGATTGTTTATAATCCTTTATATGGATTAAACTTGATTCATTTCTTCTCTAAGTATCTAATGTCATATATATGTTGATTTCACTCCGTTTTTATTGTTGTGGGTGACTGGCCATCACTGTGGATGATGTGTTCGATTAAATTAAGCTTGAGAGAGTTAATTTAATTGCAAAACCTTAGTGAAATCATGCTAACCTTGAAGTTTGCAACTAAACGGATGGTTTGTTAGTAACATAAAGATATAGTTATTAACCTAGCATTGTCAAATTAAGATTGGTATGTAATATTTATCTTCTCTTAGCTGTATCAAGAGATTGTGCATGCTAGTAGAAGATATAAAACTGGTTATGACTTGAGAGAGCTTAATCATATGCTTGAGATTCTTAGACTGACATATATAGACCCCATGGAAAGGATCCTTGGAGAGGAAAAGAAGTAAGTTTATGAAATACTAAGGGGATGAACAATCCTAGGCTCATCATACTTGATTGAAGGCACACAAATCAGAGTTTTGTTCAGTAAATTTCAGTTTTACAAATATATCTTTTGAAATTCCTTTTTCCACACACAACAACATGTTTTGGCTCAACTTAATCGAAGTCATCAAATCTATTGCTTAACTAATTTGTTACTCAAATCCTCGAGGGAACGATCTTTACTTATCACTTTATTACTTGACGCGATCCGTGCACTTGCGGTGGTGAACAAGTTTTGGCGTCGTTGCCGGGGATTGGTTTAACAAATCTTTTAGTTAACCTTAGGCTTGTGATAGTAGATTTCACTTGGGTCTTTAGATAGGTTTATAATTTTTCTTTCCCTATGTTCTGAATTCATTTTGTTTGTTTTAGTTTGATACTTGCTGGTTTGTGTTTTTTGTAGGTATCATCTCAGTATATGCAACATTTGTACTTCGATGGATTGCTAGTGGTACTTGACGAATTACCGCGCATCAAAGAAGAAACCGAATCAGCAGCAGAATATGAGTAAGAGATAACTGAATCTGAATCTGAAGCGGAATCTGAAGCTGAAACAATGGCGGATGAATATGATAGAGCTAATGTCAATGACTTTGCCTGCCGGAATATGCGAGGGACTCAATCCTGCATTCGAATGCTGGAGATGCAAGCACACACTTTTGAGATCAAGCCGGTGATGATCACAATGTTGTAAATGCATGGATTGTACCATGGTCTTTACAATGAAGACGCCAACAAGCATTTGATGTACTTTTTGGAGGTGTGTGATTCTTTCAAGCAGAATGGAGTACCCCAAGATGTGATGAGGTTGCGGCTATTCCCTCTCTCTCTACAAGGGAAAGCTAGAGACTGGTTCAATAATCTCCCGGAAGGATCCATAACTTCTTGGGCTGATCTTGAGGCAAAATTTAGAGCTCGATTTTTCTTAGATGATAAATCAGTAGAAGCAAGAGACGAATTTCTATGTTTTAGACATGATGAACCCATGTCGTGTGAGTTCTCAAAATAAAACTAGGTTAGAAAATGTAGCGTAGTAGCTCAACTTAGGTCGTTCTTATGAGGAGATTAATTTCCAAGTTCCTAAGTCGTAAAGTGATAAAAAAAACCTTAAAGTTGTGAGAAATCATTTTGAGGATTTGAGTTTAAAACTATGAAGTAATCTAAGCTAAAGCTATATTTTTGTATTTTTCGGTTTTCAAAACAAAGAAGCAAAAGGAATTGAAATTAACACTAACAACAAAGTAAATTTAATAAACTAGAATAATAATGAAATGAGATTCCCTTGAGTTGAGGTTTTAGTTTTCCTTGCTTGCTAATATATGAATTCCATAATGAGTCAAGAGGATGGAATTAAGATACCACTAGCTCCATACTTGCAATAATAATTTAATTCATTCAACCGAAGTAATTAAATGAATACTACCAATTAATAGTGTCCCAAGGAGATGAATAACTAACTTCCAATTCTAGCTTGTAATTACCATTACAACAATTCAAAACATTCAGTTTAATCATTTAAATCCACTTAACCGAGTTGGAATAAACAAATTCAACCTACTCATAATATGAAACATACAAAGCTTAATTAATCAACTCCTAGCTCAACCACCAAGTTTATTCACTTGGCATAACAATCTAGATCACAGTTACATACTTAACCAAGCTACATAATCATGAACTAAACAGAGAGCTTAAAGGAATTCCATTGATGTTTAGAAGCTCAAATCATTACCCAACTCAAGGAAATCACCAAGACTTAGCTACTCATAGAGGAAGAGAAGGATGAGGCTTGATGAATGAAGTAGGAATTGCCCATGGAGAACAAATGAGAAGCACCAAACAGCACCTTAAATCTTCAACCATCCATCGGTTAGCTAGCTTTTTTCAAGTCATTCTCCAAGTCCAGCGCCTCCTCCCTTTTCTTCACGGTCACAACGCAATATACTCCATCTCACCCAGCCGCCACACTTGACTTTTTCTCCTCTCTTCTCTATTCCATTATGTGCTGCCAGCCTTTCTCGTCAAGCCCCCCCTTTTCTTTTATTCTTCCTTTTCATTAGGTCAATCCCTTCAACCAGTCCAACCCCTCTTCCTTCAGTCTACAATGACGGCTCCCTTGGTTTTCTTTCAATTCGATATGCTGCCTCCCCTGGTCGTGTTCCCTTTTCTTTTCTTTTCACATTAGGTGTTTCTCCATTTAATTCCCTCACGGTCCAGCTCATTCCGGCTCTCTTTTCTCTATTCTCAAAGCCATATGGTCAAGCCTTCTTGTCTTTAGTAAATAAATCTTCCAATCGGTCCAGCTGGTCTTTGTTCTCTTCAATTCAGTTTATCACTGCTTCTTCAATTAATTCAGCTTTCTTTCCATTTCTTTCCAGCCGCCACTCTCACACACAAAATAATGGTCCCCACTTCCTTTCCTTCTTCAATTGTCTTTAGGTTAAAATGTAAGTTGTGCCTTGTTTGGATAAAGTGGTGAAAATATGTTTTATGATATGTACAAAATTGCAATAACCAAACAAGGCCCTTACTCATTTAACCTCCTCTTAGAAAAAATGTGAAAATAAATTCTGCACTTGTGATGTTCCACTTTTGTCCTTCATTAAGCTCTAAAATAACATCTTTGACATTAACCATTCAAGTTGTGCCACATCATCACCTACAAAATTAGATTCACAACGGTAATATCTTTTGTTCACAATTAAAGAATAATGGGAATAACAAATATTAATTAAAAATATAACAATTTAACCACTTTAATTCCAAAATTATTCTTTCACTAAAGTTTCACTTTAACACTTGATTATGCCCAAAATATTCAATAAGCCCCACAAAAGCCTAAGATTAATTAATAAAAATATATATAAATATTGAGCTCTATCAAGACAACAGCCGGATGAGCATCTGTATGCCGCTTGGGAAAGATAGAAGATGTTAATGAAGTAATGCCCTAATCATGGGGTGGACAAGTGGGTAGTGGTCCAAATTTTCTACACGCGCTTGAATCCTCAATCTAAGGCGATGGTGGACTCTATGACTAATGGAGGTTACCGGAATGTGCCTGTCAATGAAGTGTTTAGACTTTTAGATCAATTATCTGCAAACAACAGCCAAGGCAATGATAGAAGGACTACCCCAGCCCTGCTCAACACAAAAGAAGACTCTTCATCACAAATTGCCACAATCTTATCCGCTCTAAACAAGCGTTTTGATGTCCTAGAGTCTCAAATACATAAGGGCACTTCTCATGGTGTGCATTCTATTCAATCTACTCCGATTGTATGTGAGCAATGCAATGATGTCCACATGCCTGATAATTGCCCCCTCTACATGGGCACTGAATCTATCAACTATATGGGCAAATTTCAACCTTCTCAAGGTAATCCATACTCATAAACTTACAACCGTGCTTGGAGAGCTCATCCCAACTTTTCTTGGAGTCAAGGTAACACCTTGAACCCTCTACACGAGTCTACTTCTGGCACCAAGCCAGTTCCTCCACCGGGTTTTTCATTGCCATCAAGGCAAGCTCCTGCAAAAGAAGAAGAATCTAAGATGGACAAGATGTTGGCCCAGATCTTATCAGAGGCGGAATCTTCAAGGGGTGAGAGTAAGGCCACCTTTTCTCTTCATAAATCTGCAATTAAGAACCTTGAAGTTCAAGTGGGACAATTAGCAATACAAGTAAATGCTATGGCTCGAAATGGTCTCCCAAGTGATACCATCCCTAATCCAAAGCGGGATGGAAAAGAAGAATGCAAATCCATTCACTTGAGAAGTGGCAAGGTGCTTCCGAATATGTCTAACTCGAGCACAACTAGACCAAAGCGAGATGAGCAAGAGGACATTGAGATTGAAGAGAAAGAAGTCATAACTCAAGAAAATGTGGTGGAAGATGATGAAACTAAGAAGAGAAAGCAAACTGAAGTAGGGCTGGATGACGTTTGCAAGAGTAAGAAGAGGGAACAAGAGTTGAATAATGAGAAGAAGGGAATGCCAACCACCTCCACTATCATGCCTCCACTACCTTTCCCTCAAAGATTCAAGAAGAAGGAGGAAGATGCACAATTCAAAAAGTTTGTGAACATGTTTAAGCAACTACATGTAAACATTCCATTTGCCGAAGCTTTAGAGGGTATGCCTAAATATGACAAGTTCCTAAAGGATGTGTTGTCCAAGAAAAGATGATTCAATGAATTTGAAACTGTGGCATTAACCGAAGAATGTAGTGCAGTGATCCAACGAAAGTTACCCACCAAGCTGAAGGATCCGGGAAATTTCTATATTCCTTGCAATATTGGAACGAACTGCAATGGTAAAGCCCTATTGTACTTAAGTGCTAGCATCAACTTGATGCCCTTAGCCGTTTTTAACCAATTGGGGTTGGGAGAGCCAAGGCCTACCACAGTAACCCTTCTATTTGCTGATCGGAGTATTTCTAAGCCTAGAGGAATCATTGAAGATGTGCTAGTGAAGGTAGACAAGTTTATCTTCCCAGCAGACTTCGTGGTGCTTGATTGTGAGGTTGATTGGAAGATACCTCTCATTCTTGGACATCCATTCTTAGCTACAGCAAGGACCCTTATTGATGTGGAGAAGGGTGAAATCACTTTGAGGGTGGATGATGAAAAAGTGATCTTTAACATGCCAAAAGCCTTGAAGTTCTATGATGATTCAGCCCAATGCTCATTTGTTGATATATTGGACTCGCTCGTTCCTCAAGAGTCATATGCTCTTATGATAAAAGATCCTTTAGAGGCATTTCTAATTGGGGAGAAAAGTTTGGATGAATTTGATGAAGAAGCTATTGAAAACCTTTTTCGAATGGAAGCATTCCCTCACTCAAGACAGAGGAATTTTGAGCCACTTGAGGTGGCTGAGGCCTTGAGTACTCCTTTGAAGCCCTCTATTGAAGTTCCACCATCTCTTGAATTAAAGCCTTTACCGTCTCATCTCAAGTATGCCTACTTGGGGGATGCCAACACTTTACCGGTGATTGTCTCTTCCGATCTTTCTAATTTGCAAGAAGAGAAGCTCCTACGAGTTTTGACAGAGCACAAGCAGGCCATAGGATGGATAATAGCTGATATTAAGGGAATAAGCCCCTTGACGTGTATACACAAAATTTTGTTAGAAGATGATCATGAAACTTCTATTAAGCATCAAAGGCGCTTGAATCCAATCATGAAAGAAGTGGTCAAGAAAGAAATCCTCAAATGGCTCTCAACTAGAATTGTGTACCCTATCTCTGACAGTTCATGGGTAAGCCCAGTCCAATGTGTCCCTAAGAAAAGTGGCATGACTGTAGTGGCTAACACCCAAAATGAACTAATTCCTACTCGCACGGTGACTGGTTGGCGGGTATGTATGGATTATCAGAAGCTCAACACTGCTACAAGAAAGGATAATTTTCCTGTGTCGTTCATTGATCAAATGTTGGATAAGCTAGCAGGTCAGGAGTTCTTTTGCTTCCTTGATGGATATTCCGGTTACAACCAAATTGCCATAGCCTCAGAGGACCAAGAGAAGACAACCTTTACTTGTCCATATGGCACTTTTGCTTTTAGAAGAATGCCCTTTGAACTATGCAATGCGCCGGCCACATTCCAAAGGTGCATGATGTCCATTTTTATTGATATGATTGAGAAGACCATTGAAGTATTCATGGATGATTTCTCTGTCTTTGGTCCATCTTTTGACTCGTGCTTGGAGAATTTGGATGCGGTGCTTAAAATATGTGAAGAGGCAAACTTGATTCTCAATTGGGAGAAATGTCACTCTATGGTGCAAGAAGGCATTGTACTTGGCCATAGGGTATCCAAGAAAGGGTTGGAAGTGGATAGGGCTAAAATTGCTATTATTGATCAATTACCACCGCCTACTAATGTGAAAGGTATCTGAAGCTTTCTTGGACATGCCGGGTTTTACCGGAGATTTATAAAGGATTTCCAGAAAAATTTCCAAACCCCTTTCTAAGCTATTGGAGAAAGATGTGGAATTCAAGTTTGATGATGAGTGTCTACAAGCTTTTGAGGAGTTAAAGAAGCATCTCATTTCAGCTCCTATCTTAGTAGCCCCAGATTGGGTCTTACCTTTTATTATCATGGCTGACGTGAGTGATTACGTTGTTGGTGTTGTTCTTGGGCAAAAGGCAGGGAAACTCTTCCACCCCATATACTATGCTAGCAAAATGCTTAATTGTGCCCAACTCAATTATACCACCACTAAAAAGGAGTTACTTGCCATAGTCTATGCCTGTGAGAAATTTCAACCTTATATTGTGGGTACTAAAGTTACTGTCTACACTGATCATTCAGCTCTAAAGTACCTACTCACCAAGAAGGATTCTAAGGCTAGACTAATTCGCTGGGTGCTCTTACTTCAGGAGTTTGACTTGAACATCATTGACAGAAAACGTACAGAGAATCAAGTAGCAGACACTTGTCAAGGTTGAGTACTGAGACTCAACTTGATGACTCTGACATGATCCATGCATCATTTTTGGATGAACAGTTGTTCTTCATTGATCATTCATCCACACCATAGTTCGTCGATTTTGTAAATTACTTGGTTTGTGGAGTGCCACCTCCAGAGTTCAACTCTCATCAAAAGCGTCAATTCTTGCATAAAGTGAAGAAGTACTTTTAGGATGAACCTTACTTATTCAAGAGGTGTCCCGACCAACTCATTCGAAGGTGTGTCCCAGAAAATGAACAAGAGTGCATTCTACATTGTTGCCATTCGTTTGAGTATGGTGGCCATTTTGGAGGAGAGAAAACCGCTGCGAAAGTCATTCAGAGTGGGTTTTATTGGCCTTCTCTATTTAAAGATGCATATGCATTTGTCCTTCAATGTGATCGGTGCCAGAGAGTGGGGAACATATCTAGAAGGAATGAAATGCCACTGAATAGCAAAATCGAAGTTGAACTCTTTGATGTTTGGGGGATTGATTTTATGGGTCCATTTCGAAGTCATTCAACAATGAATATATTTTAGTTGGTGTGGATTATGTATCAAAATAGGTCGAAGCTATGGCATATGTGACTAATGATGCCAAGACAGTGCTGAAATTCCTCAAGAAGCACATCTTCACAAGGTTTGACACACCAAGAACGATTATCAGTGATGGTGGATCACACTTCTACAATCACCAATTTCAAGCTTTGATGAAGAAATATGGTGTTAGACACAAAGTAGTATTGCCCTACCACCCCCAAACAAATGGCCAAGCTGAGATTTCCAATCAGGAGATCAAGAACATTCTTGAGAAGATGGTGAACACTACTAGGAAGGACTGGTCTTCCAAGTTGGATGATGCTCTGTGGGCTTATCGAACGGCTTATAAAACGCCTACTGGTATGTCTCCATATCGATTGGTGTTTGGGAAAGCATGCCATCTACCGGTGGAATTGGAATATGGGGCCTATTGGGCCATCAAGAAGCTAAATTTTGATCCGTAAGCTGAGGGAGAAAAGAGGCTACTTCAACTCAATGAGTTAGATGAAATCCGCTTAAATACTTATGAGAGTGCAAGGATTTATAAAGAGAAGAAAAAGTAGGACCATGACAGAAAAATCATTCCTAAGAGCTTTAAACCTGATCAAACTGTTCTTCTTTATGACTTCAAGCTGAAGCTATTTCCAGGAAAGCTCAAGTCTAGATGGTCTGGTCCATTCAAGGCAGTTCAAGCATCAAAATATGGTGATGTGGAGCTAGAGAATGAAAAAGGAGAGAGATTCAAGGCTAATGGTCAACGGTTGAAGCATTATTGGGGAGGAGATGTGGATAAGCTGGTATCTACCATCTACTTATCAAATGAAGATTGACCAAAGTGAAAAGTCAAGCTAAAGACTATAAACTAAGCGCTTCTTGGGAGGCAACCCAAGTTCTGAACTTAATCTCTTTAGTTTCTTTGATTGTAGTATAATTTGGTAGATTTTCGTTTGGGTTTTTAATTTTGTAGGAAGAAAGGAACCCCAAATTGAGTGTAAAAGAGAGCACGAGGATTCAAAGAAGGGGTGATGACATGTGGTTTGGAAAGGCATATTCCAGGGAAGTTCTTAAATTCCTATACTCTGATTGAAACCAAATTCTTGATAACTGTGATTTGATTTACTGACCACTAAACACTTCTTTAACCTCTCATACGACTGTATTCATGGTTGTAATATAGGTTAGAGAGGCAATGTGCATTGTCTTTTGCTTAATTCTTTCAAATTGTTGTTATGCATAGTGAATTCTGAATTAAGGAGGCATCTTGATCATATGAAATTGTATTCAAATGTGTGGACAATGGTTGTTGATTGTGTGATAGTCAATATGGGCGTTATGGTGAAGATGATTCAAATTTTGGTATGCTGTATTGAGCATTATAGGGTGACAGGCATAGCCTAACTTCTGTGTCTTTGTGTTGAAATTGACATCTGATAAAGCTGGAAGGAACATGTTGGCCACGACCAAGATGGTGTGGGCCGCGGCCCAAAAGAGCACAGAAGGTCATGGGCTGCAGCCAGTAACTAGTTAGCCGTGGCCAATGAGGTTCCACAAAGTTTTTGGCCGCGGCCAGGTCAGAGTTGGCCGCGGCCAGCACTTGCAAAGAAAGATTTGGGCCACGGCCAGTAACTGGTTGGTCGCGGCCCAGGCGCAACAGTAGGGTTTTTAAAATAAAACCCTGCCCAACCTTGCCTCTTCTCATTTTACTTTCTCTCACCGCCGACCCCTTCTCTTCTTCCTCTCTCAGCGTCGACCCACACTCCTCAGCCTCTCCCTTTCATTTTGCCCTAAATCTATTGCTCCCACTTCATCTTCCCTTTGATTTTCCTCTTCTCATTTTACACTCGTATGCTGTAGGGGGCAACCTAAGGCACCGAAAGGATCTCTCTCATCTTGGATTTCCCCAATAATTTGTTGATTCTTCTACCATCTGAGGTAAAGACGTCTCGTTCTCGCTCTTTTATTCGCATTCAGGGTAGGGTAGTTCAGTTTGGAATTGGGGACTTAGGCGTAGGCTTGAATAATCTGTCGTAATGGCTGGTTTTGAGGATAATGTACATGATTATGGAGTTTTTCTGCCCTTGTGCTGCATAAATTTCATAATGCTTGAGATCCCCATTGTGGTTTGTTCTTGCACATTGCCTTGAATTCTATGATTTCACAAACCATTCCCTCTGTTTTTCTGTGGTCAGGATATTCTGTCATTTTGCACTATTTTTGGCAAGTTTCCAATCAAGATATTGTATATTATGCCTAGGTCTGAAAAGTGTAGAATGGTTTAGCAATTGGCAATGTTTTGAGAATTCACATTGTTTTCAATTCCTTCCTTAATCATTCAAATGCTTTGCCTTGTGGATACGACTTGTTGTCTAGGGCAAGAGGGAAATTTCCATGCAGTAAGGATAGGAGTTAGGCTTGACTGATTGGCTTATGTGTGGCAGGAGTAATAGGTTAAGTTTGGGGGGGCTGTTTAGTTGTTCATATTCAAAGTTTCTTATAGGCTTATCTTCCTCACTGTGATGTTAATTTTGAGTCCTGTTTGCTTGCCTGCGGGTATCTTTTAATTGTTCCTCTAGTTACAATGCCTGCCTAGCATGTTGCTGACCGAACGGGTCCCAGGGCTGTTGCTGAGGCCAAATCAAAGATCATTAACCAACCCCTGCTACAAGAGCGTGAATTCCCATTCACTGCCTCTTATACCTTTTACAATTTGGCCACTCGGACCTATCACTTGCAATGACTTATGGACCCCAAAATCGACAGGAATCTGCAGATTGTGCAGGAGTTCTATGCCAATGCGTGTGTGCGCCCGATTTGGCAATTTCCCATTCGGGGAGTTAACATTGACTTTACCTTGGCCAGTTTCCAGCAGTTTGCATCACTTCCAGTGGTCGAGGAATGCAGATACCAGCAGCATTTAGACAACGAAGACGATATTCCTGAAGATGCTATTTCTCGATCGCTGGTCTACAATGGTGAGGTGGCGTGGCAGAGTCGTAGTGGGGCCCGGAAGTACTTTCCCCGCACTCAGTTATCAGTGGAAGCACGTGTTTGGTTGCATTTTGGCAAGGATTACTTCTGGCCTTCGTCCAACCGGAACCGACTTACTCGGGACCAGGCACGTCTTATTTACCTGCTGATGAACAACAAAACCAATAGACATAGGCGCTGTGGTTTATAAGTCTCTCAAAGACCACGCCCGTGAGCACAGTGGTGGTTTAATGCTCCCACACCTTATCTCTGCCTTTTGTGCTTCTGTGGGTGTCGCTGTCGTGGCCACTGATGTTCTGTTTAAGCCTATCAAGAAGTTTCACTACTTGAGCATCAAGCCAAAACCGAATGAGCAAGTCCCAGCATCCCAACGATTAGCGAACTACCCTATTTTTCAACAGGGAAGACCCTCTCAGGCTCCTCCGGCACACGTGGGACACTCTCCATCTCCTCTATAGTAGGGCGAACCATCTGGTACCCCTTCCTCTTCTCAGTTTTCTGCTACTTTGGATGTGATCCTCACGGCCATCCAGCGCACTGAGGCCACTGCCGCCCAATGCCTCACATATTTGTAGGACTATGGTGTTCGTCTGACCCGGTTAGAGGAGTTATTTGCTACTCACATACCTGCTGCAGCTCAGGCTGGTGAGGGTGATAATGGTGAGGATGATGGTGATGATGGCGAGGATGATGATGATGACGGAGATGATGCAGATGTGGATACCAGTGACGATGGGGGTGAGGATTAGTGTTCATTTTGTTGTTGTTGAGCTTGTTACTCTTGTTTTATTACTTTGACTATTGATCATCTTCTGATTCAGTGACTATTGTTGAACTTTCTCTGATTAATGACTGATATTGGATTTTGCTTGATATTGTGCCTCTCAATATACCTGTCACTATTATGTATATGGGTTGTTGTGTCCTCTTTTTCATTGCAGGTGATATTTGTGACACTTTGTGCCCTGTGACAGTGCAGACACTGTCTGCCTCAAGTTTGGGGGTACTTGAATATTCGTATGCATGCTTTGATCACTGACAAAGAAGTTCAAATTTTGTAAATATGTTTGTGCCCTGTCCTGGAGTCAAAGTCGAGTTAGATTTAATTAATCATATCTGAAGTGAATACTTGATTTGTAGGCTTTCTAGGAAAACAAGAATGAATGTTCATGAATACTTGGTTCTCATTTTAAAAGCTAATTCCTAATACTTACCTGATGATGCACTGCGCACGAGGGTTGAAAATAATTCGAATGCTTTGTCAGGGGATTTCTATAGCAAATTGACGTGTATGAACTGTTTTCATTGAAAGCCTTTTGAATTCGTATTTGAATTTCTTGAAAGAAATTAGCATTTCACACACATCGAGATCATGATTGGCATTATCTTTGAGTTAAAAAAATTATGGGACTTGCTTGTGTTCTTGGTTAAATTATAAGGAATTGGTTGGTTATGGCGCTTAGAGTTAGCATATGGATCAGTTAAGTTAATGCATTCGGATTAGGCTAATGTTAAATTAATCTGGGTGAATGTGCATGAGAGAAGAAAACCTCTGTTGGAAGGATTTCGAGCCCAAGTTTCATCCATTAGTGTGTATGTGCCACTTATGCTAGTGTACCTCTAGAACTTGTTTAAATTCTTTTTCAAAATCACATATGCATGTGGATTAATGAAAATGATAGGGGCATTCATTTTTGAACCCATTGACCTAAACACAAACCTTCCATACTAACCCATTGATGACCCCTTTGAGCCCTTCACTTTTCAAAATCTAGCATTCAATAACAAGCTATGTATGCTTCCGTTCTGCATTAGAATGACACTTAAAAAAGCATTAAAATCGCATTTGATTCACTCTTTGTTTCAGTAGGTGCTAAGTTATACAATTTACAAAGAGAGAAGGAATTGGTGAAAGAAAAGCAATATATTGAAAAAGAAAGAAAAATAAAAAGAAAAATAAAAAAAGAAAGAGAGAAAGAAAGAAAGAAAGAAGAAGAAGAAGAAGAGAAAAGAAAAGATGTCATTATATACACTTATGTGTGCATAGTACTTGTTCCATTATCCTTTCCATTAGACCATTTCCAACATTACAACCCTTTTCAAAAGTCCCCTTGATTCATGAATCCAGGTGTGCAAAGTGGTGGAGAGAGTAGAGTTTCTACAAGCCTATGGCAGGACCTATTATAAGTGGTACTGAGCGAAATTACCTACATTTGTGAGAACTAAACACTTAAATCCGTGAGTGTTCTCTTGTGTACATATCTTTGATTGATTGAGCATTAATCTAATTCATCTACATTGCCTCATACTGAAAATTGTGTTAGCTTCAAGCAGTGACAATGAGCAATTCCATAAAACCCTAAAGTCCCATTGGCATTAAAGGTGTGTGAAATGATTTATAAGTGAAAAGAAAAGAGAATGAAGAGGATTAAGTCTGGAAATTGAGGCTGATTCATACATGTTGATGTATTTATCTAATCTTAATAACTGTAGGAAGATTGTTATTCAACTCTTGTCAAACACATACTCATTCTAAAAAATGTTGGGAAATTCGTTTTTAAACTGTGAACCAGGCATCCATGTATATTTTGTTGTCATGAGTAGCCAATGAGAAGAAATTGTCATGCATGAGCACTATGTCTGGGATTAATTTAATCTAGCTCTTGTCATTTGACTGATTTCACTCAAGGATGAGCAAAAGTTTAAGTTTGGGGGTGTGTTAACCTCATGAAATTCTTGTCAGAATTGCACATTTCATCCTATTTTTCCCACACTTTGGCTATATTAGTGAGCATTTGGGAGTGCTAAAGTAGATGAAATATGTTCTATTCATGATTGGCACAAAAAGAGTATAAATGTGGAGGAAATATGTTATTAACTGCTATGATTATTCAACTATGATTGTTTGTGAGTTCTTTGTGTTAAAAGGATACAAATTCAGTCGTAGCTGGACCAGAGAAAGCCAAATGCAATGAGGAGGAGGTGAAATGAAGTTGAAGCCATCAACCATGCCAAGGAAATTCAAGAAGGAATGAGAACAGAGCATAGGAAGAAAGGGAGCTGAACTTCAAATATTCCTGGCCGCGGCTCAAAAGAGGTCAGAAAGCTACTGGCCGCGGCCAAGTATCCATGGGCCGCGGCCCAAAACTGGCCGCGGCCAACCCCCGAAAATGCTGTTGTGCGTTTTGTCACCTGGGAACTATAAAAGCAAGAACCAGAAGCTGAAGAAGGGGATCCAGATTAGGAAAGACCTAGGCAGGCGGCTGGGAGCATCCTCTGAGCTTTGGTGTGTCTAAAATCAAGGAGAATCAAGGAGAGATTGGAGATTTGCAGAGATTTTAGCTCAGATTCTCTGGTTTTTCTGTGTTACTTCCATTTCTTTATGTAATTCTGATATGGTTGTAATGAGAGTATATGTCTGTGATTCATTTGTGAACATGGATAGCTAGAATCCTTTTCTAGGAATGTTTATAATCCTTTGTATGGATTAAACTTGATTCATTTCCTCTCTAAGTATCTAATGGCATATATATGTTGATTTCACTCCGTTTTTACTGCTGTGGGTGACTGGCCATCACTGTGGATGATGTGTTCGATTAAATTAAGCTTGAGATAGTTAATTTAATTGCAGAACCTGAGTGAAATCATGCTAACCTTGAAGTTTGCAACTAAACGAATGGTTTGTTAGTAAAATAGAGATATAGTTATTAACCTAGCATTGTGAAATTAAGATTGGTATGTAATGTTTTTCTTCTCTTAGCTATATCAAGAGATTGTGCATGCTAGTAGAAGATATAAAACTGGTTATGACTTGAGAGAGCTTCATCATATGCTTGAGATTCTTAGACTGACGTATATAGACCCCATTGAAAGGATCCTTGGAGAGGAAAAGAAGTAAGTTTATGAAATACTAAGGGGATGAACAATCCTTGGCTCATCATACTTGATTGAAGGCACACAAATCAGAGTTTTGTTCAGTAAATTTCAGTTTTACAAATATATCTTTTGAAATTCCTTTTTCCACACACAACAACATGTTTTGGCTCAACTTAATCGAAGTCATCAAATATATTACTTAACTAATTTGTTACTCAAATCCTCGAGGGAACGATCTTTACTTATCACTTTATTACTTGACGCGATCCGTGCACTTGCGGTGGCGAACAGTAACCCTAAACCTTTCAAAAACTATTAGAGAAATAGAACTTGTGGAGTGTATAGACTTAATATCATTGGCAACTCCATCCATTGCCTCAACAATTTTGCTGGAAGTTTTGAAAATTAAAGCATGTGGTTAACTGAAGTGCATTCTAGCAGATGAGGGAGATGATAAAACTCAAATTAACTACAATTCCATCTTTCTAAAGTTGAAACGGTTGGAAGTTTCAGACTGCGATGCATTGGAATATTTGTTCCCAGCATATGCTTTTAGATGCCCTCTATATTTGGAATCTTTAAAGATCAATAAGGCTCTTGTGTTGAAATATGTATTTGAAAAAAACCAACATGATGATAGTTTAAATCCCAACCATCAGAATATCCAAACACTCATTGATTTCCCTGCTTTGAAACATCTTTCTATTAGGTATTTGCCAAGAATTGTAAGCATTTATCCCAAAATATACTATATGAGAGGGTTATATTTTAGGTCTGTTACGTTTGACGGGCTTCCAAAGTTTACAATGAGATCTTTCAATGAATTTTTGGTTTGTTGGCATACAGAACAACACGAAACGATGGTATGACTCTATTCAACTTCTCCAACTAGTCATAGTTTATTCCCACAATTGATAACTTACATTTTAATAATTTCTCTCACCACATGGTTTATAGATTTCTTCATGTTATCTTAAAGAAGCAGAATATAATAATATCCATAATATTACCTCACTAATCCTCAATTTTCCGTAAGCTAAGGGGTTTTTTGTTATTTTCATACATATATGCCTGAAAATAATATCTATATCTAAATTTCAAATGTGATTTTTCCTCCAATTTTTATTTGATAGTTTCATTCTCTAAGTAATTTTGAATTTGGAAGTGATATAGCTTTCGTGGAGTTCATAGGTAATTGAAATGTGCTGGAAAACTTTGGAATCTCTTCAAGTTTGTTACTCTAAGATAGAAGAAATTTTTTATTTGACATATATGGAAACAGAGAAAAAAGGGGATGAACTTCAATCATTGAAGTTGCTAAATCTTAGTAAGTTCGTGAATATATGTGTGGGGCCTAAATGTATCATATGCTTTTATGGTCTTCAGGATCTAACCAATCATGCATGCAAAAAGCTCCGAGTCATCTTCTCCGCATCTACAGTTAGAAGCCTGCCAATGTTGATGCGCCTAGATATATCAAAATGTGAAGAATTAGTTCACATTGTTGAAGAAGATTATGAAACAAATGCTAATGATCATTTGCCTCATGAACCATGCTTTCCCAACTTAGCAAGAGTCTCTGTATCAAATTGTCACAAATTGAAGTACCTATTCTCCATCACAATTTTTGGTATCCTTCCAAAACTAAGAAAATTGGAGCTAAGTGAAGCCAATGAACTTGAGCATGTTGTAATCAAACGAGATGAGATGGAAGAGATGTTGATGAAGAATGTGCTTCCACAACTAAGATGTCTGGTGCTAAAAAATCTTCCAAACCTCGTTAGTGTCTGCCATGGGTTCAATTTTCAAAAAGAAGATTATATAAAGGGAGTGCATAATTGTCCCAAGTTTGGTATGCATTTATAGAAGTAATTTATTCTTCAAAATTGAAAATTGTTCAATGAGTTTTATTATAACATTTAAAAATCCTATTTTCAAAAACTTTAACTACTCAATATCAAGCAGACCCTGAAACTGGAAATTCTCAAGTTGAAGAAAAAGCGAAGGAGAGTCTTTCTTCACATATGGGAGAAGAAATAAGACAACAATCCTTCACCAAGGTATGATTTTGATTTCTGGTGGCATCATTTTACTGCTTCTCCTTTGGTCCCCATCGTGATTATATGTATGCTAGATCGTTTTAAAGAGATTCGATGAAAAAACATTAAATTTAACTGCATTTTAAATGCCAACAAAATTATTTATACTATGCTCTCTTTCTTTAAAAAACTCAACAAGCCTTTTTTTTCAATTAAATTTTGTGGTAATGGTAAGGAAATTCAGGGAGCAACAGAGGAAATTGTTGAAGAAGATTTTATGTTAGAGATTGCAAAAATGACAATTTCATCATCTGATTCAAAACATAGGGCTGCTTTTATGTGTTTGCTAATCCCTTTATGTATTTTTTTAATATCTTTTTTTTTTGATACATAGATGGCCAAGTTACCTTGGAGAGTTCATACAATCAAAAAACCATTACACATCAAAAGATTGAGCATAGTCATTCCGCATGAACGGAATACAGCCAGAATGGGGAACTGGTAAGATGACCAACCGTTGAACTAAATTCTGAGCGTCCCTTGCAAAGTAATCTGCACACTTGATCGTATCCCTTGGTGCATAGTGAAGCTCAACGTCCCATTCCGAGTAAAGCAAATCCCGAATCTTATTAATCTCAAATCGGAGTGGATGGTGTAGGCCAGTATCCTGCATAACCAACTGGTATGTCTCGAGAGAATCCGTGTAAGCAACAACCCTCTGAAATCCATACTGTTTGCATAGTTGTAGACCTTGAGATAAGGCCAGAAGCTCAGCAGTAGTCGGCGGAACAGATCCAAGTCTACCCTGGAAACCAATAACCCATCTGCCTCGATGATCACGAACAAGACCTCCGCATGCTGCATTGCGGTGAATGTCAACTGATCCATCTGTGTCTAGACGAACGTATCCTTCCTGTGGCAATCTCCAGGAATAATCCTCTCCAGCATTGTAGCAAAAGATCTGATGCTTCAATGTGTCCGAAGCCGTAGACTCCATGATTTGGTACAAACCACCATGAATGAGTTCATTCGGTAGGGCACGAACTCCTGCCATGACGCCCCTGCACCTGTTTTTCCATAAAACCCAACAGATGATACTAAATATCCGGACCCATGGCCAGCGATGAAAACAAAACTTCCCTGGGGAGCTCGATAAGTTGTCCTTAAGCCAAACCTGCAAATTAGATCGAAAAAAACTAAATCGGGAGTTAGGAGCAATAAAATGTAACCACACTGATCTCGCTATCTCACAGTCACGGAGAATGTGTATAATGGTTTCTGGTTGATGACACTGAAAAGGACACTCCTCACTGATCGATAAACCTCTCATAGCTCTGAGTGAGTTAATGGGCAGCCTCTCATGAATAATTTGCCAGAAGAACATCTTCACTTTCTCTGGAACAGGAAGTTTCCACACTTTATTCCACATAACTGAGCCATTCATATCCCGCTGGGTAGAGATGAATTTATAAGCAGCACGAACACTGAAGTTGCCATCCGAAGCACTTGTCCAGTAAAACGGATCATCTCCATGTTCACATGGAGGGGGAATCTTGGTTAAAATATTAATCACCCAGCCTGGGAGAAACTCCCTCCAATGTGAAATGTTCCATTCCCCATTTAGCAGTAGAAAATCCTTTACTTTTGCACATGGATTTAAGGAATGGAAATTACGATCAACAAACTGAATCAGAGGCTCATTAAGCGGAGTCCATAGATCCCACCAGACGTTGGCTGTAGTTCCACTTCACAGACTTCTACCAACTCCACTATAAAAGGTGCCCCAAACAGCAACAATACTACGCCAGACGGTGGAGGAGTTGATCTTTTTACACACCATGGGATAATCGCTATCACCACACCCATACTTCCCTTTTAAACAACGAACCCAAAGGGCCTCTGGCTGGGTTAAGAGACCCCAACAAAGTTTCATAATGAAAGCAATGTTTTGTTTCTTAAGGTCTCGAATACCTAGTCCACCTTCTTCTTTAGATTGCTTGATCTGGTCCCAGGAGATAAGATGCATCTTTTGCCCTTGGTGACCCTGATTCCAGATGAAGTTACGACTAATCTTCTCCAACTCCTCCAAGGTGCCTTTGGGAAGCAACACCGTTTGCATTTGATAGCTCGGCAGAGCTGATAGGACCGCCTTAACCAAGACAGTTCTGCCTGCAATGGTCAAATATCGTCCCTTCCAGCCCGTCAATCTCTTTTTTGCGCGCTGGACGATGGGAAGATAAGCAGCTTTGGTAACCCTACTATGTAACAGAGGTATGCCAAGATACTTGCCAGGATCACCTGTGATCCCTATTCCCAAAGAATGACTTAGTTCAAGCGCCCTATTAAAATGAACATTGCGGGAAAAGAACGCCTTAGACTTGTCCAGGTTGATTCGATGTCCTGAGACTTGACAAAAGGCTAGCATAGTATCCCGCATGAGGTCAATCTGAGCTGTAGTAGCCTCCCCAAACAGTATAAGGTCATCTGCGAAAAAGAGATGTGAAATTGGAGGAGTGTGGCTATTGAATCTAAGACCCTTCCAGTGACCGTCCCTGAATTCCTGGTTGATCAGCTGACTAAGCCGCTCCATACAAAGCACAAATAAATAGGGACTGAGCGGGTCACCCTGACGAACTCTTCTGGTAGGTGTAAACTCAGACGACTCTGACCCATTCCAAAGAATCTTCATGGACACCAAGGAGGTACATGACATGATGAGATTAACCAAATCATCTCGTAGCCCAACACTAACAAGGGTGGACTGCAGAAACTTCCAATCGAGGCGATCATAAGCTTTCTCCATGTCAACTTTGATTGCCACAACTCCTTTCTTCCGTCGCCTACTTCTCATAGTATGAATAGCTTCTTGGGCAATGATAACATTATCACTGCTCTGACGCCCTGCTATGAAGCCACACTGTTGGGGTTGCACTAAGTATTGCATCGCCTTCTTCATTCTCTCAGCAATTATTTTAGTAATGATCTTAAAAATGACATTGCAGAGAGAGATAGGGCGAAAATCTTTCAAAGTCGTGGGGTAATCAACTTTGGGAATAAGGACAATGTTAGTATGGTTGATGTCCTTAACCTTCTCAGGTTGATGCCAAATTTCTCTAATCAAAGCACACACCTTATCTCCAATATGGGCCCATTGGGAGTGGAAGAAGTGTGCTTGAAGACCATCTGGACCAGGAGCTTTGAACGCACCTATACGGAAGGCAGCGTTCTTTATCTCAACATCCTCCACTTCTTTGTGGATTTGAGTATCATCATTTGGGTGTAAAGGGGGAAAATTGGCATACCATTGTGTGGAGTCAGGTACCTGGCAATCCTTAGTGTACAAGGCGGTAAAAAACTTGGCAGCCATATCTCTCAATATGCTTGCGTCAGTAACCAAATTTCCTTCGTCATCTTGAAGAGCTTCGATACGCTGCTTTTTCCGTTTAATCACCATGGATGTGTGAAAGAATTTGGTATTCTTGTCCCCCCAAGAAAGCCACTTACACCGGGATTTCTGGTACCAAAGCAGCTCCTCCTGGGCACACAATTTGCTATATTCTTGCCAGAGCTGTTTTTCAAGTTTAAAAAGGCCATTAGATGATTTGTTTTGCCTAGCTCTATCTATACCTTCTAACCGGTGAAGAAGATGTCTTTTTCTCTTAGGGAGACTACCAAGCACATTGGAATTCCACTTAACAGCTTCATCCTCAAAGATCAATCTACCCTGCTGCCAAGTTCTATTTTCCCAGGATTTACGAACCACATCAGAGAAGCTATTTTCTAAGGCCCAGACAGGATGATAACTAAACCGTCGCTTGGTTCTCTGGATTGGAAAATTATCTCCAGTGGATACAATCACAAGCCTATGATCAGATTTGTACCGAAGTTGATGAAAGACCTTACCCCTCGGATGATTGAGCTCCCACTCCAGATTGCCAAACACCCAATCCAGTCTTTCTTTCACCCCCTGTTTTTCCCATGTAAACCGGTCCCCAGTAATAGGTATCTCCAACAAATCCAAGCTATGAATACAATTAGAAAATTGTGTCATAGCCCGAAGTGACGGAGCAGAACCTCCTACCTTGTCTGCAGGAGTCAAAAAGGCATTAAAATCCCCAATAAGCATCCACGCTCCTTCCACAGTTTGACCAAGTTCACCCAAGGAACACCACAAATTTTCTCTTTTACTTAGCCCTTGTTCCCCATAAACAAAAGTAACAAAAAAGGAATCTATAGTTCTCTTATCAGACACCTTACAGTGAACCAATTGGGTGGTAGAGGATAAATACTCAATTTGAGTGTTAATATCATCCCATAAAATCCAAATGCCTCCTGCAAAACCGGTGGCCTCCAACCTAATCCAATTGTTAAAACCCAATTTACGGGTAACAATATCCGCCTTTTGACTACTAATACGGGTCTCAATCAAGGCTAAAACATCAATATTATTAGAATGAACTAAATCTTTGATAATGCGGGGGAAATTCCTGCCCCCCGCACCTCTACAATTCCAAGAGGCAATTATCATGGAAATAATTAAAATAGGAAAGAGGAGGAGGAACTTACTAGTTACCAGTGCCTCCATCAACTCGTGATAACTGCTCCACCAAACCCTGTTGGTCACCTATTTCAAGTGCTGCTTCCATAAAATCATCTCCAATGTCATCCTCCAAGGAATTGGATAATATATGTATGGGAGATGTAATTGAGACAATACTCATGCTTTGCTCACATTTTTCTTTAATAAAAGCATCATTTAACTTTATATCTTTTCTTTGAGGGCCTTCTAATGGTTCTAAGGGTTGGGACGTAGGCCCTAAATGGCCCTGGGATGTTAAGCTAGAGGTGGGAGCAATTTGGGTTAATGAACCCCCCATAATAACATGTTCTCTGCGGCCCACCTTGTTTTTGGGAAGTCCATTTCGATTTTTCCTCACCTCCTGGCCCATTACAATCCTTTCTTTATGCACTTGGGCCTTGCCTCCATTTTCTGGCCCATTATTCCTAGAGGGGCCCACACCACTTTGACTATTATTCTTTCCTTTTCCTTTTTCTCTACCCACGTGGGTCTGCCTATCTCTCCCTTCTCTATGTGCTGATGCGTCTCGGGGTTGGAGGCCTTCCCGGATGTCATCATCATCTTCACTTCCCATCTGCTGCGCTGTGCTGTGGCGTCCCATCACCATGCCTTTATCCGGCTCGAGGTCGGCGAGGATGCTGAAACGTGAGTTGCCTCTATCAACTGCCCGATCACCGGCGATCCTTAGCGCAGAAATATTTTCCGGCACGGCGTGCGTCTGCGGTCGTCCATTACTCCGTCTGCTGGCCACCGTCACCCATTGTGACCTCTTCTCTGCGAGATGCGATCGACGGTTGCTTCCCACCAACATCCAATCTCCAAAAACTTCATCCGGTTTGGGTTGATTCAGGTGGGGCGTGAGTTGGTTCCTTGTAGATTCTCCAGATTGATTGTGCTCGGGAATAGAAGATCCAGTTTCCTTGTAGGTCGAAGAACACTGGTCTTTGCGGTGACCATAACGACCACAAGAGAAACATATAAGCCCCAGCCCCTCATATTCCACTTGATAGACTGAATGAGCAGCAATTACTCGTGATACAAGTTTCTTCTGGAGATTGAGTTCCACACAGATTCTCGCATATCTGCCTCTCTCAATTTTCGCATCTTCAGAAGTGGTGGTAGATGGGGTAAGCATATCCACCTTGACTGTTCTTCCGATGTAGTTGCCCAATCTGGTAATGAACTCCTTGTTGTAGCATTGCATTGGGATATTGGGTACTCTAACCCATGTAATAATTCGCACAAGCTGATTGTTTTATGGGTCAAAATGGGGGGACCATTTTTGCACCAAAATGGCATGTTGTTGCACTACCCATGGTCCTCCATACAATATCTGTTGATAGAGTTGACCCCATCCCTCTCTCTGTAGGAACCGAACTAGAAAATAATTATTAGGCAGATCCACTAGGTCAAAATGGGAGGTACGCCAGATCCTTGTGAGGTGAGCTTTCAGAGTGTAGACATTGTATTTCTTCCCTAATACAGTCAGAATTAGTGCAGCATTCCAGGGACGACACCATGTGTTATATTCCTCGGCTGAAACAGGGACAACCGGATGAATCTGCATAAGAGCCTTCACTTCCTCAGAAAGCTCTGGTAATTCCCATTCCATATTTATAGTGTCAGATAGAAGGTCTTCTTCTTCTAAACAATCACTTCCATTAGCAATACCATTAAAGCCAAGAAGAGAATCCTTATAAGAAATAGAAGCAGCCTGAGATATCTGTGCAATGGGATTTTCGACTTCCATGGAGACATCAGCTACTGGTGGAGGTTCCGTAGGCGTATCAGTGTCCATAGTAATGGGAGACGAATTGTTTCTTGTTTTTTTATTGCTACCGCTGGCTTGGATATCGGAGGGTCGATCCGGCGGAATATTCCGGTGGTCACCCATGTTGAACAGAGGAAGGAAAGACGGTCGTAGACGCACTATTCAGAAGAGAGAACTTTGCACTCTCAGAGCTTTTCTAGCAACTGTAACATCTAAACAAACATAAACCACCATCATATTTGTATTTTTTTAATATCTAGTGAGCTGTTGGTCAAAGCAAAAAGAAGAGAACCAATAAATAAGAATATTTATTAATAACAATGGTACGTGGAAACAAAACTAAAGAAAATGACAATGAGAAAAATAGAGCTTGAACATCATATTGTACTTTTGGGCAGGGCATTGAAAAACCAGTAGTGAAATTGTCGATAAGCGTGTTATTTTAAAAATGCCAAAAGAGACGTGGTCATCATTTGACTCTAATTTTTTAGAATTTTAATCTCTGAGAATTTATTTTAATTTTATTGAGGAGTGGGTTGGAAATTTGGAATAAAAATATCAGTAAAGAATAATATCTCTTTTTAACAAAGGAAATGAAGAAATTTACTACTACATATTAGCTGATACATTTATTCTTTTTTATTTAGAATAATTAGAACTAATTCAAGAAAGGCATCTCCAAAACTGAGATTATTGTCCTTCATCAATTGATTTTTTTTTATTTATGTCTCTAGCACACGATAATTTTCTTCCTTCTTCTTTAAAGTTGCTATTTGAACCCATATGACTTTTAGAAAAAATTCAGTTACTAGAAGAAATATGTGGTATTATATTAAACCGTTCTTGAGGGTCATAATTCAATGAAAAAGAGAGAATTAATTGAATAGTAGAACTAAAAAAAGCAACATCAGCAACAAAAATTGCAATTGTTTTCTCTATCAGAGTCTTGAGATGTGACAATATTACGTACTCTTCCCAAATCAATCAATAGACGTATGACAGATGGTTGGAACTAATTAATGCTTCTTTCCTATTCATCTTCATATAGGATTAGTTTAGTAGATATGAAATGCAAAAGGAAATAATTGATATGAAATCAACACAAGAAATGAGACATGACATAAAATCTCATAGTTCAAAAATATTAATAATTCAGTAATGACTAATTGAACTTCCAATTTTTAATATCATAGAAAAATCTAACTTATACATTATTCGTGTTGTGTAGGTTGTTGAAGTAAGAGCTAAAGGTATTTCATCCAATACGTTAGATCAAATCTCCCTAACTTTTGAAAAGGTTTGCTTCATGAAACCCTTTTAAAGCATCATATATATATCTTATTGAAAACATAATGACTATTTGTTTCTAATAGGAGGTGCCAATTCTTGTAACACCCCAAATTTTATATTGACCAAAAATATTGTAAATATTTGAGAAATTCAATAAAATGGTGAATATTCATGAATTTTGAATTTATGAATTTTATAAATGTTCAATTTCATGAGAAATTGGGCAAAATTAATTATGGAATTAATTTGGGTAATTTAAAAAGCCCAATATTAAGGTCCAAAAATGAAGGAATATTAGGGAAAATATTTGGTCCAAAGATATATGGAAATTGGCCAAAGAAAAATAAGAGAAGAAATTGTATTAGAAAGGTAATGACAAAATCGTAATTTTGCTAAATTATCACAAAATTAATTATTTTCCAATAATTGAAGCTAATTTCAATTAATTAAGGAAAATAAAGGGAAAAATATATTTAGAATATTTTGGTCAATTTAATATGAATTTATGGAAAATTTAAGCAAAAATGCAATTTTGATCAAAATTAAGATTTTATGTGTATACGTAACCTGAACAAGTTGTGAAGCCAATTGAGACCATAGGGAGGGACCCCTAGGTGTCTCCTACATGTGGCATAAATAAGGAAATATTGGTTGAGCTTAATAAGCATGGTTACATGTACAAAAGAATTTATGTACATAAGTTAAGTTTTGAAATTTTGGAAATTGGTAAATGGATAAAATAAGATATAATATTAGGATATATTATTATCTCCTTCTACCTTCAGCTCATTTCATGCCAGAACAGGTCTGAAATAGAGAGAGAAAGTGTGAGAATTCTAGAGAGAGAAAGAGGAAGAAAAGCTTACAAAGGTTAGTATTTTCTTCAGTAAATCGGTTCCTAAGCTACTCTTCTATGTGATTGAAGGTTTGGAGGCTCAAAAATCTATTCATTGAGGGTTAGGGTTTCAGCCATATTTGAAAAAAGCTTGTGGGAGCTTGAGGTAACTTCCAAACCTTCATATATTGACTATTCTGGTTGTTGTAGACAATTTAATCGGTGAAATTTCGCCGGATTGTCTTTATTTATAAATTTTGGATATGTGAAATTAGAAGGGTTATGCTGCCCAATTTTAGTTCAAATGGTAGTTATAACTCAATTAGATGGTTAATAAAGTGGTTAGGAGTAGAAAGGAACGCGTTTACGGAGCCGAAATCGTAAAACCCCAATTTTTCCTGGAAAACACCATAATTTCGGCCAGGGATGTTTGAAGGCCTTAGGGTTGGATTTTCAATGATTTGATGGTTCCATTGGATTCAAGAGGGAAAATTAGGTGGGGTTACAGTTGGGCACTTTTTTGAAAAAGGCCGAAAAAGCATAATTACGACAACGCCCCTAAAACCCTTAAAGTGGGGATGTCAAGGGCTATTTTGTAATTTGACAGTGAATTTGGTAATTTTGAATCCAGAAATAGATTCCTTAGATGGAAATATATCAGAATAGCCTAAGTCAAAATTTTTGAAAAAGTGCAGCCGGGCCGAGGTCTTGGGGGCATTTTGTGAAATTTTCACTATAGTCTAATATAACCACAATAAACACTATGGAAGTATCTAAAATGATACATGGATAGGTTATAACCTATGTCTTGTACATTTGATGTTTTAGGATCAAGTTGGACGCCTATAGTCGACACGTTCTACAAGGCGAACCCTTTGAGACAGGAAAGAGGTTAAGGTAGGGGTTACTATCTCTTATATACTATGTGACTATTTGTATGATGCGTGTTACTATATTTTGTGATTTCAACACGTGCTGGTGGCACATTACCTAGCTGTGGTCTAGGACCTAGCTGAGGTACACTAGTATTACCTAGCTGTAGTCAAGGACTCAGTTGAGGTACATGTAGGGGTTTCAATTGGTTAGTTGGCACTGAATTTTGTGTACACACACGGATGATATGAATTTTCATTTTACTTGATACGGTGCATTGCATATTTAATTTTCGCATTTTATATGTTGATCGTATGTTTCTACTGAGATTCCTTGGAATCTCACCCCTTTTTCTAAACCAAATGTCTCAGTGGGTGTCAGCGGCTGAAAAGCCAAGGATGTAGGGAAGGGAAACTGATGGACACGTTTCCTAAGACAAATACAGTGGTTATATTTAGCCTGTACTTGGAATATTTTGCAATATTCTGTACATATTTGTAATTAGTAGTGAATTTTGCTCTGCTAATGACTGTCTGTAAACAAATACTTATTATCAGTATAACTGTACTTTTCTGTTTGCCTATGGAACTTGTTCATTATTACCCTGCGTATATCAAAATAGAAACGGGTGTTGACAATTCTTATTAGTCTCAGCCTCACTGTTCTTCCTACAAGAGATAACACTCATACATGTGCCAAAATTTTTAACGAGGAAGAGAAAGAACAAGGTAAAATATTGATGTCTTAGTTTCATAGATAGAAAAATATTGGTTATTTATTTTGGGCTTTATAGGTGGCTTGATAACATCTCGACATCTCCGAAGTGGCATTAAGGCTAGCAGCTCTTTATCAAAGGAAAAGCTTAAAACCTCTATTGATGGTACATTTTACTTTCTGTAAATAAAATTTTTCATCTTTTGATTTGATATAATAATCATTTTTTCATAGGGGATCCATTTGCACCACCCATAACAATTATTTTGAGTGAACAAACTTCTCAAGCAATAATGCCACTAAGTCCTATGTCATCAAAGCCTCAACCAAACTCCTCCTTCTATTCTCTCCAAGGCTTATGATGGTGAGTTTCTTTTTTGTCTTCTTATAGTGACATTTAATTTAATCATTTATTTACTTGCAGTAAGAGACTTTCTACAATTGTCAAAACTACCTTATCCAATAGGGACAAATATTGCTATAAGAAGTAGTATCATTGACCTTATAGTAGACTCTAGTCCATGCCCTAGTGATTTTACCCATTGTATATCTTTATTTTATTCAGTTATTTGTTTTGATAGTTTCCATTGTAACATTTCTTCATTTTAGGAGGAAATGTTTAAAATGGTGTTGAAACCACTAACTAGTGAACTTCTGTTGTTGTAGATGATGTTCATGTTTATGATAAGTCTCATCCACATCCAACCAATTTGTTTGAAGGTGTTGAACATGGGAACATCAAGGAAGAAGGCATGGTTCAAAATGAATATAAGATCAATGTTGAACCAAGTAGTTTAACACGAAGAGAACAAGAGTCGTCATATTCTAAAGGTCATTTACTTGTTCAATTTGCTGCTGAACATGTAGCATTAGTGGACTTGAATATTCTTTCCTATGATCCTTGTCACTATTTCTCATTCTACATTGTTGACTTTGTTATCCTCATTTCTAATGTGATGGTCTCTCTTAGGCCAAATTCAAAAAAAAAAAAAGATCAATTAACAGATTCACAACCAAGAAGTGCAATTCCAACCACACCTTTTGTTATTATTTCACAAGATGAATACTCAAAGGTAATATTATTATTGTCATTTCGTAAGATTATAGGTTTTTTTATACTGCTATAAGAGATATCCAATACTACTAGATAAGATTCGAGTACTATTAGGTCCTATTGTGAGTGGCTCTTCTAAAAGCATTTTCTGCATTCACACATATTCAAACTTGAGATAATGTATTTAAGTAACCATAGCTCATTCAACTAGGACGAATACTTAATGGTATAAGTTATGTAAATTTATGATAGATAACTTGAACTCACCCCTCTTTCTTATTCATCTTCATAATGGATGAGCTGGTTTGCAAAGATGTGAAAAAAAGAAACTGTAATATCCAGTAAAATGGTGAATTTTGGAGAAAGTAATTATGTTTTTGGTGAAATCTCCTATAAGGTAGTGAGCTTGTCATGTGATTTTGAATAATCAAATGATGATAAAAAATTATGAAATTTTACAAGATGAAATTAGACATCCTAAGCTTTAATTTGATAGGTCAAATGACTCAATTAGAGCTATATACAAAAAGATATGAATTTTTGAATTCAGCACAGAAAAACTGTGAATTTTCTGGAACAGTATGCAAAGATTGAAATTTTGGGAATTTTGTGATTCTATTCAGCAAAATTATATATTTTTCCTTGAAACTAGACTCAATAAAGGTTCTATAGGCTTTAGAATCACTCCAATTTGATTTTCCTAGAATTAGTTATGATTTTTCAAAGTTTGGGTAGAAATCTGCCGAAACTTTGTAAAAATTAAAGTAAAATATGATATAATAATATATCATTATCCTCCTTCTTCAGCCCCATTTCTGATGCCATAACAGACCCTAAGAGAGAGAGAACTCAGATTTGTAGAGAGAGAAGGGGTGGAAAAAACTTGCAAAGGTAAGTGATTTCTTTGGTAAATCAGTTCCTAATGCGTATAACTCCGCTCCTAAGCTATTCTTCTATGTGATTCAAGGGTTGGAAGCTCAAATTTTCTTGTTTAAGTGAGCTAGGGTTCAGCCAAGTCAAGGAAAATCAAGTGAGAGCTTGAGGTAACTTCCAAACCTTCGTATATTGACTATTCAAGTTGCTGTGGGCAATTTAATCAATGAAATTTCGCCAGATTGCCGTTGGTTTTAATTTATGGAAATGGGTTGGCCTAGGGGTTATTCTGCCCAAATTGATACTAAATGGTAGTTGTAACCTAATGGAATAGTCAATAAAGTGGTTAGGAGTAAAAAGGAACGCGTTTACGGAGCCGAAATCGCAAAACCCCGATTTTTCCTGGAGAACACCATAATTTCGGCCAGGGATGTTTGAGGGCCTAAGATTTGGATTTTCAATGATTTGATGGTTCCATTGGATTCAGGAGGGAAAATTAGGTGGGGTTACAGTTGGGCACTTTTTTGGAAAAGGCCGAGAAAGCATAATTACGAAAATGCTCCTAAAACACTGAAATAAGGGCTGCCAAGGGCAATTTCATCTTTTGGTAGTGAATTTGGTAATTCCAAGTCCGGAAATGGATTCCTTAGGCCAAAATTTGTCAGGATATCCCAGGTTAGAATTTCGAGAAAAGTACAACTGGACCAGGTACGATGGGGCCGGGTCCCCGGGGGTATTTTAGTAATTTTTCAAGATAGACTCATATAACCCCTAGAAACACTATGGAAGTTTCTAAATAGTATATTTGATATTGTAGGATTGAATATGGAGCCCCGAGCTGTTGGCACACAAATCGAGGAGAAAGATTGGAGGTAGGGGACTTGCCTTGCTTACAAGTATTTGATATCTTTGCTTGTGTAATGATGTATGTGATTGCTTTACTTGATTGTGTAGAGCATATTTGAATAAATGAAGCTCTGTTTCTGTTTTTGCTGTGGCTATAGTCTTGTTGTATGAAAAATTGAGCATGCAGAAATGTCATTATGGGGCATACATATAGATAAAGCTAACATATCATACACATAGCATCAATCATGCATGCATTATGGTATCTATTTTCTACCGAGATTCTCTAGAATCTCACTCTCCCCTACCAACAAATTAGGCAGGTGAAAACAAGAGGTGTGCTCAAAGCAAAGAAGAGAACTACATGAGAGGAATACAGTAGTGAAACGAAGACGGGAAGATGTCTTTGTTTCATTGGGACAGGTTGGACACCCAAGTAGCCTTACGCGGCTACATAATTTGTAAGTGTTATCTACAATCCCTGAAGGGAGTTTTAGTAATCATGTACTCTTTATCAGTATTTTCATGCTATTCCTGTATTACCCACCTAACCGCATATCATTTTCCGCAAATACTTTGAAAAAGGTTGAAATTGAGATAAGGGCGTGACAGAAACAAATAGAATGGATCCTCATTTTCTCTAGGGAAACAAGACTTGACATACAATCTAATAGATGGAAAATAAAAATTTCATTAAGGATTATATTTACGATGCTTTAATATCTTAGAAGTAACAACTTAAATAAATGGTGGTATATAGATTGAAGTAAGAGGTAAAGAAGGTGTTTTGATCATAGAGACCCCACATCCAAGCTCCTTAACTTCTAAAGAGGTGGGCTTCTTCCGATAATTTTATAATTGAATAGATTTGTTGTTGCAATATTGATAATGATGAATGGTTTTTTCTACAAGGAACCTATTCCTATGAGCCTCAATTCCACTTCTCTCTCTAGAAGCCCAAGTACAACTTTGAAAATTTTTTAAGAGGAAGAGAAAGGTAAGATATCAATGTACTAATTTCAAGGTTTATAGGTTCATTAGTTACTTATTTTGGGGATTATAGGTGGCTTGATAACTACACCTAGACATGAAAGTGACATGAAGGCAGTGAGTTCTTTGCCACCAGGAAAAGAGCACAAGACTTCTAATCAAGGTATCTATATGTTGCTTTCTTAAAATGAAATACTTCATGCTTTAATTTGATGGGTTAAGTATATATTTATATACTTAATTAATTTGTTATAGGTGACCCTTTTGTGCCACTAATGCTAGTTATTTCAAGTGAGCAGCAAGCTTCTGACACAATCTTGCCATTGAGCTTTGTACCATCAAAAGCTCTAAAGAGTCCTAATCAAATTTCTATGTCTGCTTCCTCCCAATCTACTTATGGTGGTTAGTTTCTTTGTTGTGATCTTTTACTACTTCTCCTTTCATATTTTCTACTTTTTGAAAGATTTCTTATTCTAATTTCTTTGTTCAGGAAGAAACGTCCAAGAGAATGTTGGAACCATTAATAACCAACCTTTGCATGAAACTTTGGATGTTATTCAAATTTCTAGTAAGTCTTGTGGCCATACCATTACATGCTTGTTTTTTTTTAAATAAAATATTTCATCCTTTGATTTGATATAATAATCCTTTTTTCATAGGAGACCCGTTTGTGCCATTGAGCCCTATGTCATCAAAAGTTTCAATAAGCCCTAACCAAACTCCTTCATCTATTCTCCCCAAGCCTTTTGATGGTGAGCTTTTCTTTCTTATCCTCTTATAGTGGCATTTCATGCAAGTATTATTTGAATATATTTACACACACAAGAAAATTATGTGATGTGAGTTTTAATATAAAAAACTGGAAAAATTTTCCATGGTACTTAATTGTCCCAAATTTTCTTTCAATGGGATGCTTTGATAGACATCAGTCGTTAATTCAAATTGAAAATTATCACGTGAGTTTCAGTTTCATTAAGAATCCTGCTTGCTTTCTTTAAATGAAATATTTTATCCTTGGATTTGATAGAATAATCATTTTTTTCATAGGGGACCCGTTTGTGCTACTGAGTCCTATATCATCAAAAATTTCATCTACTCTCCCCACAAAGCCTTCTGATGGTGAGCTTTCCTTTGTTGTCTTCTTGTAGTGACATTCCATTCAAGTATCATTTGGATATATTTACACATACGAGAGAAATATATTCTGTGAGTTTTAATATTAAAAAATGGAAAAATCTTCCATAGCACATGATTGTCCCAAATTTTCTTTCTATGGGATGCATGCAGAGAAGTCAAGTCATTAATTCAAATGGAAAATTATTATGTGTGATTTAATATCATCAAAAATCCTAAGTGCAGAAACTACAACTACTCCAGATGGCTCTAAAAATCAAGACTCAATAGTTTGTGAAGGGATAGAGCAGAAGCTTTCTTCCCATCTAAATGGGAGACAAGATGTGGAAACACAACCACCCACAATCGGTTTTTTAAACTTCACAAGAGTATATCTCATTTTCACTGCCTTATATATATATATCAATTATTTTGGTGATAGCACTTGTCAATTAAATGAGTTTATCTACAAGCATTAATCATATGCATGCTGCCTTTCTCTAGTAAAGTTCATTAATTTTCTTTCTCTATTTCAAAGTTATCTTGAAGCAATCCATGATTTTGCTTACTCTAAATGTTGGCATAAACATAAAGAGACATGCACATTTTTATTTATAACTGAACTTTTGTATCATGTGGCGTTGATTAGGGTACTAAGGAAGATGCAAGGGAAATTGTTGAAGAGGGTATTATTTTTTAGAAGCCAAAGATGATAAATTTATCATCTAGCTTCACATGTGGCTTAGTAACAACCAGAGGTCACCGAAGTGATCTAAAGGCTTTGTTTGGTTGGGGGTTTTATTAAGTTAGGTTAGGTTGGGTGGGGGTGGAGATTAAAAATAGGTGTTTGGTTGGAAGGAGGTTAGGTTAGGTGTGAGATTTTTTTTGTCTTCTAGTAGTCAACCTAACCTAAGTTGTGAACCCTCCAAAATTGGGGTTTTTTCTAGGTGAGAGAAATTTTATGTCCAATTGTGACTAAATTGCCCATGACAATTTTTTAAAATTCCAGCACTGCCCTCCCCTGTAAAAAGTCGTCACTTTAAGCCTGTCCAAACTGATATGGGGAGACTGATGTGGAATGGAGATGCTTGGGTTGAAATGTCGTGAGGAAAATAAGTTAGATTAATTATTTTATAAATAATAATTTTACAAATAATTATTATTAATAAATACATTATAAAATAAAAAAGAAAATATGTAGAAGGGAATTTTTATCCACTTATAATTAACTCACCTAACCTAACCTCCTGAACCAAATAAGATACCAAATCTTACCTAACCTCTGTTTGAACCAACCAACATTATAACCTCCTCTAACCTAACTTAAATAAACATCACTTAACCTAACCTCCGTTAAACCAAACACACCCAAAAGCAGATATCTCTTTGTTGAAAGAGAAGCTTGATATTCACATTCATGGTATGATAAAGTTGATGCTTTCTATAAATGAAATCTTTCATCCTTGGATTAGATCGTTTGATAACTATCTTATTCATACATACATGTCTTCATAGGAGATCCAAATGTGCAATGTACAACACCTTTTTTGAGTGAGCAAACTTCTAAGACAATTTTGCCACCGAGTGCTATATCATCCAAAGCTTCAACTGGTCTTGACCAAACTCCTCAAGCTATACTTTGCAAGCCTACTAATAGTAAGTTTCCTTGTACTCTTACTTTATTGGCATTCCTTGTATTCATTTGTTATTTAGTGCCTTCTTTTTCAATTAATTTTTGGATGGTTCTCATCCAACAAACATTGCTTCAATAGTTTAGGAAGAAATAGACAAAATGGTGTCAGAACTTGGAACCACTTTTTAGAGAACTCATGATGTTGTAGATGATGATATTCAAGTTTCTAATAAGTCTCATGTTGCTGCCATTGGTAACGCCGTACCCATTCCAAAACCAATCACTCAAGAGATGTTGAGATGATGAAATCAGAGGGTTCTGAGACTTGTTTATTAGAAGAGGCACTCAAGACTCACCCACAACTTCGTCTATCGAAAAATGATCGGAGCACTCAAATGATGTGTGTATCCTATAGGGTATTGATTGATATACTCAACATTCTAACCACAAGAACACCATTCACCATCACTGAGGCAGACAAGAGGTTGTTGGAAGAGAAATTAAAGGATGCTTATTTTCTTGGTTTTGACAAGCACTGGCTTGATTCTATTAAGACTAAGGTTTTTAATTGTAATGTATCTGAAGTCGATGGCATTCAAGAAACTCTAAAGGGTTTGGAGATTGATCTCAAGACCAACAAGATGATGCTTGCAGCTACTCGCAATCAAGAGGTAGAGGTGGCGTGAATAGTGGAATTGGCTCAAAAGGACTTGGATGCTGCATTACCAGAGCATGCAAATGTTATGGTCAATCATACTCGGCTTTTGAAGGCACGCCAAGACATTCTAGCAAGGCAAAACCATTGTTGGGATATGATTGCTTCCAAAAATAAACCCTTTGGATTTTAGCTTGGATTTCATTTTTGTGCTTCATGTTTTATTTTTTGGGTGATAAGGAGATGCGAACTTCTTGTATTTGTTGTCACTAGAATGCTTAACATTATTATGTTGAAGTGAATGTAGTGATAGTGTATGCTTCAATAAGTTGGCAAAATTGGTTTTTGGATGATTCCTAGAAATTAAAAAAAAATCGTTCTGTGCTGATTTCTTTTGGAAGGAAGACACTCAATGTCTCTTATTCTAGATAGAAATTAATTCTAGATAGATATTAATTTATTGAATTTTAAATATTAAGTTATTGAGTTGTTGTTGTTGTTGTTGTTAAAACACAAAAGAAAGCTCTGCTTTAGTTACTTTAAAACAGAGCATGGGAGACGCAGACAAGCTTTGTGATATCTTCAACCGATGTGAGGAACATGAAAAATAAGATGTTAGGCATAAAAGCAAAGGTCAATCATGAAAACAAGATGACAAGTAGTTTATAGGAAGCAGAAATAATTTTTGTCTTGGACTAAAAATAAATAATTATTTTTCAATAATGATACTAATAATAAACTCCTTTTTTGTGGAACTATCAAGTCATTCCATTAAATTAAAACAATTAATTAATCCACATAAATAGAGAGGAAAACCAACTTAGGCCACCTTCTAGTAAAAGAATGTTTTTTCCTTGGAAGACAATATATTGCACTATCACACTGATTTTAGCTTTTATTTTCGTTAGAGTTTACAAATGGGAAAACTTGGCATCACACACACTTTAAAAAAAATCTCCTTCCATGTACGATAAGCAATTGAAGCAACAATAGATTACAAAACATTTCCCCTGATTTTGTCATGTTTATCAGAATGTATTAAAGTGTATTATTCCCAACTTTATACCTTCTATATACTAGCATGTTTAGCATCAATCTAAGCCATAACGTAACATAAGAACTCTCTAGACCATTCACAGTTTTCTTTAAAGATTTTTTTAGATTTTAGCTTAGATTTCATTTCCTTGTTCATCTGTCCAACTCCCATTATTAAACGTCGACCTTTGACTTCTGTTAGAGTGCACAAACAAAAAATTATACGAGGTTCACTATGTTTTCACTGTTGATCATTCCAATTGTTACTACATATAAGGATGAATTAGTGAAGGATCAAATATTTATTTAAAAAGCAATAATGCATGCAAGATGCAGACTAAGAGAATATAAAACAGACCATCCACACAAGATTTTTAGACTAAAACAGCGGAAAGAAATAACTTTGGACAACCAGATCCGGTGAAAATGTTCTTGATTGGAATGAAACGATGTCATATAAGGGAGCCAAAATTTGAAAAGTTCATGAGATCCGTATTCCAATACTAGGAATGATGGTTCTTGAGAATTTATTTCCATTGTGGCATGAGGATAGCATCTTTAGATTGCACCAGCTTGGCATAAATGCAGACACTACTACAAAAAGGGGTTATAACGTCCCAAATTTGGCACCTTTAACGTCCCAAAACGGGGGGACGTATATACTGGGGCGTAGTAAGTTTTAAGAAAAGATGTCCCAAATATTAGGGACGTCTAAGGTGAGACTTTAGACGTCCCAAATGTCATTTGGGATGTCTAAAGTCCCCCCTGGGTGGGACTTTAGACCTCCCAATTCTTAATTTGGGACGTCTAAAACTTATGTTTTTTTTATACAATGATTTACATTCTGTATTACCCAGCGAATTCAAACTGCAGAAACAGAATAGAAGATGGATTCATAAACCACACTGTCCATTACAAACTGGTAAGGACATTCAGCACTACAATCTTTACTATATATACATACAATAACAACTCATACAACCTACTACTACATATATCAACAATAACAACCAGAAAGTGTCAAAACGCTATCATCACACAACTACAACAGCTGATATAAAATAAAAAGTTTACTGCTCATCTATATGTTAAAGAAGATGTCCAGCCAAAAGATCTCTGATCAAATCAAGGTCTTCACGTAGGTAGGCATCTTCATTATCAAAAATCTGAAAATTAGAAAGTAAGCTTTGATGAAATGAATCTAAAGCAAATGAATTAAATAGCATTTCGATTAGAACACCAAAAATATTATAATTTGAGAATGAAGAAGCGATTACCTTTTCAAAATCGCTAGTAATTCCACTTTGAGTTATGTTATACATATAAAGTATAACATAATATCCACATTCAGTGTTGCCAGGTTGCCGAGGGCACTTTAAATCAAAGGGATGCAATTGGTTGTTAAAATCAATAGAGGTATGTCTAAAAGAACCGTCAATGAAACAATTAGCTAGGATCGAATGTACTTACTATGGGATAAAACCACTTTGGCTTTTTAACAACTGTACCCTCGCGTGACCCACCTAGGACTCTATATGTTTTACAAGCACTATCATGAAAATCAAAATGAACAGAAATTAGAACTATTGATTTTTGTAAAGAATCAATGAAATACAAACAGAATAACTTACGTGTCGAAGACGGATTTTGTATCTTTGTCTGGATTTTTACCCAAGGGATCAAACCAATAGACTATGTGGCGGCGGGGACATATAACACACAAACTCCAGTGGTAACTTTAACAACATGTACACATTAAAATGAAGTTAGATGAGAAGACAATTATTTATTAAACTTCTTAAATTGACAAAATGTAAATACGAACCGTTGAACAATGGGTGCTAGATAACAACGAAGTTTGGTCTGTCCCATTGCGTAGCCGACATAGTGAGTCCTATGCGCCACAGTACAAGTATCCCCTGTGGTATTCGCAAGACATAAGAATCCATACCAATCACGTCTTTCCATGTTTGTGCAGAGACCGTGCAAGGTGCTATAATAGAATTAAAATAAGGAATGAATTATTGAATGTATGAAATCAAAAAACCACTAAATGAATTCTATGGGAAAATTGAAAAAAAAAAACTCACCGGACTGCAAATTTCACCCAGCCTGCATCTATCTCCTCCAACCTGATAAACTGCTTGAGATCTGTATTGTCAATCGTGTAGGGATACTCCACTTGGCCCACAATCCCAGGAGGCATCTTCAAGTCAATCTGTTTAATGCCCTTGTAGATCTGTTGCAGCCGTGCTAAGTAGGGCCATTTCCTCGCAGCTTCGTCATCCTTTTAGAACATCAAAAAATAAATTGTTATTAGGATGCCAACAGATTTTCAGTAACAGTAAGGTAATTCCTACCATTGGAGGTGTTGCGTCTGAACCAATAAGATTGTGAGGCCAAAGGATGAAAGATCCTATCGCTTGACCTAACGTGCCAACCTCTGGATCAGGAACAGGGATGGCTGTACCTTCTTCCCCCTTTCTAACACTCATCACATTCACCCTACGAAAATCCTCCAGAATTTGCTGATTATGGTGGGTGGTAGCACGAGTGTGAACGAGAGCATCAGCAACAACACGCAACAATGAATCATCCAAATAGAGGGTGCAAGGGTCGCCCGACACTGGAGTGGGAGAAGGGTCGCCAAGTGGTTGCTCCAGAGGGTTGTAACTTCCTCTGGTGCTATTGAAGGCCAAGGATTCCTGAGTTCTATGCTCGTCCCTTGCCCTTTGTGCTTCAAACATCTTTGCCATTTCAAGTTGAAGCTCTGGCAACAGCTCTTGTCGGAGCTTGTCGCGAAGGTTGGCCTCGATCTCTCGTTCGAGCTCCTCTTGAATCTTGGCCACAACGTCCTTACTAGGTCCAGCTTGTGACGAATAACGTGGGTCTCGTCCAAAATACCTCGCGACACTAACTCCCCGTGTCTCTCCTCGAACACGACCAAGGTCATCTGCCTTCCCAATATTCGTTGACAAGATGTCCATCCGTCTACTTGGATTGAATGAACCTTGGCTACTCTGCTCGTCCAGTTCATCCTGTAGCATGCAGTTTATCGTAAATGTATCGAAACCACTCGCGATATGTAAAAAATTAGGTACTTATGGTATAACTACTTACAATCCTCGCAGCAACCTCAGCAATAGTCGGATTTATGTACTTCCCAGCCTTAATCCTCCCTGCTTTCCATTTTTTGTGACGTGGAGGAGGTGCCGGTGGCTGGAGAACAACGCTAGGATCAGATTCCGCTGATTCCTTCATTTTCTCTAACTCTTCTGCCATCATTTGCCGCTCAAGCTTCCGATATCCACCGCGAGACATGAAATGTTGATATTTATTTTCTGCTTGCCTCTGGGCATTTGCTGCACTTAATTTCTATGAATAAAAAACAACAAAAAATAAATCAACAATATAAAGTATATGAAAATTACAAGTTATATATCATGATGATAGAAATCTTACCAAAAACTCAGGATCTGCTCGTGATGCCGCAAACAACCTCCAGTCCTCTGGAGACAAATACGTATACTGTGCACATAGATCCTGACCCCTAAGGGCCCCTCGAATGTACCGTGTTGTTATCTTGTTCTTGAAACCTTTCCATCGTACACGAACCTCATCCATCCAGTGCCTATACATCTCCGTGGTGTCTGGGACATCGTATGTTTGCTGTAAAGTAAAACATAAGATTATTATATTTCAAACAATAAGAACAAAGCTACAATGCATCAAAACTTACATACCAAAAGTTGCTGCCAAATCATGTTTTTCATTTTTGGGGGAACCAATCTCCAATTATCGTAGGTAATGCGCACTTTGCTTCGAGCCAAAAGTCCTACGTAGCTAATGAAGTGGTCTTCCTCAAGACCAACGGGATTCAGATTGTCATCGAAGTCTATATGCAGCCTCTCCTGTTGATGTTCATGACGTGCAACCAATGCTCCCATCTTTGTACAGCCTCTAACCCTCCTTCTTGCAGGGGGTTCAACTCTAGGCCTTTCGTCATTGCTAGAGCTTTCGTCATCTCTATGCCTCTCGTCATCACTAGAGTTGTCCATATTCCTGTTAACACAAAAAGCGACATCAGAAACGTAAATAAATTGCAATGAAAATGAAATATACTAAGCGGGAAGTAAAACAGAAAAAACACAGTTCTCATTTATAAATTAAGGTCTTACTCTATATTGTTTCCCATAGTCCTTCACCATGGTCATTTCTTACAGCATATTCGTCATCATCTACCAATTCTACTTCATTTGTTCGAGGTGTAGTTGTTGTGAAAGGTGGTGTGTCATCAAGGTTGAAGGTCGGATCACCATACTTCTGTTTTTTACTTTTAAGGACAATGGACATGTTTTTGCTGGCAGGATCGGTGACATAAAACACTTGTTTTGCTTGGCTTGCTAAAATGAAGGGCTCGTCTCTATAGCCAACTCTTCGAAGATCGACTGAGACAAATCCAAATTGTTTATCTATTACCACTGCATTATTGCTAACCCACTTACATTTAAATAAAGCAACTTTGAACTTGTTCTATGTCATCTCCCATATTTCTTCTATAACTCCATAATAGGCCATAGACGCTAATATGGGGTTTTTATCTCTCGAACTGGAAAAGTGCATAGATTCAGCTTCTACCATGACCCCACTATTTTGCATGGTACTTCTGTCATCTTGCTCTTTCGTATAGAAAGAATAGCCATTTATATCATAACCGGTCCAAGTAATGACCTGAAACGAAGGCCCCCAAGCTAGCCACTCGATTGTCTCAGACACACCGGTCTCGTGCAAAACCTTTTCCTCGAACCACTGCATGAATGTCTTGTTTTGCTCAATAGCAATCTGCATGTCATTCTTCCTTGGGTTCTTGTTCTTTAAAGTCTTTCTGTGTTCATCTATGTAAGGTTGAAATTCTTCCATATTATTCAAGATATACAGGTGGGCTGGCAACACCTCTTCATGAGGAACATTCTTCACTTTCAGTCCTCGTGTTCCCTTGCTTCTCCCTTCTTCATGCCGAGATTGTTCCTTCTTCCTTGATATATAATCTTTGTAAAACTCCATAGCCTCCTCAACTACATATCTTTCTACTATTGAGGCTTCTGGTCGATAAGGATTTTTAGAATACCCTTTTAAGATCTTCATGTATCGCTCGAAAGGGTACATCCACCTCAGGTAAACTGTACTGCATAGCCTTACCTCCCTTACCAAATGAACTACCAAATGCACCATTATATCAAAAAATGAAGGAGGAAAATGCATCTCTATGTAACCCTCATTTTCTAGTTCATCAAACTTTTCAGTGTCAATGACTTTGTTACAGATAGCATTGAAGAAAATGCACAATCTTGTCACGTTGGTTCGTACTTCATCTTTCATTATGCCTCTAATAGCTACAAGTAATAGTTGTTGCATCAACACATGATAATCATGGGACTTCATTCCCACTAACTTCAAATCGTCCATTGAGACACATCTTCTCACATTCGAGGAATACCCTTGCGGCACCTTCATTTCATGCAAACACCCACACAAACTTCTTTTCTCTGCTTTTGATAGTGTATGCGCTGCTGGCTCCATGTATGCCCTCCTACCATCATCTCTTAGTTGTGGATGTAACCGTTCTCTTATTCCAATTTCGACAAGGTCTAATCTCGCATTAATCCCATCCTTCGTCTTCCCTGGTATGTGCAAAAGCGTACTGATAAGGCTATCACAAACATTCTTCTCCACATGCATCACATCAATACTGTGTCTCACGTCAAGCGAACGCCAATATGGAAGATCAAAGAAAATGGATCTCTTCTTCCATATGTTCTTTTCACCCGCAACCCTCTGATTCTTACCAAAAGTTACATTGATACGTTCCACTCGACTGTAGACTTCCTCTCCAGTTAATGACTTTGGAGCCATTCCATGCTCCGGTAAGCCGTTAAACCGCTTTCTTAGCCTACGATACGGGTGGAACCGATGAAGAAACCTCCTGTGGCCAAGGTAGACAGTTTTTCTTCCATGCTTTAGTTGTTAGAAGTGTGTGTCTGCTTCACATATTGGGCATGCTTTGTGACCCTTCACGCTGTACCCTGACAAGTTTCCATACGCAGGGAAGTCGTTTATCATTGTGAAAATCATTGCACGTAGCTTGAAAGACTCCTTCTTATAAGCATCAAACACATCTACGCCTTCCTCCCACAACTTCTTCAAGTCCTCAATCAAAGGCGCCAAATAGACATCAATATCGTTCCCTGGCTGTTTTGGTCCAGAAATCATCATAGATAGCATCATATACTTACGTTTCATACATAGCCAGGGAGACAAGTTCTATATTACAAGGAGAACCGGCCACACACTATGTGTGCTAGTAAGAGTTCTATACGGATTGATGCCGTCTGTACAAAGCCCAAGTCGTAGGTTTCTCTACTCACTGCCAAATTGAGGGAACAGTTCATCTATTTTTTGCCATTGTGGAGAGTCAGCTGCGTGCCGAAGATATTTCCCATCAGATATTCTCTCATCAGAGTGCCATCTCAACTTCTTCGCTTTTGTTGCAGTCACAAACAAACGTTTAAAACGTGGTATTATTGGAAGATACCACATAACCTTAAAAGGTTGCCTTTTACTTGTCACATCACCACAACCACCATCTTTTTTCACTTTGTATCGTGCAGTTTTACACTTAGGACACTCACTAAGACCTCCATACTCATTTCTGTACAGTACGCAGTCATTAGGGCAAGCATGTATCTTTTTATACTCTATACCCATCGTAGACAGGATTTTCTTGGCCTCATACATACAATTTGGAAGTACATTATCCTCTGGAAACATATCACACAATAGTTCAAGCAGCAATGTGAAACTACTATCAGTCCACCCACAAGTTGCCTTTAAGTTAACCAAATGTAATGTTCCCGTCAGCCGCGTGTACTTACTTCCACTGTACAATGGTGTCTCTGCATCACTCCGCAGGCTGTCATACTCCTGCGACTGCGTAAAGGATTCTGCCTCAACATCGTTAATCATTTTCTCCATTCTATCTTCACCTACGATATCCACATCAACGTTCTTGTGCGACGGACAATCCGTTACTTCCTCACCATGCCATATCCACCTTGTGTATCGCAGATTTATTCCATCACAAAGTAGGTGATCCTTTATGACATCAACATCCCGTCGACTCTCATTCAAACAATTGACACAAGGACAAAAATACTTCCCATTTTTTGCAGGAGCATTCTTTTTAGCGAATTCAATAAATTCTTCCACCCCTTTCTCATATTCTTCACTAGTTCTCAAAGCATTCATCCAACTATGATCCATTTTGTTACCTAGGGGCATTCCCAATCACATTCACACGTTTAGTACAATTGTCAACGACATATGATGGGATTGCCTAATTAAGTTATCAACCCAATAACATTCATAATTCATTTCGAATACAAGAATTTCTTTAATTTAAACAAATCATATTTTATTTTATTATATATACTAATTAATGGTAATATACACAAGTAAATTTATATATAAACAAGAAAATATACCATTGCACTGGAGTTCCTGAGTACGTGCAATTTAAGCAATATAAGCACACCAAACACACCAGGCTATAATCTCAACCATCTCAATATAAGCAATATATCAGCACAATCTCAACCATTTCAAGTAAATTTTAAGGAATGAAAAAGAAAATATACCATTCTGTTACAAAAAAAACAAGAAGAAAATAAACTAACCTGATCAGGGGGCGCCTACTAGTATGCTGGAGAGGTAGAGAAGACGTTGGAGATCAAAGGTGCATGCATGGTGGGGAGGTGGAGAAAGCAAAGAACCACGGTGGTGTGCACGACAATGGAAGGAAGGAGGTGGACAGAGCAAAAATCTACACACTGTTTAAAAATAGATATAAAAATATTTAAAAAATATGTTTACAAGTATCATATTAAAAATATAGGGTTAAGGTGCAATTTTAGTAATAAAGTTTTTTGCTATAAGCTTATGGTACAATTAAGTTTAGATTATATAGAATAAAAATTAACAAATTATATTGTTCAATTTATCCCTTTTTTTATTAAATTCCTAACTCATTAGTTTCTTTGTATATGAGTTTAAACATTAAAAAATTGAATAAAATACATTAATTACCACCTTCAGTTTTACATAAATTATAGTAACCTTCCCTCTAATTTAAAAATGTACTATATAAATCTTAATTGAAATTAAAATATATGTTAAGCAAACCTTCCTCATATATTTGATGTTCAATTTTCATCTATCCAACCAAAAGTTAGTTTTTATTTTATTTTTATTGATAATTAAGTAACAATTTTCATTAAAGAAGTAAAATGATAGTCAGGCTACAGTCGTAATGTCCATACTATACTTTTTCTAATGTCCATACACTTTTTCACATATACAATTTTTCTTGTTTCCTTTCTCTAATGTCCGATCCATACTATATACTTTCTGAAATTTTCTGCACACGTTGATTGATGACTAAGCTACTCATAATGTAAAAAACACTTCAAAATTTAACTAATACGAAAATTTTAAAAAGAAAGAATAGCTTAGATGCACAATACCTATTGAATGTTTGCTTCCCTTCTGTGTTCTCAACTTCATCAACTCTTGTCTTCAAGTCCTCTTTCATGCTTTGGAGATTGATCTTCCCATTTATCTTTCAGTGACTGCAAATTCTCTTCCAAATTAAGAATATAATCGGCTTCTTTCTTGCCACAACCACACAGACACTTGGTAATGTCCCATACAAAGAAACAAATTAAAGACGAAGAGAAGAAGGGAGGACGGACGAGTTGAAGTGAAGAAAGGAGGAGGGACGAGTTGAAGAGAGCAAAAGAGTGCCGACGGTGTGGGTGGGGGAGGTTGAAGAAGAGTAAAGTTAGATGAGACATGTGAGGAGAGGAGTAGTCATATGAGAAGACGCATGTCAGACAAGTATCTGACATGCGCCTTTAGGCGTCCCAAATAACATTTGGGAACTTTAGGCGTCCCAAATGCCATTTGGGACGCCTAAAGTCTGTGTTTAGGCGTCCCAAAATCATTTTGGGACGTCTAATCCCACCTCCAGGTGCTAAAAAAATTTACAAAGTTTATATTTCGCGCCATGAAGCACTTTAGACGTCCCAAATTCAAATTTGGGACGTCTAAAAGTTCCCCTGCATATATATAATTACGAAAATGCCACCGCTTCCCTTTTTAACCACCCAATTTTCAATTTGGGACGTCCTTGGGGGTGGTTATATCTCAATTCTGTAGTAGTGAGAAAAACCAAAATCAAGGGCTAATAATAACATAATCTCAGGAGCATCAACCATATGTTAATAAAAACTGTAAGGATAAGAACTCACTAAAAATGAAAATGGGAATGGTGACAATTGTTCAATATTCATATATGGAATTTTTGTAGCTCCTAGTCACAAAGTTTCTCAAGTTCTTGGTGAGGCCAGAAATAACTTGAAAAAATAAACTACTAAAAATATAAAAATAGTTTTGTATAAGTACCTTCCCTTAATCCATTTTCCTCAATCACATTTACATTGGGGTACAAGTTCGTCTGCTCTACTGTTACCAAGGTCTGTTTTTCTCTATTTTCTTACTCTGACATGTGAAGCTAAATGCAAGTTCATCTGCTCTACTGTTACCATAGCCTCATGAACCATGCTTTCCGAAGCTATATGAACTTTATGTTAAGTCTTGTATCAGGTTGATGTGATTGCATTCTCCAAATTGATCGACCTACACCTTTTTGAAATGGATATTGAAGATTTATACGGTGGTTCTCTTCTCGTCTGGCTTTCTTGAGCAACTGGAGATCATGGAGTTAAAAACATGTCCAAAATTACATAACATATTATTTAATGGCAAGTTGAACCTATGTCACCTTAAGGCTATGGAATTGAAAGATTATACAGCATTGACATCGGTTTTCCAACTATCCGTGGTTCAAAGTTTAATGCTATCAGAAGAATTAACAATTAATGACAGTCATGCACTTGAACAAATTTGAAATGACAAATCATGAGGTGAAATAGTGGGTGGTAGGCTGTGATCAAAAGAGTCTAGATGCATTGTTCGCAGAATTGAAAACTCTTATAATTGTAAGATGTGACAATTTAGAAATGATATTGTCGGTTCTTTTGCTGGAGGTATTTGATGAAGACATTTTGATCATTCGTCTTGAGGGTCCACAATATGATATATAAGTAACTTTAAAATTTTTTTTGTTTTCAAATAAATATAATAATTTGATCACTTTTCATAAAATCCAATGAAAAAGTTAGATGTGTCTTTTAACAAGACTTGGAAGGTTTATAATTTATATAATGGTTAAATTCTTGGGTAAAAGACACTTCGACTTCTAAAACCCCAACAAGTCTACTGAACAAGGGAAAGGACATAGAGGTAATCAAGTAGGAATCTAAGTTTTACATGTTTAGGGCAAAAGACAAGATTGCCCTCTCTCCTATTCGTTTTTATCTTCTTTCTAGACTCTCACTCCTACCCTTCATCAACAAAGTCGCACACAGTCTTTCCGCCTTATCACTGATGGCCTCTCCCTCAAGCATGTTGCTTATTCCCTGCTACTGCTCCTCCGAACTGATCATCCGCCATCTCTTGCCTTCTCTCCCTTCAGGCTTCTCTCTTCTTCTCCTTCATCTTTTCTCTCTCCCCTTTGCTCTCTCTCTCTCTCTCTTAATATGAGATTCAATCCACCTCTGCTTGAATCAAAGGGCATGGCTTGGGATTAGGTTTTTATGGTGGATTACATGATCCAACCAGGAAAGGAAGATGAAATTGGAAACGAGAATGAGAAGAGTGAAGTAATGGGCCATCGTGAAGTTGAGATTGTTAGTGGAAGGAACATGAATGAAGTGGAATTGATGACCTAAGACAATTGCTTGGTTTCTAAATAACTGCATCTTCATGTTTTTAAAAGTTCCAAATGTTCACTTTATGTCTATTGTAGTTGCTGTCATGCAGAATCTGGTTTTTTGTAAATGACTTGTCATTGTCATTACTACTTTTATTAATGATGACAATTTATTGTAAGTAATGTATATGGGAAGGACATGTTCTCTACGGTGGATTACTTGTATGTATTAGGTGTATGTGGAATGAATAATGTTCACAAGCCATTTGGCTATTTGTATGATAGTTGTTGTCATAAACATTTCTAGTTTGTTGTCAACAACATCACTGCACTTGTCATTATTAGTACTAAACTTGTCAATACTATTAACAAAATTAGTCAACGCATTTACTCATTTTGTCAGTACCTAACAATTTTGTCAAAACCATTATAATTTTTGTCAAAATCATTACTATTTTTAATCAATCTTATTATTCAATTGGTCATAGCCCAAAACTCTTGGTCAATCCTTTCACACATTTTGTTAGTACTTATTGATTTTGTCAAAACCATTACAAATTTTGTCAAAACCATTATTATTTTAGTCAATCACATTATTCAATTGGTCACAACTCACAACCCACAACTCTTTGCCAATCATTTCACACATTTTGTCAGTACTTATTCATTTTGTTAAAACCATTACGATTTTTGTCAAAAACATTATTGTTTTAGTCAATCACATTATTTAATTGGTCTTTAAGTGAGTTTTAAGGGTATTTTGGCATCTAAGCCAAAACATGAAAAACCCAAATTCCCACCCCATCCCTTCTTTGTCCTTTGTTAGTTTAATGGGCTTTTTTGGGTTTTGGAAATTGAAGTAGTATTTAAGTGTATTTTTTCCTAAATTATTTTTCTTTTTTGATTTAACCTTATCTATAATTTATGAAGGGTTAATATCATTTTTGGCCCTTTAATTTATCTGTATTTTAGTTTTGATCCTTTAAGTTGGAAACAACTGGTTTTAGTTGCTATAAGAGCAAACTAGTATAAATTTTATTGAGCTATAGGAACTAATGTTTTAAATAAATAAAATTTGAGAAACCAATATCAAAATGAAGATAAATTTAAGAGAACAAAGATTACATTAATCTATTTAATAAAATATTCATCTTAATTAAAATGTACTCGTGATAGAAATAACAGGAGGAAGAGTATATGAATATTATAGATTATTGTGATAAAAGGTTCTCATAAAATAATATATCATTGACAAGGCAAGATAACAGTAACACCGACAAGCGACAATAAACGCATTTAAAATTCAACAAACCCATTTAAAATCCCAACAACAAATGTTGCACAAGATAGTCCTCAGCTAAAAGGTAGCTGCTGAAACTCTTTAATTTCAATGACTTATTTGGATTTGAGTTCCCAAATATAACCCCTCTGATTTTATCTAATTTCTTTTGTAATATCTTTTTTTTAATCTTTTTTCTTTTCATCATTATATATGAAAATTGATATGTTATAGGTATAAAATAATACATCTTTTAATTTTTTTTATGATTTTTTAAAAAAACAAAAGTCAAAACTACATAATTTTATAATTTCTTTTTTCAAATTTGAGACTTTTATAAACAACACCAGAGGGAGTAATAGAAATAACTGGATGAAGCGTGTGTAAATATTATATATATTCATTCTTGTAATTGAGGCTATGCCAAATTTCTTAATTGCAAGGTAATTGGAGACCTCGATAGGCCTCCATGGGGCCAAAATATAAGATCTTTTTTTGTAATACCCTGAAATTTGGGATTTGAGGCTAGGGAATAAACCTAAATTAAGCGGACTGCTAAGCCCCGGTTTATCATGTACCCCAAATCTATTCTCTAATGTCTCTAATATCTTTGGGGTATTAAGAAAGTAAAATGGAGAATTTTGGAGAATATAATTATGTTTTCAGTGAAATCGCCTATAAGGTAGTAAGCTTGTCATGTGATTTTGAATGACCAAATAATGAGCAAAAATTATGAAATTTTACAAGATGAAAGTAGACATCCTAAGATTTAATTTGATAGGTCATACGACTCAATTAGAGCTATATACAAAAAGATATGAATTTTTGAAATTAGCCCAGAAAAACTAGAAATTTTCTGGAACAACATGCAAAGATTGAAATTCTGGGAATTTTATGATTCCATCTAGAAAAATTCTATATTTTTCCTTGAAACTAGACTCAATAAGGGTTCTATAGGCTTTGGAATTACTTCATTTTGATTTTTCTAGAATTAATTATGATTTTTCAAAGTCTGGGCAGAAATCTGGCAAAATTTTGTAAAATCTGAATTTTGGAAAAATGGTGTAATAAAGTAAAATGATATAAAACAAATCATCATCTCCTTCCTTCCTTCAAAACTGACGTGATGTTCAGTTTTAGAGAGTGGGAAGAGTTGAGATTTTTAGAGAGAGAAGGAGAGGAAAAAGCTTGTAAAGGTAAGTGATTTCTTCAGTAAATCGGTTCCTAATGCGTATAACTCTGTTCCTAAGCTTCCTAACCAATGTGATTTAAGGTTGTGAAGCTCAATTTGGTGTTAGGGAAGCTAGGGTTTCAGCCACTCTTGAGAAAAGCTAATGGGATCTTGAGGTAACTTCCAAACTCTTGTATATTGACTATTCTAGCTGCTGTGGGCAATTTAAACGGTGAAATTTCGCCAGATTGCCATTGGTTTTAGTTTTTGGAAATGGGTTGGCCTAGGGGTTATGCTGTCCAAATTGGTACTAAATAGTAGTTGTAATCTAATAGAATAGTCAATAAAGTGGTTAGGAGTAGAAAAGAACGCGTTTACGGAGCCGAAATGGCAAAACCCCGATTTTTCCCGAAGAACATCATAATTATGGCCAAGGATGTTTGAGGGCCTTAGAGTTGGATTTTTAATTATTTGATAGTGGGGTTACAGTTGGGCACTTTTTCGGAAAAGGCCAAAAAAATATAATTACAGAAACGCCCCTAAAACCCTAAAAGTAGGGCTGCCAAGGGCAATTTCATAATTTTACATTGAATTTGATAATTCCGAGTCCGAAAATGGATTCTTTGGGTGAAAATATGTAAGAATAGCCCATATCAAATTTTCAAGAAAAGTACAGCCAAACTGGGTACAGTGGGGCCAGGTCTCCGGGGGTATTTTAGTAATTTTTTAATATAGACTCAAATAACCCCTCAGAAACACTATGGAAGTGTCTAAATGGTACCTTTGGAATTGTAGGACTGAGTTAAGAGCCTGAGTTGCTGGCACGCAAATCTAGGAGAAAAGACTTGAGGTAGGGGACTTGCCTTACTTGCACGTATTTGATATCTTTAATTATGTAGTGATGTATGTGATTGCTTTACTTGATTGTGTAGAGCATATTTGAATAAATGAAGCTCTTTTTCTATTTTGATGTGGCTATAGTTTTGTTACATGAAACATTGAGCATGCAAGAATGTCATTATAGGATATGCATCTAGATAAAGCTAACATGTTATAGACATAGCATCAATCATGCATGCATTATGGTCTCTACTTCCTACTAGATTCTCTCGAATCTCACCCTCCCCTACCAATAATTTAGACAGGAGACGACAGAAGATATGTAAACAACAATGGAGAGTACCGTACGAGGGGATTTCAGTAGTGGAACGAAGACGGGAAGAAGTCTTTGTTTCACTGGGATGAGTTTAGACACCATAGAGTCTTGTGTGGCTACAAGGTTTGTAGATATTCTGTGCAAACCCATATGGGAAAATTTCTGTAATCATGCACATATTATCAGTATATTTATACTCTTCCTGTGTTGCCCACCGAACCGCATATCGTTTTCCGTGAATACTTGGTAAAGGTGAAATTAAGATAAGGGTGTGACATTTTTAACTAATTTACATGAATTGAGAAATATTAATTAAATCATTTAATGCATCTTAGTTTGATCAAATTAACATATTTTACTTTTATTAAAATATATATATAATTTTAAATATGCATTTATTATTTATCACCTAATTTGTCACCCCATGATCTTATTTTGACTTGCAGCAGAATATTAATGAGTGGTTCGGTAGGCAACATAGGAATAACATAAATATACTGATAATATGTATATGATTACAGAAAATCCCCACAAGCTACTAGGGTGTCTAAACCCATCCCTGTGAAACGGAAACTTCTTCCAGTCTTTGCTCCACCATGCAACCCTCTCTGGTGCAGTTCTCTTCTCTAATTCTTGCATACCTTCTGTATTCACATGTCTAAATTGTTGGTAGGGGGTGAGATTCAAGAGAATCTCAGTAGGAAACTGACACCATAATGCATGCATGATAGATACTATGTGTATGACATGTTAGCTTTATCTAGATGCATACCCCATAATGACATTCCTGCATGCTCAATGTTTCATGTAACAAAACTATGGCCACAGTAAAACAAAAAAAAGAGCTTCATTTATTCAAATATGCTCTACACAATCAAGTAAAGCAATCATATACATCACTACATAAGTAAAGATATCAAATACGTGCAAGTAAGGCAAGTCCCCTACCTCCAGTCTTTTCTCCTAGATTTGCGTGCCAGCAACTCGGGCTCTCAACTCAGTCCTACAATTCGAAAGGTACCATTTAGACACTTCCATAGTGTTTATGGGGGTTATATGAGTCTATATTAAAAAATTACTAAAATGCCCCCGGGGATTTGGCCCCGTCGTACCCTATCCGCTTCTACTTTTCCCGAAATTTTGACATAGACTATTCTGACATATTTTTGCCCAAGGAATCCATTTCAGGACTCAGAATTATCAAATTCACTACCAAAAGATAAAATTTCCCTTGGCAGCCCCGCTTTAAAGGTTTCAAGCGCATTTTTGTAATTATGCTTTTTTGGCCTTTTTCGAAAAAGTGACCAACTGTAACCCTATCTAATTTTCCCTCCTGAACTCAATAGAATCATCAAATTATTGAAAATCCAACTCTAAGAACCATTTCTAGAGCTGGCCAAAATTATCACATTCCCAAAAAAAAATTGGGGTTTTTCAATTCCGACTCCGCAGACGTATTCCTTTCTACTCCTAACCACTTTATTAACTATTTAATTAGATTACAACTACCATTTGAACCAAATTTCAGCAACATAACCCCTAGGCCAATCCAATTTCCAAATTTCAAATCAAAGACAATCCAGCGAAATTTCACCGATTAAATTGTCCACAGTAGCCAGAACAATCAAATATTGAAGTTTCGGAAGTTACCTCAAGCTCCCTCTGGCTTTTCCCCTTTAGGCCGAAACTCCTCCCCTTTCAAACCCTAGATTTTGCTTTCAAAATACCTTGAATCATGTAGAGAACAATCTTGAAGCAAGGATTACGTAGGTTAGGAACCAATTTACCGAAGAAATCAACCTACCTTGTGAGTTTTTCCTCCTTTTCTCTCTAAGTTGCTCTCAATCTCTCTCTCTCTCTCCCTTCTTCTTTGCTATGGCTATCATGAATGAGATAGGAAGATGAAGCAAAATAGCCTTTTAAAATAACTTGGCATTTCCTTGATTATTTAATTACAAAAATTTTCCAAAAATGTTGACTTTGTGCACACAATTCCTATCTACATGAAAGCCCATACAATGCAACCATGGAATAAAAACGGGACGGAGCGGCCTGTCAGACTGGAAAAATAGTGAACCGGTCCCAGGTCCTATCCGGTTCACTGCCAGTGAGGGGGAGGAGGTCGACTCGGTTCTGGCCAGTTCTTGGATGACTCGGTAAAATCACCGAGTTAAGAGGTTTGCGGTTTCTAGGACATTAAAAGAAATTGTAGAAAAAGAGTGAGACGTGATCTATCAGAATCAGAATTCATAATAGAAATGAGAAAGAGAAATGCAAACTCCCTCCTTCCCCAACCCTGTGCCCTAGTTTAACGCAAACAGTAGGGCCAGCTGGTTGAACGGCGAGTGACAACTTTGTTGCAGCGAGCGACAAGGAGCAAGCGACGACGGTGAGCAACGGTGACGATCGTTGAGACTTCACTATGAGCGCCGTGGTGAGGTTGAAATAGTGAATACGGGAGGATGAGATGGTGCATCTCAGTTGGGTTACATAAAGCAATCTTTGTAGAAGAAGCAGAACAGAGTCGGAAACAATGTTAAAGAATGGCATCCTATTCCCTTCCCCCTCATTTGCGCTCATGCATGTCGCTCTAGCTTGAAGAAGAAGAACTTTCTTTTGCCAAGGAAGAAGGAGAATAGTTGTTAAGAAAGGAGCCGCCTCTATTTTGCAAGTTGAAACCCAAGTGTTTTCTTATGTTAAAGCATTGAAAGAAAGTAATCCTTTCAAAACGGTGTGACTCCACATTGAAAGAAGAGAAAAGCAATAATAACTAAAAAATATATTATAAACTACAAAGACAATAATAATAATAAAAAGAAAACGGAGGTTGTTGAACTCTTTTTTTATTAATTTCAGAAGACTCTAATTTTTAGCTACTATTATTTATGATTCTGTATAAACTATTTCTATAGTTAAAATTATGATATTACAATAACATTTTTAAATAATGCAAAAAATTAATCCCTCCTAAACAAACTCAACTAAATCCCCCAAAATTAAGCATTCATAATTCTCTAAATATATCAAACTAATACTAATAGATATCAAACTAATATAAATATAGAAAAACGAAGACAATGAGAAAAATTAGTTAAAAGGATATAATAATTATAGGAAAAGAGATATCATTGCATAAGTATAGGCATCATAACTAATGCTAATAGATTTTAAGCATTATTTTCTAAAGATCTTCATTTTTATCTATAAAAGTTTAAAAATATATTAATATATATATTGCCACTAATAAATTATAATATTTTAATATGGCCGGTTTAACTACCGGTCAGACCCAATTGACCCATTGACCCTTAAACCTGTACCGTAACTGGTTCATTACCCGGTCCCCTTTTTTGTTCCTTGAATGCAACTAATATTTTCCTCTTCAAGTCAGCCATATTCACGTCTAGTGGCCCAAATTTGTGCCAAAATGGGATAATCACAAATTATCTCATTACAAAGTTACCATCACCAATTTTCCATTTTCGGATTTGTTGGCAGATTTTCGGTTGAAAATGCCGAGAGCAACACATTTCTTAAAACAGAGTACCTCGAGTACAGACTCGAGTATCATTAGCAAGCCGAGAGTAACTGGAAGTCTTTTACATGGTTACTCGAGTACTTACTGGAGTAACATTGGCAGGTCGAGAGCAACTCCAATTTATTTACCTGGTTACTCGAGTAGCTACTCGAGTAACATTGGCAGGCCGATAGCAACTGGAAGTCATTTACCTTCTTACTCGAGTGCTTACTAAAGTAAAGTTGGCAGGTTACTTGAAGGTTAACCTGGTTACTTCAAGTTTCTGTCTCATTACTTTAGTACCTACTCGGGTAACCCTTTAGAAAACTTGATACTGATCAAGTTTCTCAGCTTTTTCTCTTGGCCTTTCTTCATTACTCCAATGCTTACTTCAAGTGATGATTTTGCCCTGTTATTACTTTGTTCAAACTTATTTGTTTATCAAATCTTTTTCATACCATTCTTTGTTATCAAAACATGAGATCTAACATTCTCCCCCTTTTTGATGATGACAAAACTTGGTGATTTTGAACAAGGTTTTTGAAATTGAGTTCTCAATTAAGTACTTCTTGAAATCAATTGCAATTTTGAAAAACTTTTTGAAAACATAACATATTTTCCTTGCATACATAATAAATTCATTAGACCCATAATGCAATGTATAACTATAAATTTAAATGAACTTCAATTGCATTACTTAAGATTAAAAATACACAAGTAGAATTCATATGAAATGCTCCCTAAATCCCATGTACACCCATATACCAAAATGAAAGAAAACTTAAAACAAACTCAGAAACTCCACAAAATCACACTCAAGCTCTTCTCCCCCTTTTTGTCTTCATCAATCAAGAGGAGGATCGGAAGGCTTGACCATAGTAATAGGTTTCACAGGAAGAACCAAAGAACTATCTGAACCAAAAGAATCAAAGGATGAAGAGCTGGAAGATTCTGGTTCAGGAAGGTTTACTGGAGGGATATGAATGTCTTCTCTTGGAGGAACAGGGGAGGGATGATAGACAATCATAGTGGTGGTTTCAACCTCTTCAGTAGCACCTGGAGTATGATGATCAGAGGATGAAGGAGAGATTTCCTCTGTATGGGTAGGAGATGCAATAGGTATGGAAGAGGGTTCAAGCTGAGATTTGGGTGGTGAATCCTCAATGATGATATGGATGGTCCCATTAGTTTCAGGGTTATCCACTGAGCATAGGATATCTTTAGGTCTTGGCTCAGGTGGACTAGAGACTGGAGGGATAAGTGGCTCATCCTCAGTGTGATGAAGGTCAGATGGGATGTTCTCTGGAGGTGGTGGTATATGCTCTGGAGATGAAAAAATCTCATGTGCAGAAGAAGATGGACCAGGAGAAGGTCCAGGACCCAAAGAGTCCAATCTTGCCAGAATCAACTTCAAGGTCTCACCCTGGGCACGTTGCTCAGCTAGCAACTCTTTGTGCCTCTTATCCATTCTCTCAACCAACTCAGCCATCTTGTGATTCATGTTGGTTATCAGCTCAGCATTGGTGTTGGCAATGTCCACATGGAATCCCTTGAGCATATTCTCTATAAAGTATTGGAGTGTGGCATTGAGGAAAGAGGGTGTAGAGGTAGTGGCAGCTGGAGCCGATGACTGAGTGTCATCCATTTTACTCGTCTCAGTCTCGGTCTTCTTCTTCTTCGACCCAGACTCCAGAGGACCCTTGAGAAGAATTTCAATGTTGAGCTTGCCAATTTGATTTCTCCCAACTGGAGTAATCCTCTCAATATGTTCTTTGCTCTCCAAGTACCATATCTTATTTTCCTTCAGAATGAGTGAAACAATCTGAGGATATGGTATAGGCGTAGTAGCTTTCCCATCTACTCTATACCTCTTCATCTCAGAAAATATGTACTCCCCAAAATCTTTTTGTTCCTTCAGGAGTAAGGAAGCAAACCATCTAAAGTCCCTATCAGAAAAGTGGGTATAATTGTTGGCCTTATTCACAAGGGATCTAGAGTAGATATACCATAGAACCCTATGATGATCACACATGTCACTAGGTTTGAAATTCAAAGGGCCCACAAGCTCACCAGGTTTAAGAACAGAGAAAATTTGGTTTGAATCAAGTTTGGAGTAAATGTCATCTGGTGGGTTCTCTATTCCTAACCACAGATTGATCCTAGAAGGTGAGATAAGTATCTTTTGGCCTCTAACAGTGGTAGTCATCTCTTCCTCTGTAGAATTTCTATTGGGTTCATCTAGAATCTCAAGATTACAGTAAAAGTGTGTGACTACTTTTGTGCAAAAAGGAAGTCTAATAGATAGCTAAGGCATAAATGGTTCTAGAAAGGGACTAAGATCATGCTTCAATACCTCCTAAGTACTTTGAGATCCACATAGTGAGTCTTACATACTTTTCTCCTGGAGAACTGAGTGAGGTACTTCTGGGACTCCTCTAGTTTGTTGACATTAAACCCCTTTGGAGGTTTGGTGATCTCCTCTTTTGGCAGTTCTAATTTCTTTGAAGATTGCCCCTTCTCAAGCTTATCTAAAATGCTAGCTATTGACTTAGCCACATTCACATCATATTTGGGCTTCTTAGATGGTTTAGGTGTGAAAGAGGGAGTGGAAGAATCTGAAGGTAGAGGAGAAGGAGACTTGGCACTTTTGCCTCTCCTAGTAGAGGTGCTCTTCTTGGATTGAGCCCTTGTAACCACTGGCTCTTTAATCACAACACCTTTTGGTTTTTGTTGAGGTTTGGGTTGGACTTTGGCTTTAGATCTAGGAGTAAGTTTTCTTCTCTTTTTGGGAGGAGAAGAAAGAGGGTCAGAGAGTTGTGGGGATCCAGAAGAATCTGTGGGAGTGATGTTTTTAGTTCTAACCATTTTGAATCAGTGAAAGTTTTGAAAACTCAGAAAACAGATTGAAAAACGCGATATAGGGCACAGTGAATCTAAGCAGAATAGGAAGTTTCTGGGGGTGGAAATTAAAGGGTTTTAATGGAAATAATGTAGGGAAGAGATTGTAAAAAGTTTTTCAGAGAGGACTGGGTGATTTACTCGAGGAGATTTTGTGGAAATGACCGGGTTTGCGACAGATAAAGACCTAGAACCCGACGTTACTCAAGGCCTTACTCGAGTAAAATGCATGTTTACTCGAGTCCATACTCGAGTGATCATACAAAAAATTTCCAAAATAATTCATTTAAATTGCGTACCTGGCATGAATAATATTGTAATTATCCATGTATGTTCGCTCAATCATTTTATAGCCATTTTAGAGCAGATTGGAGTCGATTCTCATCAAATTTGTGATCTGGACCTGCAGTTACTCGAGGCCTTACTCGAGTAAGCTTCAAGTTTACTCGAGGCTCTCCTCGGGTAACTTTTCATTTCCAGTTTGGACTGTTCAATTCTCACCAAGTGAACCGTTTGATTTAAATTCTAGGTAACTTGATACGTTACTTCCAGTTTTGGAAGACCATTACTCGAGTAGTTACTCGAGTAAAGTGCTCTTTTACTTCAAGTTGTTCCTCAGGTAATGCTTCACTGTAAGTCATTACTTGAAGTTGGTACTCCAGTAATGGTGTCCTCTGATAACCTCTATTTTAATTTCTCAGAACAGAGTTTTAATCTTCCTGCAAAACAAGTTTCAACATACTCTGATGCTTGAATTAGTAATCATCAAAACATTATCAAATATCTTTATCTAACATTATAAGAGACTGAAATAACTTACAATTCATTGGGATTTACTATTCCCAATTCTCTTCTAATATATAGAAATTGATCTTTTGCAAGGGGTTTAGTGAAGATATCAGCTAGTTGAAGATGAGTAGGAATGAATATCACTTTCACATCTTTCTTTTGGACATGATCTCTGATGAAGTGATGTCTAACATTGATATGCTTGGTTCTAGAATGTTGAACTGGATTCTTTGCCAAGCTTATCGTACTGGTATTGTCACAATAGATTGGTATTTCTTTGAGATAAATACCAAGATCTTGTAGTTGTTGTTTTAACCATATCACTTGTGCACAACAACTTGAAACTGCAATATATTCGGCTTTCGTTGATGAAAGAGACATCGTATTTTGTTTCTTGCTGAACCATGATACAAGAGATCCTCCAAGAAATTGTCCTTGTCCACTGGTGCTCTTTCTGTCTGTCTTGTATCCTCCATAATCTGAATCTGAATATACAACTAGATATTCACTTCTTCCTTTGGGATACCACAAACCCAATTCTGGTGTGTCGGCAAGGTATCTAATGATTCGTTTGACAGTTTCGGCATGTGATTTCTTTGGTACTGATTGATATCTTGCACATATGCCATATATATTTTGTGATGTTGTAGTCTTTTCCTTTGACATCAGCATCAAGCAACGCAGTTGAGCTCATAGGTGTGTCCGTTTCATTTGCTTCATCCATTCCATACTTCTTTAACAACTCTTTCAAATACTTTGTTTGAGATATGAAGATTCCATTCTTTCTTTGTTTGATTTGCAAACCAAGAAAGAAATTCAATTCTCCTATCATCGACATCTCAAACTCTCCATGCATTATCTCAGAAAATTCCTTACATAGAGATTCATTAGTAGCACCGAAAACAATGTCATCAACATATATTTGAACAATTAAGATATCATCACATTTTTGTTTTATAAAAAGTGTTGTATCAACTTTTCCCTGTACAAAACCTTGATCAATAAGAAATTTACTGAGCCTTTCGTACCATGCTCTAGGAGCTTGTTTTAAACCATATAAAGCCTTTTTGAGTTTGAAAACATGGTCAGGTTTAGTTACATCTTCGAAACCTGGAGGTTGTTCTACATATACTTCTTCCATAATGTAGCCATTTAGAAACGCACTCTTTACATCCATTTGATAGAGTTTGAATCCTTTGATACATGCAAAGGCTAAGAGTACTCGTATAGCTTCCAATCTAGCCACTAGAGCATACGTTTCCTCATAATCAATCCCTTCTTCCTGATTATAGCCTTTGGCCACCAATCTTGCCTTGTTTTAGACAATAATTGCGGATTCATCGAGTTTGTTCTTGAATACCCATTTAGTACCAATGATCGGATGATCCTTGGGTCGGGGTACCAAATCCCAAACTTGATTTCTTTCAAATTGATTTAGCTCTTCTTGCATTGCTATAACCCAATCATTGTCTGATAGGGCTTCATCAATGTTAGAAGGTTCAATCTCAGAAATGAATGCAGAAAAACTTACTTCATTGAAAATTCTATTTCTAGTTTTGATCCCTTCATTCACATCTCCTATGACTTGATCTAAGGGATGACTTTTATTGTATTTCCAGGCTCTAGATTGTCCTAGTGATTGTTCTTCTTCCTTGGTTTCATCAACTTCTGGAATAAGGGATTTAGAAATAGATTGACCATTTTCTTGATTTAAAACAACTTCCTGTTCTTCATCAATGGTTTTTTCAGAGGATTCAAATTCATCAAATACAATATGAATTGATTCTTCAACAACACATTCTTTTATTAAAAACTCTATATGCTTTACTTCGGTTAGAATATCCTAGGAAAATTCCTCCATCAGTTTTAGAATCAAATTTTCCTAAGTTATCTTTACCATTATTATGAATAAAACACTTACAACCGAAGATGTGTAGATGAGCACTGTTTGGCTTCCTTCCTTTCTATAGCTCGTATGGTGTCTTTCCAAGTTTTGTTCTAATATATGCTTTATTTGAAATATAGCATGTTGTACTCATAGCATCAGCCCAGAAAACTTGAGACACGTTCTTTTCATTTAACATTGCTCTAGCCATTTCGGTGAGCACTCTATTCTTGCGTTCCACGACTCCATTTTATTGAGGCGTCCTTGGAGCAGAGAAATTGTGATCAATGCCATTAGTATGACAATATTCTTGATTTTCAAATTCTCCACCATGATCGGTCCTAATACCTGCAATGGACATACCTTTCTCATTTGCACTTTCTTGGCAAAAACAATAAATTCTTCAAAGGTTTCATCTTTTGATGATAGAAAAATAACCCATGTAAATCTGGAGAAATCATCAACAATAACCAATAAATATAAGTTGCCACCAAGACTCTTTACTCTTACTGGGCCGACTAAATCCATATGCAATAATTGTAGTGGTCTATTTGTTGAAATCTCATTTTTCAATTTGAAAGATGATTTAGTTTGTTTACCCTTTTGACATGCGTCACAAATCAAGTCATTTTTGAAATTTACTTTGGGTAATCCAAGAACTAAATCCTTTTTGAGTAGTTTGCCTAATTGATGCATCTTGACATGAGCCAATCTCTTATGCCATAGCCAACTTTCATCGGCATTACTCAGAAAACAATTTTCAGAATCATTTCTACTAATATCTAGAGTATAACAATTACCTTCCCTTTTTGCTCTAAGCTTAGCCTTGATATTCTTCTTATCCAGTAGTAAGTCATTCTTGTTGATAATTAGACATTCCTCTGAGTCAAATATTATCCAGTTGTTTTTGTCTGCACTTTAAATTACACTCAGTAAGTTATGTCATAATCCTTCGACATAGTATACGTCTTTGACTTGTATGCCTTTGTCATTTTTTATTTCACCAATTCCTGCTATCCTTCCGGGTTTTTTTCCTCCAAATTTTACCTTTCCTCCTTCTTTAGGTTGTAATTTGGTAAAACTTTCGAAATCACCGGTCATATGTCTAGAGCATCCACTGTCCATATATCATTTGTTGTTTTTGGATGCTTTGAGCCACATCTGCAATTAAATACGATTAATTCTTAGGTACCCACTTCTTTTTGGGTCCTTTTGGGTTAGTACAGGAAATTTTGGAAACATATGATCCTTTAGGTACCCATTTGTAAGTTCCTATCGTTCCTTTCTTCTTATGAATGCAAGAAGAAGTATAATGGCCTTTTATATTACAGTAATTATAGAATGCAAAAGGATTTGATGTATGCACAGAATGCTGGAAATAATTCAAATATGACTTACCTCCTGCTTTCTTTCTACCTTTCCTTCTATCTGATTTTGGATCATATCCAATTCCAGATCGGTCATTTACAAATCGTTGAGCTTTTAAAATAACATTTAGCATCTCACTTCCTTGTGTAAATTTTTCAAGAGTTTTTGTGAGATCAGTGTTTTTCTTTTTCAACGAAGAACAATTTTCACAATCCTTTTCTGAACTTTCTTTAAGTTCAATTTCAAGAGCTTTGTTTTTATTTTCTAAAACAATTAATTCTTTAACTACTTTGATGAATTCAGAATGTAAAGCATTATATTCATAAAGTAATTCATCATACGTAGGATCAGAATCATTTACCTCTTCTTCGGTTTCTTCTTGAGCAATGAGACATATATTGGCTACTTCTTCTTGATCACTTTCTTCGTTAGAGGAACTATCACCCCATATAGCATATACAAAGGCCTTCTTTTTGTTAAAGAATTTGCCTTTTCTCTTTTCTTTGCTCTTTTGATTCAGTTCTGGACATTCTGATTTGATATGTCCTGGTTTTCCACATTCGTAGCAAATGATATGATCTTTGCTGCTAGTTCCTCCTTTCTGAAAGTGTTTGAATCCTTGTCCTTTCTTGTAGAACTTTCTTAATCGTTTTATGATTAGGCCCATTTCATCATCGTCATACTCCTCATCCTCATCTTGATTTTCTTCTTTTGCTTTTAGTGCTAGGCATTTCTTCTTCTTGTCACCGATGTCATCTAGTTCCCGTTTGAACTTTAGTTTACTTTCATATTTAGAAAGACTTCCAAATAGAGAAGCAACTGACATCATTGATTCTCCTTTTGCTTCTTCTATCGCAGTGACTTTGGCCTCCCATTCTTTAGAATGAATATTCAAAATCTTTCGTACTTGGGTATGTTGATCATAGATTTTCCCAAGTACTGAAAGTTGATTAATAAGATGAGTATATCTAAGTTCGAATTCAGATATTGACTCACCTGATTTCATTCAAAGTAGATCGAATTCAGTGACCAAGGTCTTGATTCGATTCTCCTTTATTCCCGAAGTTTCTTCATGAGCTATTTCCAGAGCTTCCCACATTTCCTTTGCTGTTGGAAGTGTGCAAATTCTGAAGTATTCACGTTGACTCAAAGCACTTTGTAACATCAGAATTGCCTTGCTGTTGAGAGTGATAAGTTTCTTGTCATTCTCATCATATTCCGCTGGTGTCTTGGGAATTTTCTGAGAATCTACAATCTTTATAGGTTGATAGTTTCCACTCTCAATCACATCCCATAGCCCATATTCAGTAGCCATCACGAATACTCTGAACTTTGCTTTCCAGAAAGAAAAGTGTACTCCACTAAAACCTGGAGGTCTAGTGATGGATGCTCCGTCGGGAAGAATTCCTTCACCCATGCTTGCCATTGGATCCTTCTTAGGTTTTAAGCCTTAACAAGAAGACCTACGCTCTGATACCAAATGTTAGAACAAGCGTTTCACCCAAGAGGGGGCTGAATTGGGTGATACTAAATTTTCGTTGCAAATATAAAAACTTGACGGTAAATATAAAGCAATAAAGAGTAAGGAGAAATATCACCGAAGTGTACACCGAGAGTTATACTGGTTCGGCCACAACCACTTTTACCTACGTCCAGTCCTCGGAGCTTCTCTGAGAGTTTCACTATAACTTCCAAGATTCAGTGGGTTCTTGGCACCTCCGTACAAGCAAGTTCCTTCGCCTGGACACTCGCTCCCCCTTACAAGTTGTAATCCAATCCCAACTCAAGGTTCCACAACCTTAAGTTACCTCAATAACAAATATTGAATTTGAATGAAATATCTCTCTCACAGAGTGAATAAGAATCACTGAAGCAAAGAATTACAAGTATAATGTAAAACAGAGTAATGAACTTGATAATGCGTTCCTGTGTGTGTTCTTGTTATCTTCTCTATTTGAATGTTCCCATATATATATAGATGCGTTGGTAATGATTGTTGGAACATATTTCTTCATGCCCGTTAGAGCGTACGCAACCACTGTTGACATTTCCAGTATTTGAAAAATATCCGTTTGTGGTAGGTGGTGGTAGGTAGCATTTGAACGTTGCTTTTGACTTTCCTTATTTGGTAAGATATCTTCATTGTTTATCTGTGGATATGCTAAGAATACTAATACAATGAAAGGTTAATCATATAGGAAACAAATAAATGAACGTTGGAATGATTTCTAAATTTCTGGACTTGCATACTCAAGTAGTTACTCGAGTATTAATTTAAGTTTACTTGAGTACATACTCGAGTATCATCGGGAAAACTTTGATAAACTGCAAGTCAATAAGCAAACATAACATTACTCGGGTAGTGCATGAAGTAAACAAAATTTCAAACCTTTGGAAATACTTGTTTACTCGGGTACTTACTCGAGTATGGCACACTTTAATTCATAGGTTACTCTAGTAGCAACTCGAGTAAACCCTCAAATAAACTTTAGGTTACTCAATGCTTTACTCCAGTAATGTTGGCAGGATTTCAAGGCCGAGAGCACTTCAAGTTTGATTACCTTGTTACTCGAGTAAACATAAATTTTCTGCATAGCTTACTCGGGTAGTGACTTGAAGTTCTCTTCCAACTAACTCTGCATACTCGAGTAGTGACTAGAAGTTTTTCTTCTAAATAACTCTGCATACTCGAGTAGTGACTTGAAGTGAAGTGTGAGAAAAGCATTTTATGTTATTCGAGTAATACCTTCAGGTTTTGCTTACCACAGTGAGTTACTCGAGTAGCTCCTCGAGTAACATTGGCAGGGTTGAAAATGCCGAGAGCAACACATTTCTTGAAACAGAGTACCTTGAGTACAGACTCGAGTATCATTAGCAAGCCGAGAGTAACTGGAAGTCTTTTACATGGTTACTCGAGTACTTACTCGAGTAACATTGGCAGGCCGAGAGCAACTCCAATTTATTTACTTGGTTACTCGAGTAGCTACTCGAGTAACGTTGGCAGGCTGAGAGCAACAGGAAGTCATTTACCTTCTTGCTCGAGTGCTTACTCAAGTAAAGTTGGCAGGTTACTTGAAGGTTGACCTGGTTACTTCAAGTTTCTGTCTCATTACTCGAGTACCTACTCGGGTAACCCTTTAGAAAACTTGCCACTGATCAAGTTTCTCAGCTCTTTCTCTGGGCCTTTCTTCATTACTCCAATGCTTACTTCAAGTGATGACTTTGCCCTGTTATTACTTTGTTCAAACTTATTTGTTTATCAAATATTTTTCATACCATTCTTTGTTATCATCAAAACATGAGATCTAACAATCTCCTCGTACAGTACTCTACATTGTTGTTTACATATCTTCTGTCGTCTCCTATCTAAATTGTTGGTAGGGGAAGGTGAGATTCGAGAGAATCTCAGTAGGAAACAGACACCATAATTCATGAATGATTGATACTATGTGTATGACATGTTAGCTTTATCTAGATGTATTACCCATAATGACATTTTCTGCATGCTCAATGTTTCATACAACAAGACTATGGCCACAGCGAAAACAGAAACAGAGCTTCATTTATTCAAATATGCTCTACACAATCAAGTAAAACAATCACATACATCTTTAAATAAGCAAAGATATTGAATACATGCAAGTAATGTAAGTCCCCTACCTTAACCCTTTTCCGCCTCGAAACGTGTGCCTCGATCTACGTGCAAACAGCTCGGGGCTCCATATTTGATCCTACAATGTGAAATGTATTATTTAGACATTTCCATAGTATTTTTGGGGGTTATATTAGTCTATCTTGAAAAATTACTAAAATACCCCTGGGACCCGGCCCGGCCCAGCCCCGCTGTACCCAGTTCGGCTGTACTTTTCCTGAAATTTTAACATGGGCTATTCTTACATATTTTCACCCAAGGAATCAATTTCTGGACTCAGAATCATCAAATTCAATGCCAAATTACGAAATTGCCCTTGGCAACCCTACTTTTAGGGTTTTAGGGGCGCTTCCGTAATTATGCTTTCTCAGCCTTTTTCGAAAAAGTGCCCAACTGTAACCCCTCCTAATTTTACCTCCTGAATCCAATGGAACCATCAAATCATTGAAAATCCAACTCTAAGACCCTCAAACAATGCTGGCCAAAATTATGGTATTCTCCGGAAAAAATCGGGGTTTTGCGATTTCGGCTCTTTAAACGCGTTCCTTTCTACTCCTAACCACCTTATTGACTATTCCATTAGGTTATAACTACCATTTAGTACCAATTTGGGCAGCATAACCCCTAGGAAAACCCATTTTCCATTTTAACAACCAAGGACAATCCGGCGAAATTTCACCGATTAAATTGCCCACAACAACCAGAATAGTCAATATACAAAGGTTTAGAAGTTACCTCAAGCTCCCTCTGACTTTTCTCAAAGTGGCTGAACCTTAGACCTTATTCACAATGGAAATTGAGCTTCTCAACCTTTAAGAACACAAAAGAATAACTTAGGAGCGGAGTTATAAGCGTTAGGAATTGATTTACTGAAGAAATCACTACCCTTGTAAGCTTTTTCCTCCTTTCTCTCTCTAGAGTTTCTCACGTTCTCTCTCTTGTTTCAGTTGAGAATGGCGTCTGAAATGAGGGCTGAATAAGGAGGATGATGATATATTATTATATCATATTTTACTTTAATTTTCCAAATTTTCGGATTTTTACAAAGTTTTGGGAGATTTCTGCCCAAACTTTGAAAAATCATAACTAATTCTAGAAAAATCGAATTGTAGTGATTCCAAAGCCTATAGAACCCTTCTTGAGTCTAGTTTCAAGAAAAAATATAGAATTTTGCTCAATAAAATCACAACATTCCCAGAATTTTAATCTTTGCATATTGTTCCAGAATTTTCACAGTTTTTCTGTGCTGACTTCAAAAATTCATATCTTTTTGTATATAGCTCTAATTGATTCATATGACCTATTCAATTAAAGCTTAAGATGTCTAATTTCACCCTGTAAACTTTTATAATTTTAGCTCATCATTTGATCATACAAAATCACATAACAAGCTCACTGTCTCATAGACGATTTCACCGAAAACATAATTATATTCTCCCAAATTCACCATTTTACTTTTTTAATATCCCAAAGATATAAGAATCATTAGGAAATAAATTTGGGCTTCTACTAAATTGGGACTTAGTAGTCCACTTAATTTAAACTTATTCTCAAACCTCCAATCCCAAATTTTGGGGTATTACAAATTATCCAGTCAACCTCTTTTTTCTTAAACCAAAATTTTAAAAGACTTTCTTATATTTTGCACTGCACGGAGTGCATTAAAAATTTACAACCAATTCAATAAACTCGTTTTAAGTCCCAAATACCCCTGTTGTACGAGATACTACTCATTTATGTCTCAATTTTGGAGTTTTTCAAGGTTAAATGATATTTATTTAAAAAATTTTCAATTTTAAGAAACTTTACGCACGGAGCATTAAAAATTGTATTTAGGTTTCGGATAAAAAAAAATATAATAAAATAATCCGTTGAATCTCAAAATTGCATTTAAATTCCATCTAACTCTTTTAAATAAATTTCAATTATCAAATACTTATGGATTTGTCAATGGACGCTCATAGACTCGTCAATATAAGCGCTCATGGACTTGTCAATGGATGTCCCTAGACTTGTCGGTGGATGCCCATGGACTTATAAGTGGAATTGAAATTTATTAAAAAAAAATCTCATAATACTTAAGTATAATTTTAAGATTCTAAGAAATCATTTTATCATGTTATCTCTCATCCAAGACATAAATACACATTTTCCTTAAAAATTTAAAACCCACTCAACAAACGCAGTTAAAGTCCCAACAGCTCATGCTGTACGAGGTACAACTCATCTAGAATGCTTTCCACGTGAAGATATTTATCCGGCCCTATCGAAGGTAGCTGCTAAACCTGATGAAAGTCTTCTTTTCCATGAATTTGGCTTTAGGTCACTTTTTTTTTTTTTTTTTTTTTTTTTTTTTTTTTTTTTTTTTTGCCTGCTTGGCTTTAGGTCTCTATTATATGCGTCCTCTAATTTTATCTAATGTTTTTTCATAATATCTCAATTTTTCAAATGTTTTTTTTTCTTTTGATAATTATATTCTTGACAAGATTAATGACAATTTAATATCTTATAGATGTAAATAATATAGTTTCTAGGGTTAAAGGCCAATTTTATCCTAGAAATATTCATTAAGGGTGAATTTTGCCCTAAAATTTTGTCAAGAGCCAATTTTGCTTTGAAAATGTTAAATTTGGAGCAATTTTACCTTGATCATTATCTCAATTAAGTTTAACTGTTAGCTGACCAAATTTCAGGGCAAATTTGCTCTTAAGTTAAAACTTTCAGAACAAATTTGCACCTTAACAAAATAACGTGAATAACAAAATTGCTCTGAAAGTTTTAATTTTGGAGCAAATTTGCCTTGAATTTTGGTAAACTAACAATCAAACTTAACTAAGATAATGGTCAGGGTAAAATTGCTCTAAATTTGACACTTCCAGAATAAAATTGGTCCTCGAAAAAGTTCCGAAACAAAATTAGCTTTCAGTAAATACTTTCGAAGTAAAGTTGGCCTTTTTTTTTAATGAAAACTGGAATCATATTAATGAAAGCTCGAAAGAGTTAATACAAATACAAGTAGAAAATACACACCTCAAACCTACTATCCTTCACCCATCACTATCTCCTGATACAAAGTGGTGGGTGGTTAAGGATACAAAAATTTTCTTCAATATTATGGGCATACTTAGCTAAATAATCAGCTAAGCTGTTTTGCTCCCTAGGAATATGACCGACCAACACTTGTCAGTTCTTAGATATCCACAACCTCGCATTGTTTATAATATCTCTAAAGGGGTGAGTAATATCACAACCCCTAGTCAAAATATTCACAACCTCTGTACAATCTGATAATACGATGACCTTTTTGTAATATCTATTCCAACAAATCTAAAGACCATGGATAACCGCAATGATTTCTACAATTACCGGTGGAACTGTTATAAGTTTACATATGAAACCACATATCCAACGACTATCTTCTCCACTGATAATCCCGCCGCAGCCGCTTCTCCCAGACTCAAGAACTGAAGCATCCACAGCTAGGGTGGTATAACCCTGTTGACGATCTTAGCTACTCCTTCCTGCTCCTGCACTTTTCTGGTTAGTGTAAAATTTTCAATTAGCTCGTAAATCCCTATCCCAGCTTGCTCGAAATAGACTATCATGCGCATTTGTGTTGTCTACTATGATTTGCTCGCCGAAAAGTTTTTTGCACCGATCCGCCCAAATATCCCAACAGATATAGCCAAATAGCGACGCTCATTGAATCTTTTTGGTAAAATTTCTTCCTGCTTCATGATTGAGGTTTCACTGCAGCCATTTCGTGCCCTGGAGGGTTATGAACTTTTCCCATAAGGTCGGGGTCACAACGAATATCCATCGTTCTTTCGCATTGCTGCAATCCCTTATTAAGTGCATCAAATCCTCCTCCTGCTCACATCCAAATGGACATCTGGTTAACTCTTCCAAACATCTCTAAACTCTCAACTGCGCTATGTGTACTCTACCATGTGCAAATATCCACATGAAAGACTTAATTTTCTCTGGTACGTCCCACCTCCACAACATCTTCTAGATAGATTCCCTTTCTCGATGTGTACCTACAAACAGAAATTGATAAGCAGATTTCACACAAAAAATGACCATTAGATGAAGGTTTCCAGAAGTAAATATCCTTCCCTCTTTCTTCCCTGGGTGGGTGAGCGCACATGATTTGATCAACAACTTGTGGCTGGAACCATCTGCTCAATTTTTTTCTGTCCCATTCTCCCCATCAATCAACATAATCAACAATTTTTTCATTCCTGTCTGCAAATGATTCAAGACCCAGAATAAGATCAATGAGAGGTCTATTGATTTCAGAACAGTTATCGAACCAAAAGGACGCCGATTCGCCATTACCAATCTTAACCCCCAACCCTTTTCGAAACGTTTCCCAGATAGTACAAATTCCTCTACAAGTGAGGGAAGCCCCTACCTTCTTTTTAATATCAAGGTTGAAAACTTTCCCACATCTATATTTGCTGCAAAGCACCTTGACCCAAAGCGCCTCCCTGTTGTTCAAAAGATTCCACCACAATTTCATCAATAAAGCCTCGTTTTGTTTTCGCAAATCCCTTATTCCTAAGCCACCATCCTTCTTTTCCTTAGTCACTTGCTCCCATGATACAAGTTGAAGTTTCTTTCACTTGTCATCATCTCCTCATAGCCTTTAACCATAGTTTCTAATTTGTTTATGATTTTTCAAAACAAAAATCAAAAGTGCATGAAGTTATTTTTTTTAATAAAAATTAAAAGCATCAATTCATACTCATACGATATCAAAACATAAGTAATTTTGTGTGAAATATAACCATGAAAAGAAAAAAAATATTTGAAAAGTTGAAAGATTAAGGTACATTAGAGGCCCTAAATCTCATCTAATATTACCTCTAAAAGAAAAACATTTTGCAGCCACATTCATTTATTTCCATTAAAATTATAACAGTGCAAAAATAACAAGGGTATTATTATCCAGAATTTTATTAACAATGGATAATTTGGTCATTATAAAGTTCGTCTTAGTCAAGGGAGGGGATCAATCCTCAATAATGGGCATAAGTGATTTCCTCGTGGCAAACATGGCCTTAGTTATTTGTCCGTTATCTTGGAGAGGATCAATCGTTAATAATGGGCAAATGTGTTTTCTTCGTGCCAAACTTGGCCTTAGTGATTTGTCCATTATCTTCACATCGAGCTTTTATATACATGTGTGTGTGTGTGTATATTAGACGTTAGAGTATATTTGGTTCAACCTCATTAAACAATGATATCCATGATTGAATTATCAAGAGAAAGGTAATTGGTTACTCTTTATTATAGGAATAGGTTTTACCATGATAGTAATAATTACAAAAAAAAAACTATTGTGCCTTGCTTAAAATAGATTTTGTTATATATTAATTTTAGGACGAACGTGCAATTCTATCTATAAATATTTTTTGGAAAAAGCTACTAGTATTGTAAACAATTTTTAGTTATAAAAGTACCCATGAACATTAAAAAGTAAACCCATAATGTCAATTCCTTTAATTTGGGCTAACAGTGTTACTTTTTTGTTCATGTGGGTCCCACCTATTATTTTGAACCAAAAAGTAACGACATCAGGTGAAGTTAACGGAATTGGCATTATGAGTCTATTTTTTAATATTCATAGCTATTTTTGCACCTGAAAAATGTTTACTGTGCTGGTAGTTCTTTCAGGAAATGTTTATGGATAGAATTGCATATTCGCCCATTATTTTATATAATTATTAATTACAAGGTTTTACCATAGTGCACCATGCAACCAAACACAAGAATAATAATTAATACTATATTATACTCTCTCCGGTCCTATTTATAAACAACTTTCTCTTTAATGAGGTTGGTCCTTTTTACAAGCAACTTTCACTTTGTCTCTGGAAAGGTAAGCTTCTTTTTCCTATTTTTCCTTTATTAAATACATAATCTATAATTAATTATCACACACACCAAGAGTTATATTCAGGAGAGATAGTGAAAGAAACAACGTGAATGGAGTCAACAAAGCATTGGGAAAATGTATATTTTACTATCTCTCATATTTTTTATACATTCTCTCTCCTATACTTTTCTTATAAATAAGGGTATATATAAAAAAATTATGATATTTTTGACACACTTATTACTTTTAACTATTAATTTATTTTACGTAATAAAAAAATTATTTACAAATATGATGGGAGGGAATCTTAGTGCCTGTTTGGATTAGCGGTGGAGAATGAGCTTTTTTTGCATATGAGCATTTGAAAAAGTCATATAGAAAAAAGTCAGACTGTAGATGTGATTTGTGTTTGGATTGGCGGTGGCAGAAGTGACTTTTTTTTATCTCCATCTGAGTAAAAGTAGCTTTGATCTCCATCTGATAAAAGCTCCATTTTCTGCAGAAGCCCATCCATCACCAACACTCTCACAAACACACCAAATGACCTTTCTGGGCTTTTAACTTCCAAATAGGCTTTTTTAACCTCCAAATGGATTCCCAAACAGATCCTTGCCATTGTCGTGCGATGCAACGGGATCCAATGGGATGAAAGCAAATGGATATAAGTAAGAGAAATGTTCCTTTTACCCACCACACGTTATGGGATGCATTAAATACCCACAGCTCACATTGTCTAAACTCACTGGAATAGTAACTATGGGCCCACACAAAAGTCTCCTGCGGATTAGCAATAAGCAGAGTACAAAAAACTGAACCGGACCGGCCGGTTCGACGGTTGAACCGGGAACGGTCCCTGGTCCGGTCTGATTTGATCAGTAAACCGGTCAGACCGGTTAAACCAGTCAAAACCGGTTGGACCGGTCGAAACCGATTAAAACCGGTAGTCCAACCGGTTGACCCAGTTTCTTTCTTTTTTTTTTAAATTTTCCAAATTTTTATTTTGTGTTTTTTGAGGGCAAAATGGAAAGTTGAAGACTAAAATGAAGAGAAAAATAGATAAAGAAAGAACAAATCTAAAAAAATGAAGAAAATAATGAAAAAAATTATTTAAAAAGATATAATAATTATAGGAAATGAGATATCTTTGCATAAGTATAGATATTATAACTAATACTAATAGATTTTAAACATTTTTTTTCTAAAAATCTTTATTTTTATCTATAGAAGTTTTAAAATATATTAATATATATTATCACTAATAAATTATAATATTTTAATATGACTGGTTATGATCGGTTCAACTACCGGTTAGACCCCGGTTGACCCATTAACCCTTGAACTTGTGCTGTGATCGGTTCATTGCCCGGTTCGGTTTTTCGTTCCTTGGCAATAATACAAAAACCAACCCCACACAGTGTCATCCGTACCTCCATAGTTTTGACTAGCTCTAGCCCACATCATGAAAGCGTGCCCTACCTTAGCCATAATTTATATTTTTTTAAAAAAAAATGTTTCTGATCAAATGAATAATGAACGATGAACATAGATTGAAAGCGAAAGAGTGTCATGTTGGTCTTGGGACTTCAAATGAGTTTGTTCAATGAGTTTTAAATTTGGGAAAATACCAGATAGGTCCCAAGCTACAGAAATAATCTCAAAAAACTCCCTTTGCAAATTCCAAGGTCAGAAAAGTCCCTAGGGACTTTTCTGACAGCATTTCCCTTTGAGCAATTACTAAAATAGCCCCCACTCAAATAAGAAAAGAAAACGCACAGAGGAGAGAGGAGTGAAGCACGTATTTGTGATCAAGGCATTAAGGAAAAATAGAAAAACACACACGGACGAAGGGCGTAGGAGGTGCAACATTGAAGGGATACAAAGTGGTGTTAATGTTATTGGGAATCTCGTCTTCTTCATCGTCCAGGTACGTGCAGCAACGTAGAGAAACGAACTCTAGAAAATTTTGTTTCTTTCTGTGTGAAAGTTGGTTAGATTGAGAGTGAGGGTTTGGTGAAAGGTTGGATCTTGAGCTAAAAAATGAAGTAAGTGGTAGGTGGTAGACAAGAAAAGCTAAGAATTTGGTAGACAAATGAGCTTGATCATTAAAGTTGGGATTTCACCTTGGGTGGGTTGGGTTTATGTTAGAGTGCTCTGTTTTTGTGGCATGGTAACAAAGGAGTTGTTGTGTTTAAAGTGAGAATGATGAATGTAATTGGTATTTTTTGCTGGAAAACGCTAAAATCAATAAAAAAAATTGTTGTAAATTTGTACATATGAAGTTGTAAATATTGCTGTGGAAATTGTTAATATGTACCGTAGGTGTGCTCTGTTTTTGGTGAAGCAAACAGAGGTTTGACCCTGTTTTTAGTGTGTTTGGTGTTGTTAGAAAAAGCACATATGTAGGAAAAAAAAGTGTAGTTAACGTGTTGTTAATATGTTCATATGAAGTTGTAAATATTGCTGTGGAAGTTGTTAATACGTATCGTAGTTGTGCTCTATTTTTTGGGAAGAGAACAGAGGTTTTGCCTTATTTTTAGTGTGTTTGATGTTATTAGAAAAAGGATATGTGTAGGAATAAAATGTGTAGTTAACTTGTTAATATGTGCATATGAAGTTGTAAATATTGCTGTGAAAGTTGTTAATACGTACCGTAGCTGTGCTCTGTTTTTTGGGAAGAGAACAGAGGTTTTGCCTTATTTTTAGTTGTTTGGTGTTATTAGAAAAAGCATATGTGTAGGAATAAAACGTGTAGTTAACTTGTTGTTAATATGTGCATATGAAGTTGTAAATATTGTTGTGGAAGTTGTTAATACGTACCGTAGCTGTGCTCTGTTTTTTGGGAAGAGAACAGAGGTTTTGCCTTATTTTTAGTGTGTTTGGTGTTATTAGAAAAAGCATATGTGTAGGAATAAAACGTGTAGTTAACTTGTTGTTAATATATGCATATAAAGTTGTAAATATTGCTGTAGAAGTTGTTAAAACGTACCGTAACTGTGCTCCATTTTTGGGGAAGAAAACAGAGGTTTGGCCTTGTTTTTAGTATGTTTGGTGTTATTAAAAAAAGCATATGTGCAGGAATTAAACATGTAGTTAACGTGTTGTTAATATGTGCGTATGAAGTTGTAAATATTGCTTTGGAAGTTGATAATACGAAGTTTGTGTTGCAGATTGACATGAAAGATGGGAAGTTGTTCGGGGAAGAATTTATTTTGTTTCTTTCATGTGGGGGGAAGTTTTTAAATGATGGAGAAGATGAAATGCAATATGTTGGTGGTTTAGTAAGAACAAGATGCGTAAAGGAAGGCACAACATATGAGGAGTTGCAAAGAATCATATCATCCATAACGGGAAAAGAAAGGAATGAAATGCAAATGAAGTTCAAAGTTGCCCTTGATACATCAACATTTGTGGATCTTGTAGATGACGAAGGGGTGTATCATCTAATCAAATATAATGAACAATATGGTCATGTGTATATTGAAGAGGATGGTGATAATGACAGTACAGAACCAGCAATGAACTGTCAAATGGAAGAGCAAGAAGTGTAAGTTTATTTGTCCTAAGAAAAGTAATTTCTTCTAACGTGAATATGTGCAAGAGCACTAAAACTTGTAATTTCTTGCAGGATTGATCATTTGTTTGGAGGTGAAGGAGGAATGTGTACATCCCCACATGGTTTGTTAAATGAACTTCAAGTGATCCCATCATTGACTTGTGCTACGCAAATGGTGCCAACCCCTATACCAGAAATGAATCATGGAAAATGGAGGGATTTGATTATTGGAGCAGGTCAGATTTTTCCGAATGCTGTGAGCCTTCGTCAAACGTTATACAAATATAGTATTGCTCATAAGTTTGCATACCAATTTGTCAAGAACAATCAACACAAGATAATTGTGAAGTGCAAGGTTGAAGGTTGTCCTTAGTACATGGGTGCATATTCATCAGGAGAATATCAAGATACAGAGTTTTTAACCATTAGAACACTCAAAAGTAAACACGTTCACCAAGCACAAGATAGCCTAATAGTTTTGCATCCACACAGGTCGAGCTTCACATCATCAATCGTAATGGATGGTTTGAGGTGCAATATTGATAAAACTGCTAATGTCATTCGATCAGACATGTACAAAGAGTATGGGGTGCGGCTGAACTACCGTCAAGCATATAAGGTAAAAGAAAGAGCGGTAAGGGAATTACATGGTCGAGTAAAAGACTCTTACATGGTAATTCCTTGGATATGTGACAGACTAATCGAGAGTGACCCAGACACAGTTGCAAAATGGGCAGCCTCATCTAACAATAGATTTCATAGGGTATTTATTGCTTACGGTTGTTCTATTAAAGGGTTTTTAGGAGGTTGTCGACCCATACTTTATGTAGATGGTTGTCATCTGAGTGGCCCTTTAAGGGAACAATGTTGTCAGCTAGTGCATACGATGCAGACAACCAGATGTTTCCCCTAGCATATGCCATTGTGAGCGGTGAGATGTATGATGAATGGGCTTGGTTTCTATCAAACGTGAAAGACATTACAGGCTCAATGTTGGTAACAATTGTCTCAGATCGCAATAATGCGATTATTGGTGCTGTAAAAGAAATATTTGGCAGTAAGAGACATGCTTTTTGCTACCGGCATGTGAAGGAAAATTAGAGTGCCGAGTTCCTACGAATTAATAGAGGTCGAACACGAACATCGGCGAATAGCAAGGAGAATGCACTCCTTCTTCTTGATGCAATTGCATATGCAAGGTTGGATGAAGACTTCACTAGTGCAATGGCTACATTAAGATTGTTCAATCCATAATTGGCAAATTGGGTGGAGAATCATGGGGATGTTGAGAAATAGGCTCTAAGCAAGTTTCCTTTCAAAAGGTGGGATAACATAACCAGTAATCTTACAGAGTCGTTTAATGCATGGATGTTAACAGAAAGGAAGCACACCGTGTCAGTTTTAATTCATAAACATCGGGAGAAATTGGCTCAAAAATTGATTGCAAGCAAGATGGTCATGGGTAGTTGGAAAAATGCAGTGGGACCAAGAATTGAAGAAAAATTGCTGCAACAAGTTAAATATGCTGAAAATATGGAAGCATCATATTATGGAGACAATCAGTTCTCGGTTCGAAGTAGATGTGGAGATGCCATCATTTTTGTGAATGTAGATCTTGGTGAAAGAAAATGCACGTGTCTAGTATGGCAAATGAGTGGAGTACCTTGCGCCCATGCATGTGAAGCTATTAAGGTACTTAGTGGTAATGTCTACACATTTGTAGATGACTGGTTCAAACTGGAAGCACAGGGAAAAATATATGAAAGTTCCATGAGGCCAGTCACAACTCATGATTGTCCACGGGTTGAGTCTCCGACGGTGACACATATACTAACACAGACATTCTTAGACCCTCCAATCACTTCAAGGCCACCAGGGAGACCGAAAAGGAAAAGAAGGGAATCTCAGTTTCAAAACAAAAAGATATATCATTGTAGGAGATGCAATGAGGCTGGGCACACAGTCAAAACTTGTAGAAATCTAAATCCATCCTAAAAACAAGTACATAAATGTAGATTTTTTTGATAGTAACTTTCTGGTGATGTATATATTGACCATGAAGTAGTTGCATTCCCTCACCCCTTTTGCTTGTTGAATGCATCCCCAACTTGGTGTATCTATGTAATTAGTATATCATATTAAGTGCAATGAGTAAGTGAACAAAAGGTACTTACTGATAGTACTTAATATTTTATTGTCTTAGTATATATGGAAATGATAAGCTATTCTGTTGTGACAGTACAGGTATTATTTTGTTCAAGTTAATGCTATGTTGTTGTGACAAGAGCCACATGAAATTGTACAACCATAAGAGGGTTGGGCAATGACTTTGTGAAAACAACTTTTTTTGTTGTGAAAACAAGTACATAATGGCTTGTGCACAATGCTACATGATGTTGCTAGTGTTAGCTCAAGAATATTATGCACATCGCTACATCACTGGGTTCAGCTGATGGTAAGACACTGTGAGAGTGTCAAAAATTATACTGTACAAAGGAAGTTGTTAATATAACTGAAGATGTTGTAAATATAGCAGAACATATTGTAAACGACGATAGAAGAAAGTGGTGTCTAAGTTGTGGCTTGTTGCACAAGCTACTGCCCTGGTGTCCCTGGTGGGAGTGGTTGTAAACGTAGCTTAAACACTTGTAAAAATAACTTAAGGTGTTGTAAACGTAGCAACATGTGTTGTAAACATATGTTTAAGACTTTCTTTCTCCCAAGTTGTAAACGTCGCTTATTAAGTTGTTAATATCACTGACGCTGTTGTAAATACAGCATAACATATTGTAAACGATGATAGAAGAAAGTGGTGTCTAAGTTAGGGCTTGTTGCACAAGCTACTGCCATGGTGTCCCTGATGGGAGTGGTTGTAAACGTAGCTTAGACACTTGTAAAAAGAGCTTAAGGTGTTGTAAACGTAGCAACATGTGTTGTAAACATATCTTTTAGACTTTCTTTCTCCCAAGTTGTAAACGTCGCTTATTAAGTTGTTAATATCACTGACGCTATTGTAAATATAGCATAACATATTGTAAACGATGATAGAAGAAAGTGGTGTCTAAGTTGTGGCTTGTTGCACAAGCTACTGCCATGGCATCCCTGATGGGAGTGGTTGTAAACGTAGCTTAGACACTTGTAAAAAGAGCTTAAGGTGTTGTAAACGTAGCAATATGTGTTGTAAACATATCTTTTAGACGTTCTTTCTCCCAAGTTGTAAACGTCGCTTATTAAGTTGTTAATATCACTGACGCTGTTGTAAATATAGCAGAACATATTGTAAACGATGATAGAAGAAAGTGGTGTCTAAGTTGTGGCTTGTTGCACAAGCTACTGCCCTGGTGTCCCTGGTGGAAGTGGTTGTAAACGTAGCTTAAGCACTTATAAAAATAACTTAAGGTGTTGTAAACGTAGCAACATGTGTTGTAAACATATCTTTTAGACTTTCTTTCTCCCAAGTTGTAAACGTCGCTTATTAAGTTGTTAATATAACTGAAGATGTTGTAAATATAGCAGACCATATTGTAAACGATGATAGAAGAAAGTGGTGCCTAAGCTGTGGCTTGTTGCACAAGCTACTGCCCTGGTGTCCCTGGTGGGAGTGGTTGAAAACGTAGCTTAGACACTTGTAAAAAGAGCTTAAGGTGTTGTAAACGTAGCAACATGTGTTGTAAACATAAAAACAGCAAACACTTGTTCAAATGACATGTCAAACAACCTGAGCAAAATAACTTATATGTACATGTTGATATAAGCTGAGCAAAATAACCTGAGCAAAATAAGCTGTTTGGGGACCTAGTCAAGCATTTGATATGTACATGTTGTAAAATTAATTCATTATGTCACCAAAATAATTGATGATGTTGTAAACTAACTATACGTTAGTGCCTTTTGCTGCAAGTTGGCATTCATACAAAATATCAACTAAAGTACACTATAACTAGCCATTTTCACAGAACAATACGTCAAATGCTACACGACTTTCTTCCTCTTCATTTGTTGACTTCCGTTGAGAAGGGACAACACCTTTTGAGCGTGTTTGTTCTGTTCATGTGCGACTAGCCACCATAAACAATCCACCTTCACTTGCCGAATCTGATGATCACCAAGCTTAGGCATAGTGTACCCCGCCTTGTCATGTGTAGAGCCATCCCAGCTATGTAACCATGACAGAACATGAACACCACACGAATCGCTGCAAAACAAAAAGCCACATACACAGTTCCAATGTTATAACAACCGAATGGGTAAAAAAAGCTATAATTCAAAGAGTTGGAGGAACAAAAACAGCACTAACGTATCAGCTTGGACATGCACTTTTTCCCAAGTAACTTCCTTTGGTATTTCCTGCCCTTTGTCATATACTTCGGGTTTTACTCGACGAAGTATGTTAACAATGCAATCTCTCTGGAAGTTGTACGAAAAAGAAGTTATGTCAAAAAACAACAATGACGAATGCACACAAACCATTTGAGAAAGAAGCACTTACACACTGCTATGCGAGCCGTTCTTTGGCTCGAAAATCTTCTTTTTGTCTTTTGCTCATTCTCTTCGATTTTGTTGGATGGTCAGCCGCTGAAAGTGCATCTTCTTCTACCTTTTGTGCCCTTGCATATGTTAATTGGTCAACCAATGAGTCCAGCACATAAAACCGCATTGTCTTTGTAATACCCTGAATTTTGAGACTCAAGGTTAGAGAATTAGCCTGAGATTAGGGGATTGCTAAGCCCTGGTTTAGCAAGATCCCAAATTGTGGTTAGGGGTTAATTACTACAAAAGTGGACGTGGTTAGTGATTAATGAACCCTTTTAGAGAATATAAAGTGGATTGTAGTCGCTTGTGTTATGAGTAATGCCAAAACCCTGTATTTGAGTTCAATTGTGGATTAACATCCAAATTGGCTTAGAATAGAGGGAAGAATTGAATGGGGTATTGTGATGGAAATGGTGTCATGTTGTGGTATTTAATCATTGGAATTGATTTAAATTGGATTGGACACATTGGTTGCAAAACTGGAAATGTTGTCCAGTGTGAATTCTGTCTGGGCAGTCATCTCGTGTGGACGTTTTTACTAGGCAAATGATGTCAGAAAATTATGAAACTTTCCAGTCTTAAATTTCACATCCCAAGCTTCAAAATTGACATATAATTTGTGCCATTTCATGTTGGGAACTGGGAGCTATGACTGTCCAAGTTTTGAGGTCGAAATTGGACTCTGTTTTGGGGCAGTGATGAAATTTGTGTGATTCTGGAATTTTGTGGTTATTTCTAGTATTGGTAAATATTTTTCCTATAAAGAGGACTTAAATACCTTTCATTTGGCTTTGGAATCACCTCATTTCAATATTTCTAGAATTAGTTATGATTTTTCAAAGATTGGGAAGAAAATCTGCCAGAAAATCCGAAAATGTCAATTTTGGAATTATGACATCATCATAATTAAAGATGACATAAGCCAAATGTTATAAATTCATCATCCTCTTCCTCCATCAGCCAAAAACAGTGCAGCACCATGGAGAAAGAGAGAGAGGGAGTTTTAGAGAGAGAAGAGGAGAAATCTCACAAGGTAGGTTGATTTCTTCGGTGAATTCGTACCTAACGTGTATAATCCTTCTCCTAAGTTATTCCTCTATGTGAATTAAGGTCTTGAAGCAAGGAATTTTATTCTTTAAAGAGACTAGGGTTCAGCCATAAGAAGGATAAGCCAGAAGGAGCTTAAGGTAACCTCCGAAACTTCAATCTTTGATTGTTCTGGCTGCTGTGGTTGATTTAATCGGTGAAATTTCACCGGATTGTCTTTGTTTGTAAATTTGGAAAATGGGTTGGCCTAGGTGTTATGCTGCCCAAATTGATACTAAATGGTAGTTCTAACCCAATGTAATGGTCAATAAAGTGGTTAGGAGTTGAAATAAACACGTTTACGGAGCCGAAACCGAAAAACCCCAATTTTCCCCGGAGTACTTGTATATATTTGGTTATGGCTATAAATGGGTCTTAGAGTTAGATTTTCAATGATTTGATGGTTCCATTGAGTTCAGGAGCGAAAATTAGGTGGGGTTACAGTTGGTCACTTTTTCGGAAAAGGCCGAAAAAGCATAATTACGAAAACGCCCCTGAAACCCTTAAAGTGGGGCTGCCAAGGGTAACTTTGTAAATTGACATTGAATTTGATAATTCTGAGTCCAGAAATGGATTCCTTAGGTGAAAATATGTTAGAATAGCCCATGTCAAAATTTCAAGAAAAGTATAGCCGGACCGGGTATGGCGGGGCCGGGCCGGGTCCCCGGGGGTATTTTAATAATTTTTCCATATAGCTTCATATAACCCCCAGAAACACTATGGAAGTATCTAAATAGTACATTTGACATTGTAGGATCTAATGTGAAGCCCCGAGTTTGTTGGCACGTAAATCGAGGAGAAATGACTGGAGGTAGGGAACTTATCTCTCCTGCATGCTCTGATAACTGTATTAATGTGTTGATGCATGTTATTACTTTGCTTGATTATGTGGAACATGTATGAATGATTTGAAGCAATGTTTCAATATATGCTATGGCCATATGTGTATTGTTTGAAGCATTGAGCTTATAGATTTGTCATTATATGTGTGCATGAGTTATGTGATGCAAGTATGTCATGCATTAAACACTTATCTTGCCTGCATATTGATAATGTTTCCCTACTGAGATTCTCTCAAATCTCACCCTCCCTTACCAACAATTTAGACAGGGCAAGTGGCTCGTGGAGGGAGCGGCTAGGACTCCTTCGAGATGAGATTGTGTAATCCTCATTTGAAGAATTGTAATGGGCAATTGTGCCCTGTATATCTTTAGCGAAGGTATGTACCCGAGATTGTCGGAATGATTATGTTGTGCACTCTGATATTTATATGAATGTGATTTATCTTCGCATAGTAATTGTATTCGAAATGTGAATATGAGACCAAGTTTATAAAAGATTTCGAAAGGTATTTTTGAAAACTCCATCATGTGATGGGTTAGTAAATGTTATTTGATTATTATTGGTCTCTATTTCATTTTAATCTCGTATTTTAAACTATGCACCATTAAAAAAAGGGTCAGCAATTCACAGAATTCAATGAACATAGTATGAGTTTATTGTTCAAGTAACTTACCCTGTTACTAATCCACCCCCTTGGACGAAGGCAATATAGTTCACCGCGGGTAAAGAAATAATCATACATATCCACAAACTCCCTAATACACAAACAAGCGCACAAAGTCAGTTTTTGTGATTCATCTAAGTTGAGATTGAAGAAGTGTGATTACTTACTCCTGCTCATCCTCTGCTGCTTTACATTGTGTAGTGCACATTTGATATAAAACTTCCTTATCCTTCTCATCTTGACTTCTCTTCTTAGCCATTGTTGTCACCCAAGAAGACCCAATAGCAGGTTTCTTAACCCTTGTAGATTTCCTCAATTGTGTCTTTTCCTTTCCTTTCGATTCCACTTCCTCCTTATCTCCCATAGCATGTACACCTCCTACTTCTTCCTCTGACCCTTCGTCTGCACTTATAGACTGCACTTCATCGTCTTCTCTTTTTCTTATGTCACCCCCCTCTTCTTCACTTGATAATACATGTTCATCATCTTCACTTTCTGACGAAGATTTAACGTCTTGCACCTTTTCATCCCTTTCATCCATGTTTCCCCCGCCTAACAGCCTCGCCTGAAGGGAAACAAGTTCCTCTTGCACTATTGACACCACCCTTGACATAATTCGATCATATGTTCTCTTGATTTCCTGTAAATTAGACATCACACAAACTTAAGTCAATACTTTCAACTGAATGTGCGGCTGACATCAGATTTCACATCTTACCGAGTGTGTTAGCATGGTTTGTTCATTCAATTCAGAAGAGGCAGATCCAACTACATTACTGACTGAATGTAGCAACCCTTGGTTGTTGTCCTTCTCTATCTACACTCTACTCTTGATGTTGTTGTCATTCCAAAATGCAAGCGCATTTTCAATTGTAGAGGCATGTAGTTGGCCTAGGGGAAAATGTTGCAAGCAAAACACCTGTACAGAAATTAAATTACACCTTAACAGCAGCAGAATTCAACATCTAATGCAGCAATTTACAACTAATTAAAAAAGCCAATAAACGTTACATAGATCAAACATGCACTTACCATTAGAAAATATATACATCCCCCGACATTGATCCTCCCTGCATCTTTCCCTTTCATTAATTTCTTCTTGTACTGTGCAAGAGAATTTGATAGTTCAATCAACACAAAACTCGACCAATCGTACTTCCCAAGACCTCCCTTTGTTGCCGCCATCACCTTCAACACTCTATCAGTCACTTTTATACCCGACCCGGGACACAAGAGAGTTCCCAACGCATACATGACAAAGAGGAATTCGAATTCCGGATCCTCATCTCTCTCAATTAGCCATTTTCCAATGGTCTTGTAAGGCACTGTCCCGTACAATGTCTTCAATTGTTCCAAACCTTCTTCTTCTTTATTGACTTTTTCCTCAATGTCCCCCCCTTACACGGTAACCCCATCAATTGTTGTACATCTTCCCGGCGGATGTTCAATGACCTCCCTCGAATCAAAACATTATTAGTTGGAGGGTCAAATGCAGACATCAATTGACCACATAGATCTCGGGGGATTTGTGAGCAGCTTATGTGAACTAACTTGTCAAATCCGATTTTCTTTAGCCTATCCATCTTATCTTCTCTATTTTTCACACTATTGCAACTTTCATAAATTGATTAGGAGCACATCGGGTCAAGAATGGAACCACGTATTTTGTCCCTTTTGCCTCACTCCTTAAATTCTTTGCCCTCACCTTATATGCCTCCTTCTCCTCATCTTTCAATGCGTCCCAAGCTTCTTTCATAGACTATGTCTCCTCTTTTAAACGCTTGCACTCCTCCTTCTTGTTTTTCTTGTTCTTAAAATAATCTTGTGTAAACAATATATAGTCTGAAACTTTTTTCACCCTCTCTCCCTCTCCATCTTTCCTTTCTTTCTTCTTTGCCATTTTTTGCTTAACCTTGAGCTTAATTACTACTTTATTCACACACCACCAAAAACATAAGACATTAACCAATCATTTGTATATAACGAACAACTAATTTATGAAGTTAATTGCAATTCCACATCAGCAATGTACAAAACACAGTCATCTAGACAATATATATATATATATATATATATATCAATCACTAAGTCATATAAATCAACAATGAATCATAAGGTCATGAACAAAACTTTCTTCTGCAACTCATCACACACAACAAACAATTTTTCATATCAACAGTTGCTAACTATTCTATACTGACAAGTACCAATTCGTATAATGGTGTATGTTGTACCTAGAGCCAACTTTACTTCCTATACTGCCCATTCTTCTGTTGGAACCACTCAAAAACAGTAATAAGCAACACAAACTGAAGCATTAATAGGACATCAATTTTTAACAGTAACTAACTTCCAAATGCACCAATTCTAGAGAAGCACATTATTAGCCTCATACCCATTGATTCTGACCTCAAACCCAATACTAGAGCAGCACATTATCAGCAAACCACATTATAAAACATTCCCTGGCCTTCAACGTTACTCATAAATAAACATCTACACCCCCAAAACAACAACACTGATTCAGCCATCACATAGCAGCGCCACACAGAAAAAGAAAAAATTTAAACCCGACAACCATCTTCCTTAACCAATGTATTTTCCCAACTAAATTCCAAGAATCAATACTTTCCCCCAATCCCAAACTAATGGCAACCCAATAGATTAATGGTGCCATTTCACAAAAAAAACCACACAGCAAAGGGGCGGACGACTGACCGTCGGAGGAGCACTCGAGGGATGCTGGGTGTTGGACGGAGCGATGCGACTGACGTTGTTGGACAGGCGCCGGATTCTTTGCCGCTGCAACACCGGCCGACGCTGGCGCTGCCCACGAACAGCGGCTGCTTCGCGGCGGACTGCGATGCGTGCTTCCCCGGTGGACTGCGCTGCACGCTTGGGGAACGGCAGACTCACCCACGCCGACTGGAACGGCAGCGATGCGGCGTCGAAGGCCACCGACGCTAGACGGAGAACCACGGCACGACGAAGGAACGAGAAGCAGAGCGTACTCGGAACAATTCGAACCCTCAGTGTCTTCTTTTCAAAATGAAGCTCCTTTTTTTAAATTTGAGTGGGGGCTATTTTAGTAATTGCTCAAAGGGAAATGCTGTCAAAAAAGTCTCTAGGGACTTTTCTGACCTTGGAATTTGCAAAGGGAGTTTTTTGAGATTATTTCTGTAGCTTGGGACCTAGCTGGTATTTTCCCTTTAAATTTTTAAGGAAAATCTAAATCAAGTTTATTATCAATAATTAATAAAATAGTAATGACACTTATAAATAATTCATAATTTATTTTATAAGAAATGTTTGATTTTACAATTTTATAATTCAATGTTTTTGTCCTGTCATTTTCTCTTTTTAATGCAATACAAAATATAAGAAGCTTTTTAAAATTACGATTTTAAAAATAAGAGATTGAAAGGATAAATAAATACTCTGTTATTTTTAACTTTTACCAACATAGATTGCAAGGTAGCTGCTAAAACTTCAAGCCTTCTTTTCCATGAATTATTGGCTTTAGGTCTTTAATATGCGTCCTCTAATTTTATCTAATGTTTTTTCATAATATCTCAATTTTTAAATTTTTTTTTTGTTTTGATCGTTATATTCTATATAAAATTAATGAGAATTTAATATCTTATATATGTAAATAATATAGTTTCTAATTTGTTTATGATTTTTCAAAACTAAAATCAAAAGTGCATGATTTTGTAGTATTTTTATCTTTCATAAAAATTAAAATTCCATCCTTTCATATTCATACGATATCAAAACATAATTCATTTTGTGTAACATCTAAGAGAAGAAGAAAATATTTAGAAAATTAAAAGATTAAGGCATATTGGAGGCCCTAAATCTCATTTAATATTTACCTCTGAAAGAAAGACATTGTGCAGCCACATTCATTTATTTCCATCAAAATTATAATAGTGCAAGATGAACAAGGGTATTATTATCCAGAATTTTATTAACAATGGATAATTTGGTCATTATAAAACTCGTCTTAGTTTTTTTTTTTTTTTTTGGAGCAAAATAAAGCTCGTCTTAGTTAAGGGAGTGAGTCAATCCTTAATAATGGGCATAGTTCATTTCAGAGGAAAGACATGACCTTAGTGATTTGTCCTTTAATACTCACATCAAGCTGATATATATAGTTTTATATTAGACATTAGAATATGTTAACTTCAACCCCATTTCACAAAGAATGATAACCGTGATTGTATCATGATTAGAAAGAATTTAGTTGCTCTTTATTATTGTAACAGCCTAAATTTTATATTCACAAAAAATATATTGTCATTAATTGAGAAATTCAATAAAATGGTGAATATTCATGAAATTGGAATTTTATGAATTTTGAAATATTCATATTCATGAGGAAATGGGCAAATTAATTCAAGAAAGGAATTAAATTACAAAGGTGATAGCAAAATCATAATTTTGCCAATTTAGCCCAAGATTAATTAGTTTTCAATTAATTGAAGTTAATTTCAATTAATCAAGAAAAATGTATAAATTGAAATATTCTTGGAGGAATAAATCAAGAATTGTGAAATTAGAGGGAATTATGCATGATTCATTTAATTGAATTATGAAATTATTGAAACACATTTTTATTTCCCTTCTCTTCCATAATTTCACCTAGCATGAGCAATATGAAGGGAAAAATTGATTAATGAAATTTAATATGCCAAGTATCATTTTCATATGAAGAGGGATTAAATTATAATTGAATTCCAAGAGCACATGTCAAATTGCTACATGAACATGGTAATGATGACAATGGTGGAGTGCATTGTTGGATTAGATGATGAATGCAAGGTTGCGTGTACATCACATGAAGGCATGGTTGAATGCATGATGGGAATTAAATGGAGCAAGTATGTCATAATGGAAGAAGGTATGGGTGGAAGTATGGTAGTGACAAGTGTCACTACAAGATTTAATTTTGAAAAATCAAGGGCTATGAGGAAAGAAGAGGCATCTCATGAAAGCACATCCTCTTCCTCTTCCCTTCCTCATTTTCGTCCAACACAAGAAGAGAAGAGAGAGAGACCTCTCAAGTTCTAGAGAGACGGAAGAAGAAGAAGTTTAAGGTAAGTATAATTTCTTAAGAGTTTTCTTGTGATTTTGCTTAGAAACCTTCTTTAAATCTTTCTTCTTCATGGAATCCACGATTTTGAAGACACATTTTGAGCTCAAGAAGAGAGAGAGGAGATGCCTAGAGAGAGAGGATTCAAAATCTCAAGAGGTAACCTCACAAACCTTAGATCTAAACTAGTATGGTATTGTTGTTAAGGTTTGTGTTTGGTTTTGGTGATTTTTGTCAAGTTCGTAAATTTGGAAAAGCCCTAACCCTAAGGGGTTATGCTGCCCAAATTTCTTTAAATCATGATTAGATTGTGTTTAAATGAGTTAATAAGGGATTAGAAGTAAAAAAATACAAGCTTTGGAAGCTAAAACACAAAAGTCCAATTTTTCTATTTTTTTTACCAATATTTTGGCCAACAAAAAGTTGAGGGAAGTAGCTGGATTTTCATGAAATAGATGGTTCCATCGGATTCAGTAGGCAAAAATAAGTGGGGTTACAGTAGGTCACTTTTTCAGAAAAGGCCAAAAAAGTATAATTACGAAAACGCCCCTAAAACCCTAAATTGGGGCTGTCAAGGGTATTTTCGTAATTTGACTCTGAATTTGGTGATTATGAGCCCAGAAATGAATTCCCTGGGTGAAAATACATCAGGATAGCCCTAGTCAAAATTTTGGGAAAACGTGCCATTGGGCCGGGTACGACAGGGCCGGGCCAGGGTCCCGGGGGCATTTTGGTAAATTGTCACCATAGACTAATATAACCACCAGAAACATTATGGAAGTGTATAAACTGTACATTTGACGTTTTAGGACCGAGTAGAGAACCCGAGGGATTGGCACGCAAATCAAGGCACATTATTCAAGGATCAGGGAAAGGCAATTAAGGTAGGGAACTTACCTCTCCTGCATGTATTTGATATTTGTGCTGGTGTATTGATACATGCTATTGCTTTGCTTGATTATGTGAAACATATATGAATAATTGAAGCTCTGTTCCTGTTTATGCTATGGTCATACATATATTGTTTGAAACATTGAGCATGTAGATATGTCATTGTGTGAGTATGAGTTATGTAATGCAAGCATGTCATGCATTAAGCACTTGTCTTGCATGCATATTGGTATTGCTTTCCTCCTGAGATTCCCCAGAATCTCACCCTCCCCTACCAACAATTTAGACGGGAGAAAACAGACGATATGCTGAGAATAATGAAGAGAACCGTACGAAGGAGATCGCAAAGGTGGAACAAAGACGGGAAGATGTCTCCGTTTCACTGAGATGGATTTAGAAGCTGTGAGGCTACGTTAATTGTAATTATCAAGCACAAACCCCTATGGGGAATTTCGTAATCGTACACATAATATCAGTATATTTATGCTATTCATGTGTTACCCATCGAACTGCATATCGTTTTCTACAAATAAGCTGAAATAGGTGAAAATAAGATGAGGGTATGACAATTATAATAATAGGTTTTAGCATGATAGTAATAATTACTAAAAATGAACCTATTGTACTTGGTTTTAAAATAAATTTTGTGTTATATTTTAATTTTAGAAAATTATTAAAAAATAACGTAATGCACCTTGCAATCAAACAGTAGATTTATAATTAATATTACATTGGATTCACTGCGTTGCAACATGTCACACCCTTATTTTAATTTCACCTTTACCAGAGTATTCGCGGAAAACGACATGCGGTTCAGTGGGTAACACAGGAATATAATAAAAATACTGACAAAAAGTACATGATTACTTATATTCCCTTCAGGGATTCATACCTGATAATTACAATTAGTGTAGCCGCACAGGGCTACTTGGGTGTCTAAACTCGTCTCAGTGAAACGGAGACATATTCCTGACTTTGTTCCGCCACTGCAATCCTCTCGTGTAGTTATCTTCTTTGCTCTCAACACATCTTTTGTCTTCTCCTGTCTAAATTGTTGGTAGTGGAGGGTGAGATTCGAGAGAATCTCAGTAGGAAACAGATACCATAATGCATGCATGATTGATGCTATGTGTATGACATGTTAGCTTTATCTAGATGTATACCCCATAATGACATTTCTGCATGCTCAATGTTTCATACAACAAGACTATGGCCACAGCGAAAACAGAAGCATAGCTTCATTTATTCAAATATGCTCTACACAATCAAGTAAAGCAATCACATGCATCATTACACAAGCAAAGATATCAAATACATGCAAGTAAGGTAAGTCCATTTCCCGCCTCGAAACGCGTGCCTCGTAAAGCGTGCCAACAGCTCGACCTCCATATTCCATCCTACAATGTCAAATTCACTATTTAGATACTTCCATAGTGTTTCTGGGGGTTATATGAGTCTATCTTGAAAAATTACTAAAATACCCCCGGGGACCCGGCCCGGCTGTACTTTTCTCGAAATTCTAACCTGGGCTATCCTGACATGTTTTCCCCCAAGGAATCCATTTTTGGACTCAGAATTACCAAATTCACTGCCAAAAGACGAAATTGCCCTTGGCAGCCCTTATTTCAGTGTTTTAGGGGCATTTTCATAATTATGCTTTCTCAGCCTTTTCCGAAAAAGTGCCCAACTGTAACCCCACCTAATTTTCGCTCCTGAGCTTAATGGAACTATCAAATCATTGAAAATCCAACTCTAAGACCCATTTACAGTGATGGCCGAAATATATGGGTTTTAAGGGGAAAATCGGGGTTTTTCGGTTTCGGCTCCGTAAACACGTTCCTTTCTACTCCTAACCACTTTATTGACTATTCCATTAGGTTACAACTACCATTTAGTACCAATTTGGGCAGCATAACAGCCCCATATACCCATTTCCAAAAACTAAAACCAATGGCAATCCGGTGAAATTTCACCGATAAAATTGCCCACAACAGCTAGAATAGTCAATACACAAGAGTTTGGAAGTTACCTCAAGCTCCCACTAGCTTTTCTCAAAGTGGCTGAAAACCCTAACTTCGAAACACCAAGATTTGTGCTTCAAATACCTTACACCACATAGAAGAGAGGCTTAGGAGAAGGATTATACACGTTAGGTACGAATTCACCGGAGAAATCGACCTATCTCGTTAGTTTTCTCCTCTCCTTCTCTCTCTAAACTCTCTCTATGTTCAGCTGGTATTTGCGTCAGTTTAAGCTGAAGGAAGAAGAAGGAATATGCTTATATCATATTATATATTCTATTTTATTCATTTACTAATTTTCCAAAAATTTCAGATTTTACAAAATTCTTGCAGATTTCTGCCCAAACTTTGAAAAATCATAACTAATTCTAGAAAAATTGAAATGATGTGATTCCAAAGCCTATAGAACCCTTATTGAGTCTAGTTTCAAGAAAAAATATAGACTTTTGCTTTATGGAATCACAAAATTCCCATAATTTCAATCTTTGTATATTGTTCCAGAAATTTTACAGTTTATCTGTGCTGACTTCAAAAATTCATATCTTTTTGTGTATAGCTCTAATTGAGTCATATAACATATCAAATCAAAGCTTAGGATGTCTACTTTCATCCTGTAAAATTTCATAATTTTTTCTCATCATTTAGTCATTAAAAATCACATGACAAGATCACTACCTCATAAGCAATTTCACCAAAAACGTAATTATATTCTCCAAAATTCACCATTTTACTTTCTTAATACCCCAAAGATATTAGAAATATTAGAGAATATATTTGAGACACCTGCTAAATCGGGGCTTAGCAGTCTGCTTAATTTAGGCTTATTCTCAAGCCTCCAATCCCAAAATTCGGGGTATTACACAACAGGGTATAATGAATTGAAACAAATGGCTCTAAATGTCATGGTACAAAAAATCGGATTGGACCGGCAAGTCCGACTGAAAAACAAGCGAATTGGTCCCTGGTCCAGTCCAGTCTGGTCTAACACTTGGGAGGGGGGAGATCGACTCAATCGACCCGGCCGATTTTTGGTTGACTTAGCCAAACCACCGAGTCAGGTAGTTTGGCTGAGTCAAAAATTTTGCCTGCAACTAACGACATAATTTTAAAAAAAATTCAGATGATTAGATTCAGATCAGATCAGATTCAGAAAGACCGAAAGAGGAAAGAGTAAAGACTGAAACTCAGGCAAGCAGTCTCTTCTTGCAGACGAAAATCAGGTGATGGTGACCCTGTGCCCTAGCCCAACGTCCGGCGATGACAATGACCCTGTGCCCAGCCTAGCGTTCGATGACAACGATGACCTGCAGGAGATGGGAGATGCCGAGACTGTGGAGGTTGATGAAGAAAAGGCGATGACAAAATCTAGCTGCTGAAGATCTCGTGGAACCAAGCAAACAAAATAAGGCGAGACTGTGGAGGTTGATAAAGAAAATGCGAGAATCTAAAGATGATTTTGGAAAAGAGAACAAAGAAAAATGAAACATGAAAGAGGTCAACTACTGTATAGTTTTGAAAAGCTTTAGATTCCCAACGTCGTTTATTAAAATAAAATAATGGCACATGTATCAAGAATGAACTACCAAAATAATATCAAATATAAGATATGACCATAAGAGTGTTGACTGGAGGAAAAACACGAGGATCAAGATAAGGATAAGTAGATATCATTGTGGGTGAAGAAAGAATAAATGAAAGGTGGAAGATCAAGATGAAGAAAAAAATAGGTAAAAAAAGAATAAATCTAAAAAAAAGAAAAAGATAATGAAAAAAATTATTTAAAAGGATATAATAATTATAGGAAAGAAGATATCATTGTGCAAGCATAAGCATCATAACTAATACTAATAAATTTTAAACATTTTTTTCTAATGATCTTCATTTTTATTTATAAAAGTTTTAAAATATATATATATTATAACTAATAAATTGTAATATTTTAATATTACCAGTCTGACCACCGGTAAGACCTCAATTGACTCATTAACCCTTGAACCTATATCATGACCAGTTCATTACCCGATTTTTTGTTCCTCGCTAAATGTACCTTTTAGTCTTTTACCCCACAAGACACATTATTGGAGGCATTAAATTCCCACTGCTCATCTTGTTTAACCTCACTGCCCTCACTGCAATAATAACTATGGGCTAATATAAAAGTCTCATGTGGATGAGCAATAATACAAAAACCACATCATGAACCTTGCCCAACCTTAACTATAACTAATATTTTTGTAAACAAAATGTTTTTGTTCAAATGAATAATGAACTCTGAGGCCATAAATATGAATTTAATTTGATAGTCTTCGGGTGAAAAAATGGTATTAACCATGGAATGAAAAATGGGACTGGACCGGCTAGTAGGACCAGAAAACCAGTTAATCGGTCCCAGGTTCGATCTGGTTCGCTGCCAATAATCGGGAGGAGGTCGACTCGGTTTTGTCGGTTCTTGCATGACTTGGTAAAATCGTCAAGTCAGGCAGTTTGCAATTTTGAGGACATTAACAAAAATTGTAGAAATAAAGTGAGAAGTGATCTATCAGAATCAAAATTCAGAATAGAAACAAGAAAGAGAAACGCGAACTCCCTCCTTCCCCAACCTTGTTCCCTAGTTTAACGACGAACGGCAAGGCCAGCTGGTTGAATGGTGAGTGACAACTGTGGCGCCAGCGAGCGGCAAGGAGCAAGCGACGACGGTGAGCAACGGTGACGATCGTTGAGACTTCACTGTGAGCGCCGTGGTGAGGTTGAAATAGTGAATACGGGAGGATGAGATGGTGCATCTCAGTTGGGTTACATAAAGCAATCTTTGTAGAAGAAGCAGAACAGAGTCGGAAACAATGTTAAAGAATGGCATCCTATTCCCTTCCTCCTCATTTGCGCTCACGCGTGTCGCTCTAGCTTGAAGAAGAAGAACTTTCTTTTGCCAAGGAAGAAGGAGAATAGTTGTTAAGAAAGGAGGCCGCCTCTATTTTGCAAGTTGAAACCCTAGTGTTTTCTTATGTTAAAGCATTGAAAGAAAGTAATCCTTTCAAAACAACGGTGTGTCTCCACATTGAAAGAAGAGAAAAGCAATAATAACTAAAAAATATATTATAAACTACAAAGACAATAATAATAATAATAATAATAATAATAAAGAAAACGGAGGTTGTTGAACTCTTTTTTTATTAATTTTAGAAGATTCTAATTTTTTGCTATTATTATTTATGATTCTGTATAAACTATTTCTATATTTAAAATTATGATATTACAATAACATTTTTAAATAACGCAAAAGATTAATCCCTCCTAAAAAAACTCAACTAAATCCCCCAAATTTAGCATTCATAATTCTCTAAATATATCAAACTAATACTAATAGATATCAAACTAATATAAATATAGAAAAAAGAAGATAATGAAAAAAATTATTTAAAAGGATATAATAATTATAGGAAAGGAGATATCATTGCATAAATAAAGGCATCATAACTAATACTAATAGATTTTAAGCATTTTTTTCTAAAGATCTTCATTTTTATTTATAAAAGTTTAAAAATATATTAATATATATATATATATTGCCACTAATAAATTATAATATTTTAATATGGCCAGTCCGACCACTGATCAAACCCCGGTTGACCCATTGACCCTTAAACTTGTACCGTGAACGATTCATTGCCCCGTCCTATTTTTTGTTCCTTGGTATTAACCCTTCATACATTGTAGATAAGATTAAATCAAAAAAAGAAAAAGAATTTAACCATTATATAAAGGGTAAGGAGTAGTTTGGCCTCGAACGTTTTTCAACAAACCATTTTGTCTTGAAAGTATAAAAAGGGTAGTTGTTTTGTTTTAGTCTTTATCTTAGTTAATTTTGACTGTTAGTTAACCAAATATACTTAACTGATAATCCATCTACTATATACTTCATTTTCATTAAGGTGCAAATTTGTTCTGAAAATTTTAAATCTAACTTTAAAAAAAAATGAAGTACTCACATATGGACTTCCGGAGCAAATTTGCAGTTTAACAAAAATGACATGAATGTCATTTGGAATGTCAATTTCACTTATTTAGCCAACTAATAATCAAAATTAACAGGTGTAATGGCCAGGGTAAAATTGCCTCTTGAAAAAATTTTGAGATAAAATTGTTCCCGGTGAAAACTTTTGGATCAAAATCGCCCCTTAATCCTTTATATAATGGTTAAATTCTTTTTCTTTTTTGATTTAACATTGTCTACAATTTATGAAGGGTTAATACTATTTTTTATCCCTCAATTTATCCTCATTTTTATTTTAATCTCTAAGTTTCAAATAATTACTTTTAGTCTCAAAAAGGACAAACTGATCCAAGTTTTATTGAATTTTAACGTACTCGTTATAGAAAGAACAGGAGGAAGTGTACATGAATATAATAGTTTTTTGTGATAAAAGGTTCCGTTAAAACAACAATATATGAATGACTAGGCAATACAATACTACCACCAACAGGCGACGGCAGACTCATTTAAAATTCAACAGACTCATTTAAAATCCCAATTGCAAATGTTGTACCAGATAGTACTAATCTAAAAGGTTTCTGAGGAAAGTCTTCTTTTCAATGACTTGCTTTGGATTTGAGCTGTTTTTGGTCATCATTATATCCGACATAAGGTTAATGACAATTGATAACTTATGGGTATAAAATAATACAATTTTTAATTTGTTTATGATTTTTTAAAAAATTAAATAAAAACTGCATAATTTTATAATAAATTTTTAAATTTCAGACATTTATGTGAAAAAAAAATACAGGAGGGAGTAATAGAAATAACATGAGGAAGTGTATATAAATATTATAGATATGGATTCTTGTAATTAAGGTTATGACAATATCTTAATGACAAGGCAATATTGAGACCTTGATAGGCCTTTGTCTGGTCTAAAATATAAAATATAAGATTTTTTTAACTAATTTACACAAATTAAGAAATATTAATTAAGTCATTTAATGTGTCTTAAATAGATAAAATTTAGAGAGAATTCTTATTATATCCAGCTGAAATACCAAAATCCAGATTTAAACCTACACTTTCAACAAATTCTTAATCAGCTTGAAAGAACTTATTAAGAATTTATGAATCTTAATAATTTACATTAATACCCTTAAACCTTTATTAGCCCGTCTCTTTACTCAATCAGGAATCCCTCTCTCCCATTCTTCACACTCTCTCCCGAATGGTCAGTCTTGCAGCTCTTACTTCATATGGTCAATCTTTTCCTATATTGACGACATGCAATGCCACTAACAAGCTTTCCTCCCTCACCCTCTATAGAATCTGCTGCCCTTCCTAGCCTCGGTCACTCTTCCATTTAATTTTCATTCCCTCCCCTCTGTGCCTACATATATGTACATCACAAGCACCCTCTCATATTGATTCTATTTTCAATACCAACCACAACGACAAACCAGCTGATATTTTGACAGCCCCGTCCTTAATTGAAAGTTGTTAAGCTAATATGAGTTGGCAAAAAAAAAAAATGCTAAGCTAATATGACTCTAAGAGAATCTGCGATAGTAGGTCTTCGATGATGATTGGATAGAAGGTGAGACCGATGGGAGAGAGGATTCCTTTTTTTTATTTTTTTTGTTCAATACAAAGGCCAAACAAGCTTGGATGGAACCTAACAAAAACCTCTAAACATCAAACTTCGTGATTAAAGTCTTCCCTCAAAAAACGATAACATCATGGAGGAGGGACGGGTAAGATCACCAAATTCTGAACCAAGTGATGCGCTTCCTTTACCAGGTAATCGGCACATTGAATAGTATTCCTCGGAGGAAAGCGGATAGTCAACGCTCAAAGATATTTAGATAAATTTATAATATTCATAAATTTCTAATGAATATTCTTGACTTCATTAAGAATTTATTGAAAGTATTGGTCTAAATCTGAATTTTTATATTTCAACTGGATTTAATAAGGATTCTATCTAAAATTTACCTACTTTTACTTTTATTAAAAAAATGCCATTTTCAAATATGCATTTATTAATTGTCATCTTACTCTCACTAGGCCAAAATTAAAAATAACAGAGTATTTAATTGTTCTATCAACCTCTTATATTTTAAATCAAAATTTTAAAAGACTTCTTAAATTTTGTAGTGCACGGAGTGTATTAAAAAAGAAAAATGACAGAAAAAACTTTAAAATTTAAAATTATAAAATCCAGTATTAGATACTTTTTAAAATAAATTATAAATTATTTATCAAATTTCATCCCTACATTTATCTTGCCAATTTTTGCCGTGTTAGAAATTTAAAACTCATTCGGCAAACTCATTTAGGGTGTGTTTGGTTTGAGGGGAGGGGGGAATGAGAGGGTGGGTAAATTACTTTTTTGGGTTGAAAGAATTTAGATTTTGGGCGGGAACCCAAAATTTAAAAAGAATGAGAAAGTAAATTTTAGACGGGAAACCAAAATTTAAAAAAATGATAGGGTAAATTTTAAGTTTTTTTAGTCGAAAGTGGTAATTTCTCCAGCCTCCCCTCCCCTCCCTCCCCTAACCTCCCCTCAAACCAAACACACCCTTAAAGTTCCAACGATCCAGTCACTACTGATCTAAAATGGTTCCCACGTGAAAGATATATTTATCCGTCACTTTCAAAGGTAGCTTTTTTCCTTGTGGGTGTGGGGGGGGGGGGGGGGGGTGTTAATATAAGTCCTCTAATCTAATGTGTTTTCATAATATCCCAATTTTTTAAATTTTTTTATTTTGATCATTATATTCTAAATAAAATTAATGAGAATTTAATATCTTGTAGATGTAAATAATATAGTTTCTAATTTGATTATGATTTTTCAAAACAAAAATCAAATGTGCATGATAGCATTTTTTTTCTTTTAGCCCAATTGAAATTGTATCATTGCATACTCATATGATTTCAAAACATCACTCTTCTGGCAAAAACCAAAAAACCAAAACATCACTCTTTTTATGTAAAATCTAACTATGAAAAGAAAAAAAATATTTGAAAATTTGAAAGATTAAGGCACATTGGAGGCCCTAAATCTCATTTAATATTTACCCCTAAAAGAAAGACATGGTGCAGCCACATTCATTTATTTTTATTAAAATTATAACAGTGCAAGATGAATAAGGACATTATTATCCAGAATTTTATGAACAATAAATAATTTGGTTATTATATGTCAACATCTGTTATCATCTTGATATTGGACGTATTAAGTGCCCAATGCTCATCTTGTCTAACGTCCCCACCTGCACTGCAATAATACTCTGGGCCCACACAAAAGTGTCACCAGGATGAGCAATAAAACACAAAAGTCTTCTTTTCCATGAATTATTGGCTTTAGGTCTCTAATATGCGTCCTCTAATCTAATGTTTTTTCATAATATCCCAATTTTTTAAATTTTTTCTTTTGATCATTATATTCTATATAAAATTAATGAGAATTTAATATCTTATAGATGTAAATAATATAGTTTCTAATTTGTTTATGATATTTCAAAACAAAAATCAAATGTGAATGATAGCATTTTTTTTTTCTTTTAGGCAAATTAAAATTGTATCATTGCATACTCATATGATATCAAAACATCACACTTCTGGCAAAAAACAAAAAAACAAATCATCACCCTTTTTGTCAACACCCGTTTCCATTTTGATAATCGAAGAGTAATAAAGACAAAATTCAATGGGCATACAGAAAAGTACAATTATACTGATAGAAATATTCGTTTACAATCCCAACGTCGTTCATTTACAATTCTGATATTGTTCGTCAACGGAAACAGAAAATACAGCGGAAGTTTTAATATTTACAAATTATCCAAAATATTAAGGCATAGACTAAAGCATAACCACGTTCATATCCTCGCCTCGAAACACGTGCCACTCACTTTTCGGCGTCAACGTCTTTGCCCTTTCTCCCACTGGTACCCGCTGAGGTGTTTATTTAAAAATAGGGTGAGATTCCGAAGAATCTCCGTAGAGACATAATATCGTTCATAGAAAATGCGAAAAGTAAATATGTCATGCGCCAAGGTATGCACAAATTAATGAACAATATAAACACATCATCGTCATGTATACATGAGTAGGGCCCAGCCCCACAATCTACACCGGTTGGACTTCTGCCAACTCCCAGTGTAAGTGCACCTCTGGCACTAACAGCCTCTCTTTAGGCAAATCATGTTATTAATAAAGTGCATTTACAAAACAATGGCATCCACACAATCACATAATTTATGGCATAGTGTATGAAGGATAATGTCCCTACCTCAAAGCTTTGATATCCCCTATTTAATAGTGTCTCGTAAAGCGTGCTGTCCCGGCGTCCGACTCGGTCCTAACATATTACATGTACCAGAAATAGGTCATAACCTATCCAAGTATCATTTTAGACTATTCCATATTGTTTATTGTGGTTATATTAGTCTATAGTGAAAGTTTACAAAAATGCCCCCGGGAACCCGGCCCGGCCCCGCCGTACCCGGCCGGATGGCACGTTTTCCCAAAATTTTGACTAAGGCTATTCTGACTTATTTTCGCCCAAGGAATCCATTTCCTGGCTCGAAATCGCCAAATTCGTGGTCAAATTGTGAAAATACCCTTGACAGCCCCCATTTAGTGATTTCAGTGGCGTTTTCGTAATTATGCTTTTTCGGCCTCTACCGAAAAAGTGCCCAACTGTAACCCCACATATTTTTGCCCACTGAGTCCAATGGAACCATTTATTTCATGAAAATCCAACTCCTTGTACCAGTTCTGGTCTGGCCGAAATATTGGTCAAAAATTGGAAAAATGGAGTTTTGTATTTTAGCTCCCAAAACTTGTACTTTTCCATTTCTAATCCTTGATTAACCCATTTAAACACTTCATAATCATGATTTAAAGGATTTTGGGCAGCATAACCCCTTAGGGTTATGATTTTCTAATTTTACAACTCAACTCAAAAATCATAAAAACCAAACAATAATTATCAACAACAACTCAAGAAGGTAAGATCATGAAGTTACCCTCTTTGGCTTCTTGGTTTCCTCTTAATCTAGCCTCCTCCTCCCTCTCTTCTTGATCTCAAAGTGTCTCTTCACCACCATAGATTCATGAGAAACAAGAGTTTAGAGAAGAATCTAAGGAAATGCCATAATAAAGAAAAACCAAAGGAACCTTCTTACCTTGACCTCTTCTTCTTCCTTCTCTCTAATCTCAAACTTCACAAAATCACTCTCTCTTCCTTTTTCCTATGACTTGTGCGTGAAGTGTACATGAAAGAGGAAGGAGTTTGTGTTTAATAAATTGGTCTTCCTCCTTCCTAACCATTGATTCCATCAAGGGCCCAAGTTGTGACACTTGTCACCATTCCCTTCCTTTCACAATTACTCCATTGACTTGCCCTCAATTTGAATCAATTTCTTCCTTTTCTTCCTCAAAAAACCCGTCCCTCTCATCCTCTCTTACAAGACAAGTTAGCTTCTTACATGTCATCATGTGTGTCCTCTTCCAATCACTCATCATTCCTCCAACTAAGTCCAAATGTGCACTTCACCATGTAATCATGTTGCTTATTTCTTCACTCAAGCTTCTATCCTCATGCACTCCATCACCACTCCATTTTGTGTGTACTCAATCTTGGTCATGATTTCCCTCTATTTATGACATGTGATCATGCATCAATTAATTTTTTCCCTTCTTTCCTTCATGTTGGACGAAAATTAGAGAGGAAGAGGAGAGAAAATTTGTTTTGCACAATTCCATGATTCACACAATTGATTTTATGTATAATCCCCCCTTAATTTAATTCAATTTTTGAATTAATTTGGCCATTTCCTTATGAATATGAATATTTCCAAAATTCACAAGATCCAAATTCATGAATATTCACCATTTTGTTGAATTATTCAAATAATTACAATATATTTTTGGTGAATAAAATTTGAGGTGTTACACTTTTTATGTAAAATCTTACTATGAAAAGAAAAAAAATATTTGAAAATTTGAAAGATTAAGGCACATTGGAGGCCCTAAATCTCATTTAATATTTACCTCAAAAAGAAAGACATGGTGCAGCCACATTCATTTATTTTCATTAAAATTATAACATTGCAAGATAAATAGGTACATTATTATCCAGAATTTTATGAACAATGGATAATTTGGTTATTATATGCCAACATCTGTTATCATCTTGATATTGAGGGTATAATGTGCCCACTGCTCATCTTGTCTAACGTCCCCGCCTGCACTGCAATAATACTCTGGGCCCACACAAAAGTGTCACATGGATGAGCATTAAAACAGAAAAGTTTTCTTTTCCATGAATTATTGGCTTTAGGTCTCTAATATGCGTCCTCTAATCTAATGTTTTTTCATAATATCCCAATTTTTTAAATCTTTTTATTTTGATCATTATATTCTATATAAAATTAATGAGAATTTAATATCTTATAGATGTAAATAATATAGTTTCTAATTTGTTTATGATTTTTCAAAACAAAAATCAAATGTGCATGATAGCATTTTTTTTCTTTTAGGCAAATTAAAATTGTATCATTGCATACTCATATGATATCAAAACATCACTCTTCTGGCAAAAAACAAAAAAACAAAACATCACTCTTTTTATGTAAAATCTAACTATGAAAAGAAAAAAAATATTTGAAAATTTGAAAGATTAAGGCACATTGGAGGCCCTAAATCTCATTTAATATTTACCTCTAAAAGAAAGATATGGTGCAGCCACATTCATTTATTTTCATTAAAATTATAACAGTGCAAGATGAATAAGGACATTATTATCCAGAATTTTATGAACAATGGATAATTTTGTTATTGTATGTCAACATCTGTTATCATCTTGATTTGTCTAACGTCCCCGCCTGCACTGCAATAATACTCTGGGCCCACACAAAAGTGTCACGTGGATGAGCAATAAAACAGAAAAGTCTTCTTTTCCATGAATTATTGGCTTTAGGTCTCTAATATGCGTCCTCTAATCTAATGTTTTTTCATAATATCCCAATTTTTTAAATCTTTTTATTTTGATCATTATATTCTATATAAAATTAATGAGAATTTAATATCTTATAGATGTAAATAATATAGTTTCTAATTTGTTTATGATTTTTCAAAACAAAAATCAAATGTGCATGATAGCATTTTTTTTCTTTTAGGCAAATTAAAATTGTATCATTGCATACTCATATGATATCAAAACATCACTCTTCTGGCAAAAAACAAAAAAACAAAACATCACTCTTTTTATGTAAAATCTAACTATGAAAAGAAAAAAAATATTTGAAAATTTGAAAGATTAAGGCACATTGGAGGCCCTAAATCTCATTTAATATTTACCTCTAAAAGAAAGATATGGTGCAGCCACATTCATTTATTTTCATTAAAATTATAACAGTGCAAGATGAATAAGGACATTATTATCCAGAATTTTATGAACAATGGATAATTTTGTTATTGTATGTCAACATCTGTTATCATCTTGATTTGTCTAACGTCCCCGCCTGCACTGCAATAATACTCTGGGCCCACACAAAAGTGTCACGTGGATGAGCAATAAAACAGAAAAGTCTTCTTTTCCATGAATTATTGGCTTTAGGTCTCTAATATGCGTCCTCTAATCTAATGTTTTTTCATAATATCCCAATTTTTTAAATCTTTTTATTTTGATCATTATATTCTATATAAAATTAATGAGAATTTAATATCTTATAGATGTAAATAATATAGTTTCTAATTTGTTTATGATTTTTCAAAACAAAAATCAAATGTGCATGATAGCATTTTTTTTCTTTTAGGCAAATTAAAATTGTATCATTGCATACTCATATGATATCAAAACATCACTCTTCTGGCAAAAAACAAAAAAACAAAACATCACTCTTTTTATGTAAAATCTAACTATGAAAAGAAAAAAAATATTTGAAAATTTGAAAGATTAAGGCACATTGGAGGCCCTAAATCTCATTTAATATTTACCTCTAAAAGAAAGATATGGTGCAGCCACATTCATTTATTTTCATTAAAATTATAACAGTGCAAGATGAATAAGGACATTATTATCCAGAATTTTATGAACAATGGATAATTTTGTTATTGTATGTCAACATCTGTTATCATCTTGATATTGGAGGTATTAAGTGCCTACTGCTAATTTTATCTAACGTCCCCGCCTGCACTGCAATAATACTCTGAGCCCACACAAAAGTGTCACGTGGATGAGCAATAATACAAAAACCAACCCAACACAGTGCCATCCGTACCTCTAACGTTATCACTAGCTCTAGCCCACATCATGAATCGTTGTCCCTTTAACGAATTTTCATTTTTGTCTACATATTTTTAGCTAACTCCTTTAAATTTAGATGAAATCCTTACAAAATTATGGGGACCAAAAATCACATTTAAAAGTATAACAATTAAAATATAAATTTGGTTAAACTTTAAAGACTAATAATAATATTAAATCTTACATTTTTCAATACTATTTCTATTTAAGGCTTGTTTAATTTTTCCTTTTTGATTATTAATATGTAATTTATAGTTATACTTTGATCATTAGGAATTCAGCGTCTTTTTTGGCTCTTGGTTTTTTTGACACAGGTCAACAAGCAACTGACTAATTCCAATGGAGACTTATGAAACCCTTACTAGTGGCAACCCCTTCCAACAAGTTTTAACACCACTGCATTCCCAATACTTGAACATGAGACTTTGGTTATTCTTGATTAGTGCTCTTAACAACTGATCCAAGTACGTTTTGGTATGTAATTTATAGTTTTAAATATGGGTATATGGGTAACTTTAAACTTTTTTTCATTTTCAATTAAATATAATAATTTAATCACTTTTTATAGAATCCAGTTAGAAGGTTAGATGTGTCTTTTAACAGGACTCAGAAAGTTTATATAATGGTTAAATTCTTTTTCTTTTTCCATTTCCATTTAGCTTTATCTACAATTTATGAAGGGTTAATATCATTTTTTATCATTTAATTTGTCTTTATTTTAATTTTGATCCCTTGAACTTTAAACAGTTTGTTTTAGTTGCTATAGGAGCAAACTGGTATAGGTTTTATTAAGTTATAACCAATAGTTTAAATAAATAAAACTTGAGAGACCAATATCAAAATAAAAATAAATTTAAGAGACCAAATATTACATTAATCTATCTAATGAAATATTCATCTTAATTAAAATGTACTCATGATAGAAATAATGGGAGGAAGTGTTTATGGATATTATAGATTATTGTGATAAAAGGTTCTGATAAAATAATATATCATTGACAAGGCAATACAATAGTGCACCGCAGGCAAAAAAAAAAAAATACAATAGTGCACCGACAGGCGACAACAAACGCACTTAAAAATTAAAATTCAACAAACCTATTTAAAATCCCAACTGCAAATGGTGCACCAGACAGCCCTCGTCTAAAAGTTAGCTGCTGAAAGTCTTATTTAGTTATTTGGATTTGAGCTCTCAAATATAGCCCCTCTAATTTTATCTAATTTCTTTTGTGATATCTTAATTCATAGTGTGCCTTGCAACCAAACACTATATCAATATTTAATGCTGTATTGTACTCTCTCTAGTCTCACACCATCTAACAAGTATATTTTATTTTTTTAAGGCACTTATTTATTTTTAAAGAGTATTAAATATTTTTTCATACATGCCCATAATTAATAAGGGTAGCGGACGAGAGTGATAATTAATATAATATTAGAGTTTAATGGAATTAGTAGGGTCATATTGGAAATTATTTAAATTTTAGCACAAATTTAATGACTTTAACTGTCTTTATTGATTTGTGAGAATTGTTAGTTAGTGCCTTATAATAAGGATAAGAGGGAGTATTACCACTCTTGCTTGTTTGAGATAGTTTAATTTTAGTTTATAAGTGCTTTTAAATTGTGATTTACGATATACAAGATAAGTATATAAGAGGATTTTTGTCTCGATTTATGTGAAAAGCATTTATAAATAAAAAATAACTCATAAATATTTTAAAGTAATTAAATTAGCTTTTTTAATATATCTAAAAAAATTAATTTTATCTTATATTTAGGACGGAGAGAGTATAGGAGAATTCTGTAAGCTTTACTTATAAAAAGGATAAGCAAACTCATCAGAAGATATTTTTAAATTTTTTGTAAAGTTTTTTATGATTGAAAAACATATATTACAAACAACTTTCAAGAGATTTGTTTTAATTTTAAATCTTGAACAGAAGAAAAAAATATAATGAGAATGTTTAGAGAAACCGGTGCGTGTCTTTTCTTTTCTCACTACTCACAGAAATTTGGGGAAATCTAACTTGATCTCTCTTTCTCCCTCTCTATGTTTATTATTTATTTATTTCTTCTAAAGTTGCAAACTCCCCTGGAAAACTATAAGACGCTGGAAATAAAACCGCAAAAAAGCTGCTATATAACTCTGCATTTCAAAGGCCTCCCATGGCGAAAAAAACAATTGCATTTAGTCACATTATCAATGGTGATAATTTGTAAGTAACACATTATTATAGAGTTTTCAATCAGATACTGGATATTGGGACCTAGGCTGAAGCTAGCGAAAAAGATATTTTGAAAATTCGTTCGGATTCATCATGTGATTTGGGTGCTGAGTCATAATTATATTTTTATTTGACAACTAGATGGCTCATTAGACATGACTTATTTTAAAGTATTTTTATTTTTTTAAACTAATTTATTTAATTTAAATTGATATAGAATTTGATAATACACAATATATAATATGATTAAATTATTTATTTAATTTATTTAATCTCTAAAAAAATTAACTAGATTTTATATTTAGGATCGAATTAATTTTTTGACAACTACATGACACACTGGCTATGAATCATGAATGACAAGGACAAAAGTATAAGGGTTTATTATAGGTTACACTTGAGGCATTAGAATCCGGCTTCTCTATTGCTCTTCTCGTCTTTTGCCTTTCCCTTACTCAAAACACTGCCGTTTTGGGTCAAAAAAAGGAGACCGGGGTTGGGTCCTTTTTTATTTAAAAAAAAATATGTAGCATCCTGAAGTATTTTTTTAATGGTACCCAGTATCTTAAAATAATTTTTGATATATTAATCACCCTCAAATAGTTTTTTAGTAGCAACTATTGTCTAGTAAACTGTACTCTAAAGTATTATTTCAATAATACCTAGCATCATAAATTAATTTTTAACTCACTCAACACCTTAAATAATTTTTTAGTAGTAACTACTGTCTAGTAAACTATATTTTAAAGTATTTTTTAGTAATATCCAGTATCAAAAATTAATTTTAAACTCATTTAGCACTTTAAATAATTTTTTCAATAATACCTAATATCCTAAAAATAATTTTTTTTTTGCATCCAATCTCCTAAAATATTTTTTTTATCATCACTCTGTATCTTAAATTTAGACTATTTGTTATAATTAGAAAAATATTTTACTACACTAAATACAGAAAATATTATTTTATGATATTGAGTGTTACTAAAAAAAAATATTTAAGAGTGTTATATATATATTTTTGTAAAAAAAGACCCAACCCCTCTTTTTGAATCCAAAACGGCAATGTCTTAGGTGAGAGAGACTGAGCGACAAGGCACAGGAAGGCAACAGAGAGAACCGATTGGAGGCATTTACACTCAGGAAAAAATGAAATAAAGTTGGTGGTGCGACACTGTTTCGTGGGTCCAGCTCATTGGCAGCTCTGCTAATAATTGAGATTCTTTAACACGGGCGTACGAATATATTTACCTCGTCGTTCTAATTTATATTTATTAGTTTTTAATATAAGAGACAGTTAATGTTCATAAAAAAAATTAATAAGACTAAAAAGGTTGTATCAAATTAATTAGATTTAATATTTTTTAAAAACTAATTTGTTTGACACATAAATTAATATTTAATCTAATAATAATAATATATATTATAATTAATTAATTTATTTAATTTCTTAAATTTTAAAAAAAATTAACTAACTAGTATTAAAATTGTAATAATAGTGGCTGATTTGATGAGGGCTGATAAGCTTTTGTAGGAAATACATGAATAGAAAACGACACATCGATTTGAAAATTACACGAAATTTATGTGCTGTAAAAACGTATATAATAAAATTTATATTTTATCTTTAAAAAATTGTGAAAAAAATATATGTCAAATAGTGTGTGTACATATTTTAAACACTTTTCTCCGTGTTGACACAAATATTTCCTTACATACTTATCTCCAACGTCATAAAAAAGTTGAAATAAATTGGGTATGTTTGGGAACACTTATTTTTTTGAATATAAGTGTTTATTACGCAAGCCAAGATAAAACTCATCTCACATACTTACCTCGTATATTGTGAATCACGATTTATAAGCACTTATTGCCCAAAAATAAGATATTCCAAATGAACACTGATACCAAAATTGAATCCAAGTTACATAAGCAAAATTTTGTTGAAGCAATATTAGTGAAGTTAATGTTGTTAAACTCATATTCAAATCTTTATGAAACTAGATGAATCAAAATTTTAGATAACATAAAGTCTAGGAACAAAAATAATAAAAAGAAAATATATGAACCGAAACTAAAACTTGTTAAAAATATAGGATCTGGAGTGGGTTTAACCCTACTTTATATATATACTAATAAAATGGTTTTAAATAATTTATAGGGAAAAAGACATATAAATACAATTTGAATTAAAAAGTTCCCAAAAAGTCTATTAACATATGGAAAGGATAAATATGTTTTAAAGGACTATTCTAAGATTTTGAAATATTATACTTTTACCAAAATTCCCATTAAGTTTTTTTTTTTAAGAAAGAACCGTTGTTGGCGCCGGAGCTCCGCTGCTTGCACCACCCCACTAGCGACCGGAGCTCTGGTGACAACTTGAGTAATGTGATATAAATTGATTATTTGAACTCCCTAAACTCTATCAGGCATTGTTGACAAATTGAATAAAGGCAATGACAATTTGAGTGTAGCGATTGACAACTTACGCTGACAACATCAAGAGCATAAGTTGTTAATCGCTATACTCAAGTTGTCATTGCTTTTATTCAACTTGTTAACGACGCAAGATAAGGCTTATGTAGATCAAGTAATCAATCCATTACACAAGTTGTCACAATCGGAGCTACAGCTGCTAGAGGCCTGTCGATGCTGAGGGTTTTTTCTTTTTTAAGAAAAAAAAAATTGAGGGCATTTTGGTAAAAACACAACATTTTAAAATTCTAGATTAATCCCTTGAAATCTATTTATCCTTTCTAAGTGTTAACAAATGTTTTAGGGTTTTTTAAGTTTAAATGGTATTTATTGAGAATTTTTCAAAATATAAATGATCCAAAAGTTAAGGACTACTGAGTTTCGAGCTGCATTGATGGATTGAGTCATATAAAATTATATTTGAGAGGACTAGCTTGTTTGGAATAGTAATTGAAGTTTTCAAAAATAACTTTTCAAATTATATAATAAGTAAGTTTGTGAGAAAAATTTTATCTTGATTTATATAAAAAACACTCATAAACTCTTTATAAGCACTTTTAAGTGAGTCAGGAATTAAAGGACTAAAGGAATTAAATTTTTATTTTGTTTTCTATCACAAATATTGCTATATATACTTTTTTGTTGAGAATACAAAACATTTTTGTCGCAAGAAGGCTCGGGAGGCTATGACCGTGCAATTAAACTCTCCATTCTTCTATTGCATTACTCAAATTTCTGTTCCTGCTCCTAAGTCACTTTTCTGTGCTCTTCTTTTCTCTCTCAAGCACTTCCTTTCACCTTCTCTTCGTGGCTCTCTTTGCTCTTATTTCTCTCTCAAGCACTTCCTTTCGCCTTCTCTTCGTTGCTCCCTTTGCTTTTATTTCTCTCTCTAAACATCGTTGAAGAAAGAAGGTAAAATCTTCATTTTTTAAGCACCCAGATTAAATGTTAATTGTTCATAATCCTGGAAGTTTTGCACTAAATTTAAGTCTATATGCATCTTTTTTATTTTTGCAGGACCTGTTTGGTGTGTTTGCTATTTGTGTGTTCTAGATTCCTCAAAAAGAAAAAAAAAATTCCTCAAATTAAAAAAGTAAGAATACATTCTGATTATCACTATACTGTTATATCTCCTTGTCTGTTACTACACATTCTGTTTACTCTTTTACTTTCGCGCTGCTTATATTAAACGGATCTGTTGAAATTAATAAAGATTTTCTTTTAATAGGACTTGTTTGAGTTGTTTCTGCTCAGCTATTTGTTTGCACTAGATTTCTTACAATCCTGTCTCAAAAGCTCCAAAAAAAAAAAAAAAAAAAAACAGAGGTACGAATAATACACTCAGACTTTGTATTAGTTTCTCTATTTGTCTTCTTTCTTTATAATTTAATTTACACTTTTAGCTTTTCATTCTGATCGACCACCACAATATATTTTTTTTTTGCTCAGAAACCACCACAATATATTACAGTTTAACAGGTTGTTAAAATTCCCTTATTTTCAAAAAGTATAGTGTCACTCTTCTCTTTGGGTTAAAAAATAAAAATGAGAGTTCTCTGTATTTATTCCTATTTGTATGGATTTGTACTGTCACTTTTCTGATTGGATGTAATGTTTTTAATAATCTGAGTTATAAAAAGTATAAAAATTTTAGAAAATTTTTAAATTAAAAAAATCATGGGAGAATTACTGGGAAGCCCCAAATAAGAAGGAAAATATGGGTTTGTTAATGGGAATATTGTTAATGAAAAAATGGTCTTAAGAAGTTGTAATGGGCCCTCCTGGAGTTGTCATTGACATGCTTATGAGTTGTTAATGGGATCATTTTTTCATTTTGAGATTTTAAGGACCATTTTTTTATTTTTCTTCTTATTTAGCACCTAGCTGTAATTCTCCCAAAAATCATTTTATCCCTTTAATTCTCACTCACTCCTTTTATCAGTCAATGCCCAAGTTTCTGCTGCTGCTTCACTACTGGTTCAATATAAATTTAAAAAGAATTGACAGATCGTAAAATATTTTTGATTATGTATGAAATATTAATATTTCAGTAAATTCCATTTATCTTTCGAGGTACTCATAATTAAATGTAATTGATAATTTTAAAAATTTAAAACTGTAAATCTCACCCCATAAATTTTCATTTTATGCAGGATTTATTTAAGATTTTCTGTTTGTGCAATATTCTAGTTTCGTGTATTTTCGGAAAAGAAAAGGCAAGAAAAAGAAAAAGAAAAAGAAGGTAAGAATACATTCTAATTATGTTAGTAGGGCTATGCTTTATGTTCTTGTTTTTTGTTCCTTACTACTCTCCTGTATAATTCACAAAAATGAATCCAATGACTGATGGAAATATTTTAAACTTTATTCTCTCTCTTTCTATGTGGAGGAGAAAGGGGAGGACTTTTTCATTCTTAATATATGGAGGAGAAAAGGGTGTGTTTTCCAATTTAACCGGAAAAATGGGCTTTTCTCATATAAATTTTATTTAGCGAGAATTTCAGTTAGTCCTAAGAATATGACTTAATTTCACTCAATCCTCAAAAAAATTCTGAAATTTCATTACACTCTTTTGAGTCAAAATGAAATTAAATTTTGTGGGTGAAAAGATAATAATGCATTTACTTTATTTGTCTTATGAATTGTCTTATCCGTCTTGTAAATGCCTATATTTATCTTTTGAATTTTCATATTTATATTGTAAATAGTCAAAATGTTTTCAATTCCCTGGGTTCTTTTGAATCATTTTAGTTGTCTTGTAAATGTTTTTATTTCTCTTGTAAATTCCAAGGTATTAAAACCCGGACTGGGCATTGAACCGGTCGGGGTACTGGGTTAAGGGTCAGTGGGTCAAACCGGGACCAAACCGGTGAGAAATTGAAAATTTTAGACTTATAGTATGAAATTCTAAAGGAAAAAGTAAAAAATTTTTTTTTTTTTTTAATAAGTGACCCGGACCGGACCGGGAACCGGACCGGTTTCCCGGCCGGTTCGCCGGGTCCCGGGCCGGACCGGCCGGTCCGGTCCGGGTCTCACAACCATGGTAAATTCTCATATTTATCTTGTAATTATTATTCTGGAAAAATAAAAGAAGGGCATTATTGTCTTTTCACCTACAAGACTTAATTTCATTTTGAACTGCGGTGAAGTTTCATAATTTTTTGGGGTTGATTGAAATTAAATTACATTGCTAAATGAAATTTTCCTTTTAATTTAAGTCCATAAATTGTTTTCAAAAGAAAATTAAATTGGGCCTTAACTTCTAGGGACCTTAGCTTGGTGTCCCGCAAATTAGATGGTTTGATTTAGCGAAAACTTTGAAGTTAACTGTAGGCTATCATACTCTCTCAATTCTGCTTCTTCCATTGCTGCTCAAATTCCTGCTTCTGCTTCTAAGTTCTTTGTGCTCTTCTTTTTTCTCTATATGTATCTTTTTATTTTTGCAGGACTTGTTTGGCGTTTGCTATTTATGTGTAATAGAATACATTTTCATTCATAACTTCGGGTGTCTTTCAACAAAAATTTTTTTTAAAAAAAAGGTAAGAATACATTTTGATTATGTTTTTGTGCCTGAAATACTAGTTATTTGTCCGCTTCTTTAATATTTTGTTTTGCAATTTTCACTTTTTAATACTAGTTATTCAATATCAGTTGGTGAAAATATTTTAAATTCTGATATAAAATGAAACCCTGAGGCTCGTCGGATCTTGAGAACTTGTTTATGCTTTACTTGTAAGGAAACCAGACCAACCAAAATGTTGCTCTTGTTATAAAATGGGAAAATACAAGAGATGTCAAGCAAGAGATGAAGAGAGATGAAGAGAGAACTAGAGAGAAAGATGGAGCAATATCTTATTCATTTGGATGCAAACAAAGTGTAGTACATAGTGCTCTATTTATAGGCCCCCATCCACAACTAAGAGTTACACAAAGTAAATGGAAAACTTTAATCCTCATGAGTGCACACATTGTAACCTTTGAGTTATGGGCATGAAAACTCCTAAAGACCATTCATTGGAGAGGTTATGGGATGTAGCAAATGAAAGGTCAAGAGTTGGGAGCTCATGGACATCCACCTTAATTAGTATTTTACAACACTCCCCCTTGGATGTCCATAAAAAAATATTGTGCCTCATTAAAACCTTACTAGGAAAAACCCATTGGGATAAAAACCTAGTGAAGGAAAAAGAGTACACAATGTTTGCTCCCCCTGATGACAACATCACTTTATGTCTTTAAGCCTACGCATTCCAATACCATGCACTAACTTCTTAAATGTTCTAGTTGGCAGCGTCTTGGTAAACAAATCTGCAAGGTTGTCACATGAGCGAATTTGATGAACATCTATGTCACCACTCTTCATAAGATCATGAGTGAAAAAGAATTTTGGAGATATATGTTTTGTTCTATCTCCCTTAATGTACCCTCCTTTCAATTGAGCTATGCATGCTGTGTTATCTTCATATAGTATTGTTGGAATCTTTTGTTCAGGAAACAAACCACACACTGATTGGATATGTTGAGTTATTGACCTTAGCCAAACACATTCTCGACTTGCCTCGTGAACTGCAATTATCTCTGCATGATTTGATGAGGTAGCTGCTAAAGTTTGTTTTGTTGATCGCCAAGATATAGGTGTACCTCCACAAGTAAATAAATATCCTGTTTGAGATCTACCATTGTGTGGATCTGATAAAAACCCTGCATCTGCATAACCAATCAATTGTGATCCAGATTCATTAGAATAAAATAATCCCATATCATTTGTTCCTCGAAGATATCGGAATATATGTTTAATTCCATTCCAATGCCTTCTGGTTGGAGAAGAACTAAATCTTGCTAATAAATTCACAGCAAATGCAATATCAGGTCGTGTTGTATTGGCAAGATATATTAGTGCACCTATAGCACTAAGATATGGTACTTCTGGACCAAGAAGTTCTTCTGTTTTCTCTTGAGGACGAAAAGGATCCTTCTCCTTATCAAGTGATCTTACAATCATTGGAGTAGATAATGGATGTGCTTTATCCATATAGAATCGCTTTAATATTTTTTCAACATAAGTTGATTGATGAAGGAGAATTCCATTTGTTAAGTGTTCAACTTGCAAGCCGAGACAAAACTTTGTTCGTCCAAGATCCTTCATCTCAAATTCTCTCTTTAAACAATCAACAGCTTTTTGAAGCTCTTCAGGAGTTCCAATTATATTCAAATCATCCACATATACAGTAATTATCACAAACTCTGATCCATTTCCTTTTATGAAAAAACATGGGCAAATTGGATCATTTTTATAACCTTCTTTTAACAAATATTCACTAAGACGGTTATACCACATTCTTCCAGATTGTTTCAATCCATATAAGGATTTATGCAAACGAATTGCACAATTTTCTCGAGAATTCTTACATCCTTCTGGCAATTTGAATCCTTCAGGGATTTTCATATAAATTTCAGTATCTAAAGCACCATATAAGTAGGCTGTAACAACATCCATTAGACGCATATCCAGTTTTCTGCTCACTGCCAGACTAATTAAATACCTTAAAGTGATTGTATCTACCACAGGAGAATATGTCTCTTCATAATCAATACCAGGTCTTTGTGAAAATCCTTGTGCTACCAATCGTGCTTTATATCTAACGACCTCATTTTGCTCATTTCGTTTTCGCACAAATACCCATCTATACCCAACAGGTTTTACACCATTTGGTATTTGGACTACAGGTCCAAAAACTTCACGTTTTGAGAGTGAATTTAACTCTGCTTGAATTGCGTCTTTCCATTTTGGCCAATCATTTCTATTTCTACATTCTTCAACTGACCTAGGTTCAAGATCCTCATTTTGATTAATTATTTCAACCGCAACATTATATGAAAATACATTGTCGACAACTATACTTTCTCGGTTCCATATTTTTCCTGTAGTGACATAACTCATTGAGATCTCTTCATTATTTTCAGGTACCTGGACCTCTTCTGGGGTCTTTTGATTAGTTATGTCCGCCTCCTCAACTTGACCATCTTGGTTAATTGCTCCCTTTTTCTTTCTAGGAGTTTTATCTTTGGAACCAATCGGCCTACCACGCTTCAAGCGTGGCTTAGTTTCATTTGCAATTGATGGTTGTCCTACTGGGACATCAATTCTAATTGGAGCATTTTCAGCTGGAATGTGAGATTTGGTAATTCTCTTAAGGTCAGTAAATGCATCTGGCAGTTGATTTGCAATATTTTGCAAATGAACTATTTTTTGAACTTCAAGCTCACATTGTTGTGTACGAGGATCTATATGTGATGGTGATGTTGTTTTCCATGTAATTTCTTTATTCAGCTGCTTATTATCTCCCCCTAATGTTGGAAAAATTGTCTCATCAAAATGACAATCATCAAAACGTGCTGTAAATAAATCTCCAGTTGAAGACTCTAAATACTTGATTATAGAGGGAGATTCATAGCCAACATATATTCCTAACCTCCTTTGAGGTCCCATCTTTGTGCGTTGTGGTGGAGCAATAGGAACAAATACCGCACATCCAAAAATTCTAAGATGGGAAATATTTGGCTCCTGACCAAAAGCCAATTGTAAAGGGGAGAATTCATGATAACTTGTTGGCCTGATGCGTATAATTGATGCTGCATGTAAAATTGCATGCCCCCAAACTGATATGGGAAGCTTTGTTCTCAAAAGCATTGGTCTAGCTATCAATTGGAGGCGTTTAATGAACGATTCTGCTAAACCATTTTGAGTGTGGACATGAGCAACAGATTTTTCTACTGTTATTCCAGTTGCCATGCAATAATCATTAAAAGCTTGAGATGAAAACTCGCTAGCATTATCAAGACGAATTGTCTTAATTGTATGATCTGGAAATTGTGCTCTTAGCCTAATTATTTGAGCGAGTAATCTAGCAAATGCTAAATTACGTGTTGACAACAAGCACACATGTGACCATCTTGTAGATGCATCTATTAAAACCATAAAATATCTAAATGGTCCACATGGTGGATGAATAGGCCCACATATGTCCCCTTGGATACGCTCTAGAAAAATAGGGGATTCAAGCCTAACTTTTGTCAAAGAAGGTCTTGTAATTAATTTTCCTTGAGAACAAGCAGCACATGGAAAATCCTTAAATTGAAGAATCTTCTGGCTCTTCAATGGATGTCCGTGTGAATTTTCAATAATTCTTCGCATCATAGTTGATCCGGGATGGCCTAACCGATCATGCCAAACAATAAATATATTTTTATCAGCAAACTTCTGGTTCACTGTAGCATTTGTTTCAATTGTACTAATATTTGTATAGTACAAACCAGAAGATAATGTTGGTAGTTTTTCTAGGACACATTTTTCACCAAATCTAGCAATTTTAATTTGTAAATATTCCATATTCTTCTCATTTATAGTCTCAATATGATACCCATTTTGGCGGATATCCTTAAAACTCAATAAATTTCTGAGAGACTTGGGGGAATATAAAGCATCATTAATAACAAATTTCGTTCCTTTGGGTAATATTATAATTGCTCTTCCGGAGCCTTCAATTAATTTTGTATTACCCGCTATGGTATTGATGCTTGCACTACTTCTTGTTAGATGTGAGAAATATTTTTTATCTCTCAGTATGGTGTGTGTTGTAGCACTATCTATGAGACATATATCTTCATTCTTGTGTCCAATGATCAAAACATCCATAATCTTCACCAAAAGAAAAGAAAAATGCATTAAAACATATTCAAAAATACATGATGAGCAATAATACCCTTATTACATATGAAAAGGGGAAATGAAAGTAAAGCATAAACTAAATTAAAAAAAACATAAATTAAAACATTTTTTATTGTTCTTCCAACCAAACTCATCTAATCATGATTCTCAAAAAAATCAGCCACCTCCAAGTGTGACATATCATCGAGGCCATTAATACCATCTAGCTCATTGACACCATCATTCTTGTGTCCCTCAACATTATCATATTGAAAAATTAAATTTGTTTCCACATTGTTCGCACTCCTTTTCATAGAGGCTTGATAAAGTTTTGCTAGATGCTCAGGCGTACGACAGGTACGTGACCAGTGCCCCTTCATACCACACCGATAACATTGATTCTCAATAACTTTTGAAGAACCACTCTTATCGTTTTTCTGCCCTTCATTATATTTCTTCTTCTGGTGGGTATTAGGATTATAATTATTACTTTCACCTCCATGATAACGGTAATTACCACGTCCCCTATCACGACCACGTCCACGGCCATGGCCACGGCCACGGCCACGGCCACGACCACGACCACGACCATGAGCATGGTAATTATTACGTACACTCACATTCGCTTTAGGGAATGGAGCAGATCCAGTGGGACGATTTTCATGATTTTTCATCAACAGCTCATTGTTTTGTTCGGCTACCAAAAGGCATGAGATTAATTCAGAATACTTTTTAAAACCTTTCTCTCGATATTGCTGCTGCAGGAGCATATTTGAAGCATGAAAGGTAGAAAAAGTTTTTTCTAATAAGTCCTCATCAGTTATTTTCTCACCACATAATTTCAATTGAGAACTTATTTTGAAAACTGCTGAATTATATTCACTTACAGTCTTAAAATCTTGTAGCCTAAGGTGTATCCATTCATAACGAGCTCGAGGCAAAATCACTGTTTTTTGGTGATCATACCTTTCCTTCAAATTAGTCCACAATTCTAATGGATCTTTTACCGTTAGGTATTCAGCTTTCAGTCCTTCATGGAGATGGTGGCGAAGAAAAATCATGGCCTTGGCCTTATCTTGACTAGTTTCTTCATTTCCTGGTAAAATAGCATTTCCTAGACCCTTAGCATCTAGATGGATTTCAGCGTCTAAGACCCAGGATAGATAATTCTTTCCCGTGATATCAAGAGCTGTAAACTCGAGTTTGGCAAGGTTGGCCATGATTCAAACTAAAAATAATGATAACAATTAGAATCACGGTAAAAATTGATGAAACATAAAACATCATTTTGAATTAAAACATATCATAATCAACATATTTTTAAACAACATAATTAAAGGGAGCAAAATTTCATGAGTAGCCAACATATAATTCAATAAAGAAAATTTCTTGAAAATATTCTCCCTCTCTCTTTCTACTTTTCTCCTTTATATATGTTGTTATATGTTATTTATTGGAATATAAATGGTGTATACAGAGAGGAGGAAATTATAGCAATAAAAATAGTGTAAAGAATAAAAGAGATAACACTATATAGTCATATATAATACTATAAATAAAATGACAATAATATGGTAATAAATGTAAATAAGAGTAAATGTAAACAGATACAATATATATATCTATATATATTAACATAAATATAGCAATAACAAGGGTGAAATGGCAAATAAATTACATAATAATAAAATAAATAAATAAAAATGAATTATAAATAAGAAACAAATAGAATAATAAATGTGGTGATGAAATAAAAAAAACGTAAAAGGAATAATTAAAAATACAATACAAATAAATAATAAACAAACAAAACAAAATGGCTTAATAAAATGAAATAATATAACAACATCATTAAATGAAAAATAAAATAACAATAAATAACGTAAAATAAAGGAATATAAATAATAGAATATAGCATGAAATGTAAATAAAATATAAATAAAATAACTATACAAAAATGAACTAAAAGAAGCCCAAACAAAACAATAAAATGTATGAGAAGAAGATAATCGAATAAAAATAAATAAATGTAAATGTAAATAACAAAGCGAAATGAAATAGAATGAAATACTAGAAAGTTGTGCCAACATAAAATCAAAATGATAAACAAATAAAATTAACTATTATAAAATGTAAATAACAATAGAATCTAAAATAAAGAAATATAAATGAAAAAAAAATAACAAAAATCTCCAATCTCAGCCATGGAACCCGATGTATAAAACAATCGGTAAAAAGATCTCTTTAATTCCATACAATGGCTCAGATCATCCCAGATAGATTAAATAGAGATATGGTAAAAGAAGATAGAGGAAAATGTTGAGACAACGGTAAGGGGAAAAAAAATACCTTGGTTAGAGAATCGTGCTGATAACGTGTTATAAAATGGGAAAATACAAGAGATGTCAAGCAAGAGATGAAGAGAGATGAAGAGAGAACTAGAGAGAAAGATGGAGCAATATCTTATTCATTTGGATGCAAACAAAGTGTAGTACATAGTGCTCTATTTATAGGCCCCCATCCACAACTAAGAGTTACACAAAGTAAATGGAAAACTTTAATCCTCATGAGTGCACACATTGTAACCTTTGAGTTATGGGCATGAAAACTCCTAAAGACCATTCATTGGAGAGGTTATGGGATGTAGCAAATGAAAGGTCAAGAGTTGGGAGCTCATGGACATCCACCTTAATTAGTATTTTACAACAGCTCTCTAATAAATTTTACATATTTTGTTTACTCTTTTACGTTCCTGCTGCTTGTTTTTACTATATACAATAGAGTTCTCGAAATCAAGAACGTTTTTTTAATTTAAATCAACAGGACTTGTTTGAGTTGTTTCTGCCGAGCTGTTTGTATGCTTTCGATTCCTTGGAATTCTGTTTCATAAAAACCCAAATAACGAAAAAAAAAAAGAAGTAGGAACAACTTTAATATGACAAAGATAGTGTGAACGAAGCTCAATTTTTGTTCATATTTGCGTGAGACTTGAGACTTTTCTACCGTCCATATATAATTTTAAGGGTTTAAATTTAAGATTCTTAATTGATGCTTTTAAATAAAAAATATTTTTCTTGAAAAGACTAGCGATTAAGATATCACTTTATTTTAGATTCTATATACGTCAAAATAATTATTTTAAGAAAATAGAAGTAACCAACAAAAGGTTAGATGAGTGGTAAGCAAACTCACCTAGTAAATTGAAGAACACACGTTCGAATTCTATAAAGTGTATTTTTTGGAAGATGCACACTTTTAAGTTGTTTGTGCTCTCATCTTCTGGATCTCTCACTTCCTTTCTATCTCTAAACATAACTTTATAAGTTTTAGCATTAAATTTCTCTCTATTTGTATTCTCTTTGGTCTTTCATACAAGATTAAGTTGACTTTTTTTGAATAAATTAAAGAAGTTAAATAAGTTACTTAATTATATCATATGTTGTGTATTATTAGGTTATATATCAGTATATAAGTGAGACAAATTAGTTTAAAAAAATGATTAGTATAAATACTTTAAAGTAACTTATTTTGTTTCTTTAGTCTCTCGAAAAAAGTCGATGATGTTTTATATTTAGAATTGGAGGTAGTATCTTTTTAATTTTTGCAAGACCTGTTTGGACTTTGCTATTTCTTGGTTCTAGATTCCTCGAAATATTTTCATCTACTCTTAATTTAATGCATACCTTCATGTGTCTTTCAAAAAAAATTAAAAAAAGAAGTTAACATTACATTTTAATTATGTTTGTTCATTTCTTTAATATTTAGTTTTTTTAAAAATTTTTTTTTTACCTATGCTATATATATATATATATTATTCAAAACCTAGTTAAAGAAAATGATTTAAATTTTACTCTAAAAATGAAACCCTCAGACTTGTCAACTCTCAGACACTTGTCAATTCTTAGTTGATGTGTAAACTAGTAAGGATAAACCACGGCCAGCCCAACTAACATGAGTTTCTTCAAAAAAAGTTGAGGGGGTTTATGTATGTTTTAGCCTTTTGGTTATGACTGCATTTATTTGTGTTTGAATCTCACTCATACATGTAAAAAAAATAAAATAAAATAAAACCATTGCTCATAGATGCTTTTTGACTCAGCTTTTAAAACTTCCTTGTCTGCTCATTAGTTCTTGGAGAAGCTGAACATGGCTGTTTAACACACAAAGAAGAACTTAACAGAGAGAAAAATGGAGAAGCGGAAAATAGGGAAGATGACGGTGCGGAAAAAAGGAGAGAAGGAGAAAAGGAAAAAAGATATATTAGTAAATTAATAACACTTTGAAAATCCATATTAGTTCCGATGTTGTGATATGGTATTTGCCAAAATTTAAATCACCGTTTCGTCTTTTTAAAATTGTGATGGTATTTTAATGGGATTTTCCCAACCAAAAATTAAGGATTGTTGAGTTTCGAGCAACGTTGATGGATTGAGTCATATCAAATTATATTTGAGAGAAAAAGTTGTAATTTTTAAGTGAGTAAAAAATTAAAGGACTAAAGGAATTAATTTTTTTATTTTGTTTTCTATGACAAATATTGCCATGTATACTTTTTTGTTGAGAATACAAAACATTTTTGTCGCAAGAAGGAGCATTAACTTGAACAAATGGGGCCCGTGGGAGACTATGACCATGGCATTAAACTCTCCATTCTTCTATTGCATTACTCAAATTTCTGCTTCTGCTCCTAAGTTTTCACTTTTCTGTGCTCTTCTTTTCTCTTTGCTCTTATTTCTCTCTCTAAACATCGTTGACCTTTTTGAAGCACCAAGATTAAATTTTAATTATTCATAATCCTGCAAGTTTTGCAGTAAATTCCAGTCTATATGTATCTTTTTTATTTTTGCAGGATCTGTTTGGTGTGTTTGCTATAGCCTATTTGTGTGTTCTACATTCCTCAAAAAGAAAAAAAATTCCTCTAATTTAAAAAATAAGAATACATTCTGATTATCACTATACTGTTATATCTCCTTGTGCATTACTACTCATTCTGTTTACTCTTTTACTTTTGCGCTGCTTATATTAAATGGATCTTTTGAAATCAATAAAGATTTTGTTTTAACAGGACTTGTTTGAGTTGTTTCTGCTCAGCTATTTGTTTGTTCTAGATTTCTTGCAATCCTGTCTCAAAAGCTCCAAAAAAAAAAAAAAAACAGAGGTATGAATAATACACTCAGACTTTGTTTATCCAGAGTATTATTTTCTCTATTTGTCTTCTTTCTATATATTTGGTTGATACTTTTAGCTTTTCATACTGATCGACCACCACAATATATTAAAGTTTAGCAGGTTGTTAAAATTCCCTTATTTGCAAAAAGTATAGTGTCACTCTTCTCTTTGGGTTAAAAATTAAAAATGAGAGTTCTCTATATTTATTTCTATTTGTATGGATTTGTACTGTCTCTTTTCTGATTGGATGTAATGTTTTTAATGATCTGAGTTATAAAAAGTATAAAAATTTTAGAAAATTTTTAAATTAAAAAAATCATGGGAGAATTACAGCCAAGTCCCAAACAAAAAGGAAAATAAAAAAAGATCCATTGAAATCTCAAAATGAAAAAATGATCCCAAGAGATTGTCAATGGACCCTTCTGGAGTTGTCATTGACATGCTTATGGGGTTATTAATGAGACCATTTTTTCATTTTGAGATTTCTAGGACCATTTTTTCATTTTCTTTCTTGTTTAGTTGTTTAGCACCTGGTTGTAATTCTCCCAAAAATCATTTTATCTCTTTAAATCTCACTCACTCCTTTTATCAGTCAATGCACAAGTTTCTGCTGCTGCTTCACAACTTGTTCTGTGCTCCTTTTTCTCTCTCAGTCTCTCATTTCAATTTCATAACAAAATTACCAAGACCCAAAAAGAGAGTCCTCCGGCAAAGAACGTTGAAATCTCTTTAAAAAAAATGTAACATCTTCAAATCATGACTATATTTCTTTCCATTTTGTATGAATATTGTTATTCTTATTTTCCTCTCCCTTCAATGTTTATGTCACGCCCTTATTTTAATTTCACATTTACCAGAGTATTTGCGGAAAACGATATGCGGTTCGGTAGGCAACACAAGAATAACATAACTATACTGATAATATGTGCATGATTACATAAATTCCCTATAGGGGTTTGTACATGATACTTACCATCAATGTAGCCACACAGGGCTACTGGGGTATCTAAACCCGTCCCAGTGAAACGGAGATATCTTCTCATCTTCGTTCCACCATTGCAATCCTCTCATATGGTTCTCTGCATTGTTCTCAGCATATCTTCTGTCGTCTCCTATCTAAATTATTGGTAGGGGAGGGTGAGATTCGAGAGAATTTCAGTAGGAAACAGATACCATAATGCATGGATGATAGATGATGTGTATGACATGTTAGCTTTATCTAGATACATGCTCCATAATGACATTTCTGCATGCTCAATGTTTCATACAACAAAACTATAGCCATAGCGAAAACAGAAACAGAGCTTCATTTATTCAAATATGCTTTACACAATAGAGTAAAGCAATCACATACATCATTACACAAGCAAAGATATCAAATACATGCAAGTAAGGTAAGTCCCCTACCTTAACCCTTTTCCACCTCGAAACGCGTGCCTCGATCTACATTCAAACAGCTCAAGGCTCCATATTCGATCCTACAATTCCAAATATATCATTTAGATACTTCCATAGTGTTTCTGGGGGTTATATGAGTCTATCTTGAAAAATTACTAAAATACCCCTTGGGACTCGGCCCTATCGTACCCGGTCTGGTTGTACTTTTCTCAAAATTTTAACATGGCTATCCTGACATATTTTCGCCCAAGGAATCCATTTCCGGACTCGGAATTACCAAATTCACTGGCAAAAGACGAAATTGCCCTTGGCAACCCTTATTTCAGTGTTTTAGGGGTATTTTCGTAATTATGCTTTCTCGGCCTTTTCCGAAAAGTGCCTAACTGTAACCCCACCTAATTTTCCTTCCTGAACTCAATGGAATCATCAAATTATTGAAAATCCAAATCTAACATACACAAAACAGTACTGGCTAAAACAGGGTTTTATGGAAAAACAAAGTGATTTCCAAACTTCCAACCTTCCAAACACCTCCAATACACCTCTAATCACTTGTTTAACTATGTAATCACATCTTGACATGATTAATGGAAAATTAGGCAGCATAACCCCTAGGGTTTGCATTATCCCAAATTTACAAAATTCATGGAATCAAAGCCAAACAACCATATAACAACAAATACCACCAAGAACAATCAAGAAACATCAAGATTCAATGAGTTCTTGGATTTACCTTAGCTTTCTCCACTCTATCTCACATGGCCGTCCCTCACCTCCTCCTTTTCTCTTAATTGAGTTGACTAAACATGGTTTAAGAGAGGGTTTGAGGTTTAGGAAGGGAATTCATGAGATTTGCAAGCAAAACCACAAGGATTTTCATGGGATACTCCCCTTGGATGACCATGAAGCTTGACCTTCTTGCTCCTTGGCTTCTCTTCTTGCGTCTCTCTCTCTCTCTCTTAATTTCACTCAGCTGATACGAAAATGAAGAAGGAAAGAAAGAACATTGGCTTTATCCTATTATCTCACTTCTTACCTTTAGAATATTTTATTGCAAGTTTTTAAACACATGCATAATTAAATTAATCCTCATCTTTTCTTGGGCCCTTTTACTTGGCCAAAAGTGTATGTGGGGAGGGAGTAATATCATGTTTTAATCCAGCAATTTATCCTCCACCACAAACATTTACATGAGTTGCAATTGTTGACTTTTGTTGTGCTTGAATTTATCTATATATATGAAACTAATGTCATAAGCTTTATTAGAGCCAAACTATTCTTCCCTCTTTAGTCAGCCCATAAACACGTGCCATGAGTCCAAATTAGTGCCAAAACAGGCTGATCACCATTTATCTCATAATTACAAAGTTGCCATCACATTATTTCTTTATTTTCGGATTTATCAGAAATTATGGCAGATTTTCTGCCCTAACTTTGAAAAATCATAACTAATTTTAGAAAAATCGAATTGAAGTGATTCCAAAGCCTATATAACCCTTATTGAGTCTAGTTTCAAGGAAAAATATAGAATTTTTCTGAATGGAATAAAAAAATTCCCAAAATTTCAATCTTTTCATGTTGTTCTAGAAAATTTCCAGTTTTTCTGGGCTAACTTCAAAAAATCATATCGTTTTGTATGTAGCTCTAATTGATTCATATGACCTATCAAATTAAAGCTTAGGATGTCTACTTTCATCCTCTAAAATTTCATAATTTTTGCTCATCATTTGATCATTCAAAATCACATGACAAGCTCACTACCTCATAAGCGAGTTCACCAAAATTGTAATTATATTCTCCAAAACTCACCATTTTACTTTCTTAATACCCCAAAGATATAAGAAACATTAGAGAATGGATTTGAGACATCTACTAAACCGGGGCTTAGCAGTCCACTTAATTTAGGCTTATTCCTGAGTCTCAAATCCCAAATTTCGGGATATTACAGTTTAGTCTTTTGTATGTTTTATCTGTTAATATTTAATATCAAAACTTTTATAAAAGAATGTACTTTTTGAATTTTGTAAATAAGCGAGACTTCTTTCTGCTCAGCTTTTTGTCTGTTGCTTTTTTTCACCATTATTCGGTTGAATATAAATTTAAAAAGAATTGAAAGATCGTAAAATATTTTTGATTATGTGTGAAATATTAATATTTCAGTATATTCCATTTATCTTACACTAAATTGAGTCTTTTGTCTCTCACTCTCCCTATCGAGGTACTCATAATTAAATATATTTGATAATTTTAAAAGTTTAAAACTGTAAATCTCACCCCATAAATTTTCATTTTATGCAGGATTTATTTCAGATTTTCTGTTTGTGCAATATTCTAGTTTCGTGCATTTTCGGAAAAGAAAAGGAAAAAAAGAAGAAGGTAAGAATACATTCTAATTATGTTAGCAGGGCTATGTTTATGTTCTTGTTTTTTGTTTTTGTGTTCCTTACTTACTCTCCTGTATAATTCACAAAAATGAATCCAATGACTTATGGAAATATTTTAAACTTTAATCTGTGTCTTTCTATGTGGGGGAGAAAAGGGAGGACTTTTTCATTCTTAATATATGGAGGAGAAAAGGTTCTGTTTTCCAATTTAACCGGAAAATGGGCTTGACTCAGATAAATTTAATTTAGGGAGAATATCAGTTAGCCTATAAGGATGTGACTTAATTTCAGTCAATCTTCAAAAAATTCTGAAATTTCACTACACCCCTTTGAGTCAAAATGAAATTAAGTTTTGTGGGTGAAAAGATAATAATGGCTTTACTTTATTTGTCTTATGAAGTATCTTATCCGTCTTGTAAATGTCCATATTTATCTTTTGAATTTTCATATTTATCTTGTAAATAGCCAAAATGTTTTCAATTCCCTGGGTTCTTTTGAATCATTTTAGTTATCTTGTAAATTCTCATATTTATCTTGTAAATGTTATTCTGAAAAAATAAAAGAAGGGCATTATTGTCTTTTCACCACAAGACTTAATTTCATTTTGATCAGCGGTGAAGTTTCATAATCTTTTGGGGTTGACTGAAATTAAGTTACATTGCTACATGAAATTTTCCTTTTAATTTAAGTCCATAAATTGTTTTCAAAAGAAAATTAAAGTGGGACTTTTAGGGACATTAGCTTGGTGTACCACAAATTAGATGGTTTGATTTAGCGAAGACTTTAAAGTTAACCGTAGGCTATAGCCGGCAAAACGGGCCAGCCCGCGGGCTGCACAGGCCCGTACTTCTGCGGGCTGGCAAAATGTCAACCCTAACTCGCAGTTAGGGGTGGAAACTGGCTAGGTCGCCTGATAGAGGCCTATGGCTTGGCCTGTGAGAGGCCTGGTCTAAGGCCAAGTAGGAAGCCTGTTTTTCCTTAACAGGCTAGGCCAAGGACTACTGATAGGCTTGTTAGGCCTATCAAGTTGCCTAAGCCTGTTAAGATCTTTTTTTTTAAAAAAAATTAGTATTGGTCCAGTGGACTAATTGCCCAAGCCCATCACTTTTTTTTATGGTTTTTTTTTGCCTAAATGTGCCCATAGCATATGCCCATCTTCCATCTCCTTTTGTCCTATCTGCCCTAACCCTAGATCCAACTCTTCAATCTTCAATATTCTTCATATATTCAGACTTCAGAGTTGAATGTGTCGTGCCATCGTCGAGACTCAAGATTGAGAGTGTCGACTCCACAGTCACAGCACAGAAAATAGCTCTGTCCAGGCGTCTTCTGTCCAACTCCGTCGAGGCATTTCTCTTTTACACTCTTTCACTTTCATTGTCGTTTCTCTCCTCTGGTCTTCGACGCTCGTTGCCGCTGGTTCGCTTCTTGCCCTTAATCTCAATCCCTCGGTCTTGCCTCCACTCTCCTTCTCTCCGATTGGCCACTAGCCACTCTCAGTCTCTCCCTCTCCATGTCTCTGCTCTAATGTTGCCGCGACAATAGACGACATCAACTTCTTCAACGGTGTCGATGTCAATGCCAATGGTTGAGCTGAGGAGATCAGGGGTCAAGCTATTTGCGAACTGGGATAGAAGAGGTCTGACGTTGTCTTCTCGACCTAGATCTAGTAGCGTTTGGATTTTGGGCATTTGCTTTCTTCTTTCTGATTGGAATTTGGACCTTTTTGGATTGTAGGTAACATATGAATTTTTCATTTTTGTCACTCAAGCTCCAGAATTTTGATTTTTTTTATTTTTATTCTTCATTCCTATGCTGAGAAAATGAAGTTTCTCCCCCTTAAGATTAGAATATGAAGGCTTGTAGTGGATCTGGGTTAAGCTTTCTATAACCCCCTTCACGCTTAAGGCCGAGATTAGTGTTTAATAAACATAATCATGCTGAATTGAGACCATAAGATGCTTTGGGACTTATTTAAAAGTAAATATCCCAAAAACAGGGTTTTCAAAACTTTTCTTAAATACTTTCAATGACGGTCTCATATTCACATTTCAGTATACAAATGGCCTATACAAATTGATTCCATTCATCAATATCAGAGTACATATTAAATTCCCGACACACTTGGATTCCATAAATCCATAAGGGTTCTAAAAAGGCAATAATGCCCACAATTCGTACCCTTAACTTAGGGATTACACAAAACTATTCAATGTCCATATACAATTATCCAAAACACCGAATGATAACCAATAACGAAATAATTAAAAGGAACTCCTACATTAGAGTTCTACCAGCTCTTCGTCACCCGCTTTCCCTTTGATCCTTCCGCCTTGTCTAAAACATTGTTTTTAGGAGAGTGAGATTTTAAAGAATCCCCGTAGTGTCAAATCACTCAGAATGTGCACAACAATAAGGCATGAAAGCAATCACATAACACAGACATTGCAACTACAACGGTAGTTTCAGCGGCAAAGGCAGGTGTGACTCATGTCACCCTTACATTTGCTCACACTGTATCGCACATATTACAGTTCCCAACAATAGATATATTTCACCACAGTTGGGATTCATATAACAGTTCACAATGCACAACCATACTGGCCGGTTTATAGTTCACAATAGATCCATGTCGATTACAACGACAGTTCAACAGCCGAGCTAGAGATGACCACTGTCACTCCCTAAACGGCTCACGCTGAAGTGCTCACGCTGCAAAGGACCTTGGCTCATTTTCATTCACATTGCACTAAGCACAAAATCACATTTCACAAACACTATGATAAATCATGCATAGCAGATATCATACACAACATGAGTGAGAAATCACTACCTGCTCGTTCCTTTCGTGCACGCTCTAGCACTGGTCGCTCCCAAATAGGGCAAATATCATATCCTATGTTTCATAATAAGTAACGAAGTATCAATACTTTATTCCAACTCTCAATGACTTCTTAACACTTAATTAGTTATCATTATTACTCTTTTAGTACCCATAAATTACTCTATCAATAGCTCTAAGGGGTTGGAAGACTATCCCCAAAGATCCCCTTTTGAAAGCTCTAAAACTTGTATTTTCCAATTAGACACTCGAGTGAAGATGACCTCACTCGAGTGATACTGTATGGATACTCGAGTGAAAAAGACTTCACTTGAGTGATGGTACGATCAACACTCGGGTACTAGAGAGTGAAGGATAGCGAGTGAACATCCGAGAGCATAAAGACTTTTCAAGAGACTACTACACTCGAGTCCAAAGAGTCACACTCGATTGACAGCCAAATGCTCGCTCGAGTATCAGAAAATGAAGCACTGAAAGTGAGGACCCGAGAGCAGAAACAAATCACAGACTCAGAATTGCTCGTTGCACTCGAGCACAACACCCCTCACTCGAGTGACGGCTGTCACGCCCTTATCTTAATTTCACCTTTACCAGAGTATTCACGGAAAACGATATGCGGTTCGGTAGGCAACACAGGAATAACATAACTATACTGATAATATGTGCTTGATTACATAAATTCCCCATAGGGGTTCGTACATGATCATTACCATCAATGTAGCCACACAGGGCTACTAGGGTATCTAAACTCGTCCCAGTGAAACGGAGACTTCTTCCCGTCTTCGTTCCATTACTGTAATCCCCTCGTACGGTACTCTGCATTGTTGTTTGCATATCTTCTGTCGTCTCCTGTCTAAATTGTTGATAGGGGAGGGTGAGATTCGAGATAATCTCAGTAGGAAACAGATACCATAATGCATGCATGACTGATGCTATGTGTATGACATGTTAGCTTTATCTAGATGTATGCCCCATAATGACATTTCTGCATGCTCAATGTTTCATACAACAAGACTATGGCCACAGCGAAAACAGAAACAGAGCTTCATTTATTCAAATATGCTCTACACAATCAAGTAAAGCAATTACATACATCATCACACAAGCAAAAATATCAAATACATGCAAGTAAGGTAAGTCCCCTACCTTAACCATTTTCCGCCTCGAAACGCGTGCCTCGATCCACGTGCAAACAGCTCGGGGCTCCATATTCGATCCTAAAATGTCAAATATACCATTCAGACACTTCCATAGTGTTTTTGGGGGTTATATGAGTCTATCTTGAAAAATTACCAAAATACCCCCGGGGACCCGACCGGCCCCGCTGTACCCGGTCCGGCTGTGCTTTTCCCAAAATTTTGACATGGGCTATTCTTACATATTTTCACCCAAGGAATCCATTTACGGACTCGAAATTATCAAATTCAATGTAAAATTACGAAATTGCCCTTGGCAACCCTACTTTTAGGGTTTTAGGGGCATTTCCGTAATTATGCTTTCTAGGCTTTTTCGGAAAAAGTGCCCAACTGTAACCCCACCTAATTTTCCTTCCTGAACTCAATGGAATCATCAAATCATTGAAAATCCAACTCTAAAGCCCATTTCTAGAGATGGCTGAAACTTATAGGAATTTAGGGAAAATTGGAGTTTTTCGGTTTCGGCTCCGTAAACACGTTCCTTTCTACTCCTAACCACTTTATTGACTATTCCATTAGGTTAAAACTACCATTTAGTATCAATTTGGGCAGCATAACAGCCCCCACAACCCATTTTCCATTTTTACACACAAAGACAATCCGGCGAAATTTCACCGATTAAATTGTCTATAGCAGCCAGAATAGTCAATATGCAAGAGTTTGGAAGTTACCTCAAGCTCCCACTAGCTTTTCCTTCTTGTGGCTGAAAACCCTAACTTCAAAACACCATGAATCTTGCTTCAAATACCTCAAACAACATAGAAGAGAAGCTTAGGAGAAGGATTATACACGTTAGGTACGAATTCACCGAAGAAATCGACCTATCTCGTGAGATTTCTCCTTCCTCCGCTCTATTTTTCTCTCAACTCCTCTCTCTATTTTCTGCATAAAGCACGTCAGTTTTGGTGCTTAGGGAAGAAGATGATGATTTTAATAATATATCCCCATTTAATTAACTAATTTTCCCAATTTCGGATTTTTACAAAATTTTGGAAGATTTCTGCTCAAACTTTGAAAAATCATAACTAATTATAGAAAAATCGAATTGAAGTGATTCCAAATCCTATAGAACCCTTATTGAGTCTAGTTTCAAGGAAAAATATAGACTTTTGCTTTCTGGAATCACAAAATTCCCAGAATTTCAATCTTTGCATATTGTTCCAGAAATTTCACAGTTTTTCTGTACTGACTTCAAAAATTCATATCTTTTTGTGTATAGCTCTAATTGATTCATATGACCTATCAAATTAAAGCTTAGGATGTATAATTTCATCCTGTAAAATCTCATAATTTTTACTCATCATTTGGTCATTCAAAATCACATGACAAGCCCACTACCTCATAGGCGATTTTACCGTAAGCATAATCACTTTCTCCAAAATTCACCATTTTACTTTCTTAATACTCCAAAGATATTAGAATCATTAGGGGATAAATTTGGGCTCTTGCTAAATTGGGCCTTAGCAGTCCACTTAATTTAGGCTTATTCCCAAGCCTCCAATTCAAAATTTTGGGGTATTACAACGGCTCAACACTCGCAAGGAAGCCTATACACTCTTGAGATTTTCCCAGAAAACACAACAGAAAACTGAAGGAAAACCTGACTAAACACGCAGCACTCGAGTGACATTCAACCTCACTCGAGTGGCATTCATCCCACACTCGAGTGAACCCCAGATCACTTGAGTGATCTTATAAGATACCAGAAAACGCAGCAAAACATACCATACTTTCTAACACTTGCCCAAATGATCCTAATGGACCCAAAACTTCTACCAAAGCTACTCCCACACAAAATCACTCAATAAATCCAATAAAACCATCAAAACAATCAAAATCCCACTACATTAGCATGCTTTGGTCTTGGGCAACACAATCATCAATTTTCCAAAATCATTAACCTTAATCATTTCAATTCCAAATCCATTCTATCTATTAAAACTCATACCAAAATACCATTTCTATAACCATATCATGCCAAACTACCCAATGACCCATATTTTCGAAATTAGGGCAAAAATCCCAGAAATTCCAAAATATTTCATTTAGCACAAAACATAGATAGAAGGATTGGTCTCACTTACCTTTTTAACTTTCTCAAAGACACTTTTTGATTCTCCAACTACCAGATTTTCGTGATTCCTCAAATCACCACCAATGGAGAAACTACAACCATCAAATTGAAGCTCTCACTCCAAGGAACAACATTAATGAAAAGGATTTGAGTAAAGGAAACCATTTTCCTTACCTTTTCTCAAGCTTTTCTTTCTTTCTTCTTCTACAATGGCGAAAATGGAGAGAGAAGAGAGAGAAAAATGTTTGATGATGATGATAAAGGTAAGGAGCAGAAATTTCAGTCCCCCATGCCATGTCCATTCGCATAAGAAAGAGGGAGGGAGAGAAATTGATTTAAAATGATTTCTTGACTTTTCCAACCATTCTCTCACCATATCTACTTGCCAAGTGTCCCAATATCATTGGCTTTCATAAAATAAGTAACCAAATTAGTTACTCTAATTCGTCCATTAGCCATTTTAATTTCACATCTCATTTTTCTCTTAGTTAGTAACTAATTTCTCCATTAATCACTAACTAATTGCCCAACAACTTCATTCTTTCAATTTCCACTAATCATGGCATATTAATTAATATTGCCACAAAACACATAATTATTCCACTTTACTTTGATAATTATCCTCAATAATTATCATTAGCCCTTAATTGAAATTTGGGATGTTACACTTTCTCTTGTGTATTGGGTTATTGAAAACATTAATCAGTGTCGTGCTTCTAAGGACCTTCCTGGTGACTTTATATTGTGGCCTTTTTTATTTGGTCGATCTCATTGTTGATGCATGAGATTTATTATCCTTTCCCCTCGTTTGTTTTAATTAGATAGTTTAAGTGATTTCAGAAGTAAATTCATGAATTAAATTGATCAAGTTTGTATTCTTTTAGCAGATCGTTGATTTATTATCATTTCCCCTCATTTGTTTCACTGTTCTTGACAGTACATGCTTGAAATTGAAATAAATTAAAATAAGTTTTAATTTGCTTTGAGAGATTTCCCCCTGGTCCTTGATTGAATTAGATTTTAAGAGAAAAAGCCACATCGCACTTGTACAGAGTCTCTAAAGTATTGATCTTATAAAATTGTGCGTTTGTTTGCTTCATGTCAAAATATTACGAGGACTGTCTTTGGCATGAAGGAGGCCTATTTTCAGCTGAAGGCCTGTGATTGGCCTATTTAGCATTGTGGCATGTTAGCTTGTTTGAATTTTTTCAGGCTTTTTAACAAGCTTAGGCTAGGCCAGGCTTTTGTACAGGCCAGGGTCACGCTGAAAAAAAAGCCTGTTACAGGCCACAGCCCAGGTTCAGGCCGACATGTTACAAAACAGGCCTGGCCTGTTAAGGGTGAAGCCTGGCCTGTTTCCACCCCTACCTGTAGTGTGGCCCGCAGCCCGTAATTTTTTTTTCTTTTTTGGGTTTTCGAGATGTCATTAATTAATGGACTGGTTAAAGAGAAGGCCCTCTAACGGGCAACGACAGAACTCAACTCAGAACCTAGTGGGCCAATTGTCCACATACATTATACAAGTCCAATTGTCCTGCGCTGAATACTCAAATTAATGTCAGAACTCATCCCAAAACCTAATGGGCCAATTATCCACATACAAGCCCAATTGTTCTACTACAATTATACATTATACAAACAATACAAAACTATATTAAACCAACAGAACCTACTCTCAACGTCTCAACCTAGTAATTAGTAAAGATAGAGAAATAGTCCGATTGTCCACATAAAATTATACATTATACAACACACTGAACCCAACACTATTAAACAATGACATAATGAACAGAATTACAGAACCTCAAATCCTTCAAAACAGAGAAAACAAAAGCCATTTTGGCATTTACTAGAATTCTGGAAGTGACCAAAAGTTCAAAACTCTAGTGATTAAACACATTATGAAAAAGAGTCAGTGTAATATGCTTCAAGTTCAGGATTCAAGCATCTGGTTAAAAAGTTCAAATTGGGGAAATTTGATAAATGAAAACATCAATTCATGTGGCATGGTGCCTCAACATTAATTGTTTCCTCCTTTTCCTCAGGCTCAAATGCATCTGCCACATCCCATAAAATGGGAAAAAATGTTAGCTTAATAGTTCATACTTTTCTAAATTCCTCAATTACAAAATTAGCAAGTATAAGGTAATTACTAAATGGACACATATTACCACTACTAGGAAAACTAAGCATCCAATTACGAGTACAAATGAGAGCTTAAACATTCTCTGAATGGAGATTGCTTCGATACTTTGTGAGAACTCGTGAACCAATACTAAAAGCCGATTCACTACAAAATGCTAAGAATATCACAAGCCATCCTAGCAAGACATGAAAAACGAGGTGAGTTAGTTCTCCAATAATCCAAAACATTGAATTTTACATAAAAGTTGGGATCAAGTGTTCGTTCTTCCAAATAGTTGTCCAATTCAGATTTACACATTGGCGCTGTGTGTTTGCTCATGCTCTTAAGATAATCCTACATCATATAATGTTAAAAGTAGAGTATTAGTATAATTTAATCAAATGAAAATAACATTAAAGAAAGAAAATGAAATGAAATATTCAAGAATTGGAAGCTTACAGCAAAACATAACAAGTAGTTGTCTTCATCACTTTTGGAGGAGGAGGAAGAGGGATGAATGGTTGCTGAATATGTTTGCCATGAGGCTTGGTAACTAGAACTTGAAGAGGACCCAACAAATGAGACCGAAGATGATGAAGAAGTTCCCACATCATTATACTTATGAAACATATAATATAACTTCCTCTTAATGTGTTCAACCTTGGCATCACAATTTAAGGGATCAAGTTTTGCATAACAAAACTTAATGACATTCAACTTCATACGTGGATCAAGAACAATAGCAAGAGAAAGAATGTCACTATAATCACTCCAATATTTATCAAACTTTTCACGCATTCTCATAGCCATATCTTGAATCACAATATCATCATACTCCACATAAGATTTCAACATTAACTCAATTCTTTATATTTGCATGAAATACATGTTAGATGTAGGATATGAGGACCTAGAAAACAAGTTTGTTATAAGTGCAAATGGCTCCAAGAATGAGTGCATCGCCTCAGCTCTAGACTACTCTTGGTTTGTTGGACAATGACGATAATTGGAATCAATGATAGATAAATAAGTAAAAGCACGACGATATTTAAGGGCACTTTCAAGCATTGTATGGGTGGAATTCCATCTAGTTGCAATATCTAACCTCAAACCAATTGATGTATCAATCCCCCCGACATGAACATTACAATTTTTGAAATTTATCAAGCGCTTCTGAGATTGCTTCACATATCTAACACTCTCTAGTCTTATGAACAGCTTCACTAGCAACTTTTAAATCCTCTTGAACTATGAGATTTAAGATATGGGCACAACACCTAACATGAAAAAAGTCCCCATATTACCCAAAAGCAATCTTTCTTTCAATGAATTTTGCATATTGTCATTTGCAGAAGCATTGTCAAGAGTGATAGAAAAAGCTTTCTTATCAATACCCCACTCAATCAATATCTCATGTGCCCTTGTAGCTAATTCAACACTGGAATGAGGAGGATCTATCTTAGAGAAAGCAAGAATTTTGCTATTTAGTTTCCATTTATCATCAATGAGCAGTTAAACAAAGATAATCTTCACTAGTTATTGAAGTCTAGCAATCAAAAGTTAAACACACTCTACCAGGGCTATTCATTATTGTTTTCTTTAAGATCTCTTTCTGATTAAGATGGAAATTCCATACATCCATAACAGCAATTCACTCCCAATGTCTTTATACTTTGGGAGTGAATTGCATATATTTATATGGCATCTAAGGGTTGAAGTCCTATAATCCCTACTTCCCACTAAATATTCTTTCCCACACCCCCTACATTTTGCCTTCTCTTTACCTTCTACTGTAACTCTAGTAAAATAATTCCAAACCTCAGATGTGGCTCTCTTTTTCCCCTTTTTACTTGAATCATATTCCAAATCTTAAATAGAGACAGTGGAGATAGGTATTGCCCTTATCAGTTGTGCTTGTGATCCTGTAGCTGGGCCTTCCACAATAGTATCTTCACTACTTTGTTGATTATCAGTAGGTCCTTCACCTTCCATCCTTTCCTTTTATAATATACTGCAAGCAAAACCAATGACACAGACAAAAAGGTTAGCTTAATGGCCATTGTCAAATTGAGGAACATACTATCAAGTGTTGGTCAACAAAGAAGCCAGATATTGTCACTTAACAAAAACAGATTGCATCGTCAGTTATGAGAACACTAAGACTGCATTACCGCAATTCTGAAAAATACAAAAACACTTGTAGGAACTTCCAGAAATTCATCATTGTGAACACCTAAGCCTTCAAATTAACAAAATTTATTGAAAAGAAACTATAATATGACAATGCAATATCAAAATCAGCATTTTTGGAAAAAAAACAGAATTCCCGTGTGTTAAGCACCTAAGCTGTCATGATTCAGTTAATAAAAAAACCGACAACAAAGATGTGTTACGCAGTCATGTAGGTTCAAATTAACAAGATTTATTCCAAATCTATAGGTTTAACTACATGGACTCACACTCTCACGGTAACTACAAATAAACCCCTTTAGGAATGTTGGTGTAGCAGAAAACCTAAGACTCTAGTGAGGACTTCCAGTATGAATAAAAAAAAAGGGTATGAATAATTTATTTCTCAGTTACCTTGAAAAATGGTTGTGAGTGGACTTCCAGCAATGATCTTGTTCTTGTAAGTCGCAGAGCTAGACAAGAAGACAAGGAGGGACACAAGAATGCTGATAGCAGAAAACCTAAGAGCAAGCGACGACGGACGGCCGATCGATCGATTGAGGCTGAGGAGTGTCGAGTGAGGATGACTACAACCAAGGCAATTACTTGATTAGGGTTAAGGTCGTCGTCAGTGAGATGAGATTCGTGAGAAGAGACTTGCTTTTGTCGATGAGATAAGAGTCGAGAGGCGACATTGGCACACCGCTTGGCCGATTAGGGTTAGGGCTCGATTTTGGAAGAGAGGAGACGTGAGAGTTGAGAGACTAAGAGACTGAGAGAGTAAGAGTTGAGAATTGAGAGACTAATTTTGGGATCTGATAATGATTGATGAGTGATGAGTGAGCCAGTGAGGTACTTATGGACAGGACTCAACCCAAAAAAAAAAGTTTCCGCCCAAGCTCAACATGGCCAACAATCCAAGTGAAGCAAGGGATCAATGAAAAAAAAAAAATATTGCGGGCAAGCCTGCATAGGCCAGCATTTTTTCAGGCCTCAAAACCACCAACCCTAACCCTGTCCCAACCCGCGGGCCCGCGGGTTGAACCTGTGGGTTGGGCCCGTTTTACCGGTTCTAGCTATCATACTCTCTCAATTCTGCTTCTTCCATTGCTCAAATTGCTGCTTCTGCTTCAAAGTTCTCTGTGCTATTCTTTTTTTTCTATATGTGTCTTTTTATTTTTGCAGGACCTGTTTGGCGTTTGCAATTTATGTGTTATAGAATGCATTTTCATCCATAGCTTCGGGTGTCTTTCAACAAAAATTAAAAAAAGGTAAGAATACATTTTGATTATGTTTTTGTCCCTGAAATACTAGTTATTTGTCCGCTTCTTTAATATTTTGTTTTGCACTTTTCACTTTTTAATACTAGTTATTTCAATATCAGTTGGTGAAAATGTTTTAAATTCTGATATAAAATGAAACCCTGAGGCTCGTCGGATCTTGAGAACTTGTTTATGCTTTACTAGTAAGGAAACCAGACCAACCAAAATGTTGCTCTCTAATAAATTTTACATATTTTGTTTAGTCTTTTACGTTCATGCTGCTTATTTTTACTGTATACAATAGAGTTTTCGAAATCAAGAACGTTTTTTTAATTTAAATCAACAGGACTTGTTTGAGTTGTTTCTGCTTAGCAGTTTGTATGCTTTCGATTCCTTGGAATTCTGTTTCATAAAAACCCAAATAACGAAAAAAAAGAAGTAGGAACAACTTTAATATGACAAAGACAGTGTGAACGAATCTCAATTTTTGTTCATATTTGCGTGAGACTTTTCTACCGTCCCTATATAATTTTAAGGGTTTAAATTTAAGATTCTTAATTGATGCTTTTAAATAAAAAATATTTTTCTTGAAAAGACTAGCGATTAAGATATCACTTTATTTTAGATTCTATATATGTCAAAATAATTATTTTAAGAAAATAAAACTAACCAACAAATGGTTAGTTGAGGTGATAAGCGAATTCATCTAGTAATTTGAAAAATACTAGTTTGAATCCTATAAAGTACATTTATTGGAAGATGCACACTTCTAAGTTGTTTGTGCTCTCTTCTCCATCTCTCACTTCTTTTCTATCTCTAAACATAACCTTGTAAGTTTAGCTTTAAATTTCTCTCTATTTGTACTCCTTTAGATCCTTCATATAAAATTCAGTTGATTTTTTTGGAGAAATTGAGGAAGCTAAATAAGTTACTTAATTATATCATATGTTGGTTATTATTAGATTATATATCAGTTTATAAGTGAGACAAATTATTTTAAAAAAAAAATGATTAGAATAAATACTTTAAGGTAACTTTTTCTATTTTCTTGATTTCTCAAAAAAAGTCAATGATGTTTTATATTTAGAACTGGGTTAGTATCTGTTTAATTTTTGCAAGACTTGTTTGGACTTTGCTATTTTTGTGATCTAGATTCCTCGCAATATTTCCATCTACGCTTATTTTAATGCATACCTTCATGTGCCTTTCAACAAAAATTAAAAAAGAAGGTAACATTACATTTTAATTATGTTTTTACGCCAGAAATACATTCTAATTATGTTGATGGTGCTATAGTTATTTGTTCATTTCTTTAATATTTAATTTTTCATTTTTAAAATATTTTCACCTATGCTGTATATATATATATATTATTTAAAACCTAGTTAAAAAAATGATTTAAATTTTACTCTAAAAATGAAAACCTCAGAATTGTCAATTCTTAGGTGATGTGTAAAATAGTAAGGATAAACCAGCCCAACTAACATGAGTTTCTTCAAAAAAGTTTCCTTTATATTTATTTTCATAGTATGTACTCAAAAGAAAATAAAAAGTATGATTAGATTATGATTAGGCTAAAATATACATAACCCACCTCAGCTTTACAAGTTAGTTGCAGACGGTCTCTCTCATCTTTAAAAGTTTAAAAATAATACCCTTAATTTTTAAATGTTGACCTCTAAACCCTACCATTGTTAGAGTAACCGTTAAATTTAATGGATTGCAAACCACATTAGATTATTTAAAATTATTTGGAGAAGACTTGTAATTTTTTATATTTTATTAATTTATCTTAATTAAAAATCAGAACTTCACTGCAAGGATATATTTGTGATCTTACCATTACTAATTCCCATCCCCTTTCATCTCTATCTTTTATGTTTCCCTTGTTATGCTTTTGTTATTCTCTCCGTTTTTCCTCTAACGTTGCCTTAGCTTTTTATCACCATCATTCGAAAAATCTTTCTTCTGCTTCTCATCGTTAAATTCGAAAGATCATCGTTATGCGTTTCATCTTTAAATGGTCAAGATATAAAAGTAAAGGGTGTTATTTAATTTTTAAACTTTTAAAGAGGTGGAATGTTATCAGCAACTGATATAAAGTTGAGGGGGTTATGTATTTTTTAGCCTTTTGATTATAACTAACTGTACTGTTAGTCTGATTTTGTTTATTCATTTACTTTTGCGTTGCTTTTTTTTTTTTTGTTGAAAGTGTAATTTTACCAACAAAATTTTTCTTAAGGAGGATTTGACACAAATAAGTTTTGGAAAGGGAAAAAATAAAAATAAATAATTTAAAGTGGTCCAGATTCATTAAAGCCGTTAAATTTCATTAAACATACCTTAAATTCACTAATGCCAATTTAAAGTAAAACACAATGGACGTTTAATGAAATTTAATGGCCTGGGTGAATCTGTACTATTTTTAATTGTTTATTGGCATTTTTGCCCATTCCAAAATTTATTTGTGCCAGACGCTTATAGGGAAAAACTTTATGGGTAAAATTGTTCCTTAATCCTTTTGTTTTCAGTCTTTGGCGCTGCTTATTAGATCATATAGAATGGAATTGTTGAAATCAATAATGATTATTACTATTTTTATTATTTTATTTCAAACCATCACAGGACTTGTTTGAGTTGTTCCCGGCTCATCTGTTCATATGCTCTAGATTCCTTGGAATTCTGCCTCAAAAGCCAAAAAAGAGGTAATTAATAATACATTCAAATTTTGTTTATCCAGAGTATTATTTTTTCTATTTGTCTTGTTTCTATATATTTAGTCAATACTTTTGGTTTTTATTACTAATTTTCTTCAACCGCAATTGGACTATTAACATTTAGGAGCTAGGTCGTTAAAATTCTCTAGTAAATGTCACTCTTCTTTGAGTCAAAAAGTAAAAATGACACTTCTTCGCATTTCTCTCTATTTGTCTATTGTGTTGATGTGTGTCATTTTTTTATTTTCACCCTTAGATTAATTTTAAATTGTTAAAATTTAATATTCTATAAAAATATTATTATAATATCAAACAACCAAAAATGTATAGAAACAAATTTTAATCATTAAAATTTGTTCTAAATTGTTTATATCTTTATATTTTTATTAAAGTATTCTATATTTTTTTCTTACTTTTTATAGGATATTAAATCTTTGTCAATTAGTGTTGATTTTACACTGAAAATAAAAAAGTGAAGGGAAGTAGAGAGACTTCTTTCCCTGCTTTATCATGCATGTTTCTCTTTACTTTGAGTTTGTACTTTGTACTGTCATCTTTCTCTCTTAATTATATAAAAAGGTTAATGTGCAATATTATTAACGAAGTTTTTTGCTATGAGCGTCTAGCATAATTAAGTTTTGAAGGATGTAAAAATAGATATAATCTTAAAAATTATGCAATTTTAGCAATTCTGTAAATTTGACCCAAACATTTGTTATAAAGCTAGAAGGAGAACAAGTGAGTCCCACATTAAAAAGCAACAAATGTTTGGGTCTTTTTAGCATAATTGCCAAAATTTCACTATTTTAAATAGATTATGTCTACTTGTGCACTTTTCAAAACTTAATAGTTTCATGGCAAAAAACGTTGTTGCTAAAAGTGCACCTTAACCTGATATAAAATGTTATTCCTTATCTGGTTAATAAAAATTACAATTTTTTTTTAAATTTTCAATTATGATTGTTTTTGAAAATTGAGAAATACATAAGAGTGGAAAATGTATATCAATCCGTACTACCATTACAAAAGTCCACCTTGTGCTAGAGCATTGCCTATATTAACCGTTGCCTATACTACCTTTACTGTTTTCCAGGATTATGTATTAAAGTCGTTATTGCCGATATTCCATAAATAAATTCAAGATAAGAAGATAGACTAACATTAAATTCATTCCACGTTAGATGGAGAGCATTCTACTCAACTTGCATATTGTCATATAAATATATTTAATAGTCAAAATTAACATTCTTTATCAGTAAAGCAACATTACTATAATTTGAAAACTTACAAGACACCATTAAATCCAAAAAAACTTTAAAATACCTAGTGTTCCTGAGCAAAATTTTTTGGGATAAATTTCCGCCTTAAAAAAATAATTATCCTTGTGATCCCAAGGGATATTATATAAAGGAATTAATTGTTGAGGACTTTATTCTCAATCTAATTATATATTTTCTATTACAATTATTATTAGGTTAAAGTATGCTTTTAGTTTTTTAAGTTTATATGATGTATACTTTTAGGCCCTTAACTTCATAAAGTATACTTTTGGTCATATAATTCTAACGTCGTTAATATTATTAACGAAAAATGTTGTCGCAACAAATTCAAGTGAAAATTGTGTAATTAAATACTATTAATCTAAAATTGAAAAATATCTAAACACTTAGTGAAGCAATCAATATCAAAACATTAATTGCATTAAAAAATTTTAGTTTAATAATCTGAATAGTAAAACCTTGATTTTATTTGTAGCGATATGTTAGTTTATTTTAGTTTAATAATCTAAATATATTATATTAAAAAAAATTAAAACTTAAGCATGCTTTGACAGCTGCCCATTCATCACTCAAGTGTGCTGGATCAACATTTTCCGTTAATAGTTATGGTGCAAATTTGTCCTAAAAGTATGTGCGAAATCTCAATATCATCCTGAATTTTTTTTTGTCTCAATCTTACTCTAAAAATTTTAAAACGCAGTAATGTTGCTATCGCTCGTTACCAGTTAACAATGTTAAGTTTGACCCATTATCCAGGGAAACATCTTCTCTCCTTTTCCCTTAGGGCCTGTTTGGTTTGATGGGAGGGGATGGGAGGGGAGGGAATGGAAGGAAGGGGATGGAAGGGAAGGATAAGAGGTTACCTTGTTTGGTTTAGTTGGAGGGAAAGGAAGGGGAAGGTTTTTTAATGATTATTTGTTTGGTTCAAGAGGGAAGGGGAGGGGAAATAATATCTAATTTACCATTTTACCCTTATATATTAGTTTATATAGTTTTACTCATATAAATTATTTAAATTAATTTACACATTAATATAAAGTATATAATTTATGAAAATTCACTCTCATTGACACAATCACAAATCTCAATTTAAATTATATAATTTATGAAAATTCACTTATCTAGAAAAAAGTTGGCCAGCTCAAAACACAACAACAAAATCTTGGTTTTCTAATTTTCTTCCACTATCGTTTTCTCCTCTAGCTTTAATATATAATATATAATAGTTATTGGCAAAAAAAAAACAAGTCATCAAAGATATTTTGCATGTCCCCTAGCTTTTATATACATACATATATATATATATATATATATTAATAAAATAATATATTTGAAAAAATTAAAACAGCAAAGATCCATCGGAAAGAACAAAAAAAAAATGCAAAGATCAGTTTATTCTCTGTAGCTCTCATTCCTTGGGAGCCATTAGCACTGTGAGGTGAGCAAGGGAAGGGATGCCTGTTTCTGTGCATCAAGAGAGCCAAGTGGAAGAAGAAGCGTATGAGGCGGTTGAAGAGGAAGCGCAGAAAGATGAGGCAAAGATCTAAGTAGTTTTCTCAAAACAAATCTTGTAGTTTTGTGTTCTCATTTTTTTTCCCGTATGTTTGCTGTCAAAATGGAGCAACCAGAAGAGAGTAGTGCTAGAACTGCTGGTAACTCAAATTGATCTCCCTTTTACTTATTTATTTGGATCTTGTTGAAAAATGTTTTGTTTCCGAATTAAGAGGTTATTGAGTAAAAAAAATCCAAAGATCCTTTGGGCACGAAGGAATGTGGAACTGGAAGAAATAAAAGGATGAATTAGGAATAGTTGCCGCAATGGAAGGGAGAAACCTATCAGAAAGACCAAAGGAAGGAGCACAGTAAAGTAAAACCCGAAGACCAAACTGGAAATACCAGAGAAATATGAGGGTAAATTGGTCAGAAAATTTGGCTCCCCTCCAAAAAACCTCAATTTGGAGGGGAGCAAAATAAGGGGAGGGGATGGGTGAGAGAGTCAGATTTTTAGTCCCCTCCCCTCCAAAATTTTAAACCAAATGAGGGGAGGAGCTCATTTTTCCTCCCCTCCCATCCCCTCCCCTCCAACCAAACAGGCCCTTAGGGTGTGTTTAGTTTGAGGGGAGGGGAGGGGAGGGTGGAGAAATTACAATTTTGGACAAAAGAAACACAAAATTTACCCTCTCATTTTTTAAATTTTGGGTTCCCGCCTAAAATTTATTTTCTCATTCTTTTTAAATTTTGGATTCCAGCCCAAAATTTAAATTCTTTCAAAGCAAAAAGGTAATTTATCCACCCTCCCATTCCCTCCCCTCAAACCAAACACACCCTTATGGTCCATTGCCTTCGTTTTCTACAAAACTGCATCGTTTTAGTTCAAAAAACTCAAGCTCCTCACTTTTTTTTTTTTTAAAAAACAGCATTTACCATTCTGAAGTATTTTTCAATACCAGCCAGTTCCCTAAAATATTTTTCAAGATCCTAAAATGATTTTTCAGTATTATTCAATATCCTAAAGTATTTTTTTAGTATCAGTTAGTACTCTAAAATATTTTTGGTGCAATATTTTAGGATGTTTGATACACTAAAAATTAGTTCAAAATATGGGATAATACTGAAAAAATATTGCAGAGTAATGACTGGTATTTAAAAAAAACTTCAGGATATCTACAATATTTCTTCAAGATCCTAAAATAATTTTTTAGTATTATTCTGTATCCTGAAGTATTTTTTTGTGTCAGTCGGTACTTTGAACTAGTTTTGGTGCAATATTCTAGGATATTGGATGCACTAAAAATTAGTTTAGGATGCTGGATAATACTGAAAAAATATTGCAGAATACTGACTGGTACTGAAAAAATACTCCAGGATGGTGAATGCTGTTTTTTAAAAAGAAGTGAGGAGTTTGAGTTTTTTTGCCCCAAAACAATGCAGTTTTGTAGAAAAGGAGGGGCATTGGACCATAAGGGAGAGCAACGGGGATTTGGATCCTCTCCTTTTTCCTTGTGGTTCGCTCCCTCCTTTTCTCTTGAAATGCACTGTTTTGGTATAAAATACAAAAGCTCCTCACTTTTTTTTTTTTGAAAAATAACATTGACCGTCTTGAAGTATTTTTCAATACCAGTCAGTTCCCTACAATATTTTTTCAAGATCCTAAAATCTTAGTTTAGGATACTGGATAATACTGAAAAAATATTGCAGCGTACTGACTGGTACGTAAAATACTTCAGGATGATTAATGTTGTTTATTTTTTTAGAAAAAGTGAGAAATTTGTGTATTTTATACCAAAACAGTGCATTTTAAGAGAAAAGGACGAGAGCTAACCACAAAGAAAAAGGAAAGGATCCAAATCGGAGAGGTGGCTTCCTTATTCAGGGTGGTAAAACTGAAAAAAAGTAAAAAACAAAAACAACACACCCAGCAGCTTTCCTGACTATCTCTCTTGCCCCCACCTACCACCATCTTCTCACTCATCGCCGGTCACAACTCAGATGTAAGATATGCTTTCTTCGATCCCTTAGTCTCCTTCACAAAGTTTTGTTTTTCTTCTCTTCATCTCCTACCACCATCACCAATCTGTCCTTGAACAGGGTCTCCCTATAAACCCAAAGCCCCAAAACCAAAAGCTATAGCAACCCCACATTTGTGTCAACACAAATTTATACAAATAGCAACATTAATCAAAAGTTAAAATTAATGATGCGTGGGTCGTGGGGAAGGAGAAGAAGTTGGCGGCGGAGGAGATTTGGATCTGTTGCTCATAGCGTTGCTAATGGTGCTTCATAGAGATCTAGGTCGCGGAGGAAGATCTGGTTTCATGTCCAAGCACATTCAAATTTCTTCAAAGTGTTATTATCGAGAAAAACTATTAAGCATTAACTCCAATAAAGTGCAGCTGTAAGTTAGATGGCAGGTAGAAAATTCCTAAAAAATTAACCACAAGAAACGGACTCTCGACCTTCAATGACGGAGTATGAGAGCTCTGATGAAGAGGCAGAGAAGGCGGAGAAATAAGCAGAGGGCGAGAGCGTGTGTTGTTGGCGATGATGCGCCACCCCAGCCGGTGTTGGATACTAGGGGTGTTCAAATCCGGGATGGGGACCGGGATCCCCCACTCCCGGTCCCAGTCCCGGTTTTTGGCCGGAATGCAAATTGCATCCTGGTACCGGTCCCGGTAATCCCGGGCGGGACTGGGATCAAACCGGGAAATCCTGGTTTTTTCTAAAAAAAATTAAATTTAAAATATATTATTCTATTAGTTAAATTTTCTATAATCTAGTGTTTAAAGTAATTATTTAACACCTAATAAGACCATAATAAACACACAAATTTATCTAGAATTGAAGAATTAACATTTTATTATTATTATTATGATCACCTTCATCATTTTTGTTATTATTTTTATACATTATATAGTAGGATTAGTATCTTGATATATACAGTTTAACTCCAATTAAATATGTGATACATATTTTATCAAATGATAACTTAAATTATGGGATAAAAAATTCAAAAATAAAATAATAACTTAGTTTTTAGGAAAAAAATTAAAAACAAATAAAAAAACCGAGACCGGGATCACAAGATGTGTGCCCGGTCCTGGTTCCGGGTTCAATAAATCCCGATCCCGGTCCCGGCCGGGACGGGAAATTCCTGGGATCAAAATGTCCGGGACCGGGACACTTTGAACACCCCAAGGATAAAGAGTGGAGAGGGACGAATGTTGTGGAGGGGGACAAAGAAGCTTATGGTTAAAAGGGTATTTGGGTATTTCCATATGGCACAATAATGAGTTGGCGGTGAGTTGGATCGTTGATGTCAGAAGTGGCACATGGGATACTGGGTCAAACAAAAGGGTCAAACTTAATATTTATTAACACCAGAACGATATTGTTATACTTTAAGACTTTAGGGGTAATATTGAGAACACAAAACACTTTCATTTTGAAATTGAGATTTTTCAAATATTTTCGGGACGGATTTACACCTTAACCTTTTTCCTTATGACAAGGTCATATATTCATGTTTTATGGGTTAAGGTGAACTCAGGTGCACCCAACGTCCTAAAATGTTTTATAGTAGATCTAGCACATTAGAATACCTTTCTAGGAGCATTAAGCCCATAAAATATTTGTTGGTACATCTGAGTTACCTCCTCCTCTGTCTTTGATATGGTCCTTGGCCGTCCAATCCCTCTTTCTTCCTTGGTTGTCTTGCATCCACAAGCTTGTCTCCCTCTCATCCTGTCTTTCCCATCTCTCGCTCTCCTCCAGTTGACCCTAACAGCAACGACCGTCTTGTCCAGCCACCCTAATCTTCTACTTGCCATGTCGGTCAAGCTTTCTTTATTTTGATTCTGTTTCGAGATTAGATGTTGATATTTGTTGTCCCTCTTCTCTCTTCTATGGCTTTATCCCCAATTTCTTCCCTCCTTTTGACAAGACCTACAGTGAAGGAACTAGGATAAAGGTTTTGTAGCGGCAAGTTATATTGAAGTCGATGAAGGTCTACTGCGAAACTAAAGAAGTAATATGAAAAATAGGATATATGACCTACGACCACTACTCCACAGGAGATTTAGTAGTGGAGAATTTCTGGTGCCATCATTCTGGGGATCATCGTTTTTGGAGGAGATTTCGGCCTTTCAATATTTATAATTATAATTTGTATATTTTCTATTATAAATAATTGAAAGTTTCTTAAAAAGGAGAGTTGCAAAATGCATATTCCATGCCTATAAAAAAGATAATGCCCTCACAAAAGAAATGCATATCCTTTGTGATGCTATAGGATATTATTTGAATGAATTAATTATTGTTGATCACTATACACTCATACTTTTTATTTCTATTATTATTATTATCTCTCTTAACAAAAGCTTTCATCACACATTTTTAGTGGCAAGATTAATTTGTATTCTTGTTTGAGAATCTGTTTTAGTTTCTCTTGGTTTCACTTGAAACAACGTACACTACAATCTTTTAAGAAATGGTAAGGATATATTGTAATTTGATTGTGTTTTTTTTTTTTTAATTTTATATTGTGTTTATGTTTCTTTGCTATTTACCTTATACATACATACCCACAGAGACACACGTACAACAATTCTAGTTATATAACAATATTTTAACCTTTGGATTATTAACTTCTGCTACGAACTGTTGTAAATTTGGTAGGATTATTTTTCTTTCAGTTGTTTAACTATGATTGTAATCTTTATTTTCTTTCTTTTATTTTGTTCTTGATCAATTTCTAAGAATATCTTTTTAATAATAATGGTTTTGCATTATCTTGTGATATACGTTTGAGTTTTATGTTTTAAGCTTTTTGATGATGACTTCTAATATTCTCAGTTATATATCCCTGAAATTTAAGAGTTTTGAACTAGTTAAATTAAACATGGTATTGTGAATTTTAATTTGTTAAATTGGCAGGACTTGTTTTTTGTGGATTATTTTCTTCATTTTATTCTCCCCTGCTGAAAGTACTTTGGGCTTTAGAAAAGGAGGCTTACATAATCAAACGTTGTTCATACATCTTAAAAAGAGGTCAGTATATATACTACTCCACTGGTACTTAATGTGAAACCTAATTAGAATGTTAATCTTGATATTAAATGTAAGACATATTTTCTATATTTGTTAATCTTTTCTCTATTTACTTTTATTGATGCTCCTTCAACTATAATCTACTAAGAGAGTGATGGAGGGAATCAAGGAAAATAATTAGGATGTTTCAGAAAAAATAGGTCATATTTATTAAATTAACTCTCTTTCTTTTTTTTTTGTTTTGATACAATTAGCTAATTAAATTAGGTAAATAGAGATTACATTAAAGAGACGAGAGGATTATCATCCGTTTGTCATCATTTTGTCTTTTTCACTTTATGTATACTGAAAGATATGACAATTACCTCCCATAGCTAAACAGAAGGTCACCTTACTCTAGGGAACCACTTGTGCACGAGGAATTCATTGCGTAAAGCAACCATTACAACTTCGATTTCATCTTCTTCCCTTAACATTTCTTCACTTTCTCTCTCTAAAGTCAGATTTCAAAACATCATCCCCTCCCAAAAACGTTTCAGATAGATGAAGAAAGCAAGAACGTGAGGGGGCTTAGGGGACTTACCTTAATTAGCCTCTCAATTGGTTTGCATACAAATGTATCTCTTCTTCCTCTTCAATTTTTTACTATGTTTCTCGAGACCTCTACCCCTCGCTCTATTTCTGAAAATGGTCGAAAAATAAAATGGGGAATGAGGTCTGAGGTGCTGATGACTTAAGTGAGGAGGGATGGAGTATTTTTTTAGCAAGTCCTTGTGCCAATTTTATCCCACAAGCCATTTCTTTAAGTATCTTATTGGGTAAAAATCCACTTAAATATGATCCCAACCTTCTTGGCCATGACAGCACATAATCGAATTTAAATTTTGGGCCAAGATGTGGGTCAACCTTAGACCAGCTTGGCCATCTCAACTTGATACATTTGTTGAGAGTGGGATTTGAACCCACACCCTTTCAAAGGTATAAAGGAAGTTTTATCGTATTGCTACAAGACCAACAATAATATTATATGGTGGTGAATTTCGTAATGAATGTTGAGGCTTGAAGGGACAACATAAACATAAAGTAGAAGTTGCTAAGATGGACATGTAATGATTATTTACACAAACAAGTTGGAGTGGCATCTATTGAGGTGAAAATGGTGGAAAATCGTCTATGGTGGTTTGCAAATCGGTGAAAAGTCTCTGTCTAAGAATTTTATTGGTGAGAATGACCCAACTTCAAATGCTACTAATTTTTGTGTGTGAAATACTATAAAGGACTGATATTCTTTAGCTTAATGAGGCATAAATTAGTAATAAAGAAGATTTTTTAATATTGTTTTTAATTTAAAAAAGAAAGACTTTAAGAATATTTTTTAACGGTATTAATGATTTGGATTAAAATGTATGTTTTTAAAATAGCTGGATAGTCTGTGCAGACAAAACAAAATATATATTGGTTAGAGTTTTTACTCTAATATATATAACTATTAAATCTTGTAACTTCTAAATTATATATCTATATAAATAAAAATATATGTCATTTTAAAATTAGTAGGACTAGTTTTTTTTTTTTTTGGCAATTACCGTGTTCTCTATTCACTATAAAAAATACCTTATTACCAATGGACTTCCTGTTTACTGACAAAATTACCTACGAAATCTTTTCCGTCACTAATTTTTAATGACCAATCAGTTTACCGAAGGAATTTTAGTTATATCACAAATTAATGACAAAAAGCCTTTTCTTTCCTCCTTTATTTTCTTAAGTGATCCAAGTTGATAGAGTTTTGCGTTGATTACCTCGAGGGCCTAACACAACCCTTCTCCTTTACTTAGGTTTGAGACTTGCTATAAAACATCGGTGGAATTATACATATATTTATCGGAAGTAAGATTCAAACCCACACCCTTTGGGACTAGAACCTTAGTCTGGCACCTTAGACCAGTTTGGCCATCTCAACTTGATACATTTATTGAGAGTGGGATTTGAACCCACACCTTTCGAAGGTAAAAAGGAAGTTTTATCGTATTGCTATAAGACCAACAATGAAGTTATATGGTAGTGAATTTGGTAATGAATGTTGTGGCTTGAAGGGGCAACATAAACATAAAGTAGGAGTTGCTAAGATGGATGTGTAATGATCATTTACACAAACAAGTTGAAGTGGCATCTATTGAGAAGAAACTTATGGAAAATCGTCTATGGTGGTTTGGACATGTTTAAAGAAGGCCATTGGGTGTGCTAGTGAGGAGAGTTGATTAAACAGTGTAGAATCCTTTAAAAAGAGGTATAGTAAAACTGAAGCAAATACTTAATGAAGTTATAGAGCGGGATTTATTGGTTAATAATTTATCTAGAGATCTAATTTTCAATGGAGTACAATGATGTCATGAAATCCATATAGCCGACCCCAGTCTATCTAGTGGGATAAGGCTATGTCGTCGTCGTCATCTCAATGTCGTTGTCTCCTCCTCCTCCTCTATTTCCTTAACATCTTGCGATAAACAGGCTTTTGGCCAAATAAATTATTTTTAGGCATTTTTACTGTGAATCGAATAATTTTAGGGGATAGTGGAATGGAAAGAAAACGGAACTAGCGCTTCAACTCCTAGGCGCTAAGCCTCAATAATGCCTTAGAACCTCTTTTCTATTTTCTTCAGGATTTTCTCCGTAATTATCTTGTTATATCTCCCTTTACTTATTCAATGAGTACTCAAAGATTGAATGTTACAATATATGATTTGAATTTAAATAAATTAAATCTTGCCATATATGTTGACGATATCATATAATATATTAAATCTTGGTCTAATTCATAAATATGATTTAATTGAAGCATATTAAATCAAATAATATATTTAGGTACCAATTGATATGTTGGTCATACAAAATGGGGTTTTGGCTGCTTAAGCATATGAGGTTTTGAGTTTGAGTATATGTAAATGTAACAAAAAAATACCTTTGAGAGAGCTACCTTAATTGGGTTTGACAAAGCTTAAATTTGGCCCAGTTGAAATAGCCATGTAAAAATCAAATATTTTTTAATATTTAGATTATTTGGATAATGTAAATTATATTTAATTCTGTAAATATCATCATTAAATATTCACCGTATTTTTTACACTTATCATTATCGTCCCATAACTCTTTGTGCTTATCCACAAAGGCACCATTGGTTAGTTTTGTTAGCGGAGGTGCTTAACCCTAGGGACCATTTCCCAAATTTTGGAGTTTTGTCCATTCATGAAGACTTCCATCTTTTTCCTTCACTTCATAAAGTTGAAGGCTTTGAAGATTGGTGGAGAAAGACCAAAGGATAATTTTTTATGCCATTTTGAAGAAGTTTCTCAGATGATGGTTATGAAAGGGTTTTGCTCAGCACCATATATATATATATTTTTGCCAAGGTTTGCTAAGCACCATATACTGTAATTAAGTCAAACATGGTGGTACTAATAGGATTACTCTATTTAGGCACATATTATGAGAGGTCAAAGATTAGGTCATTTGCTTGTTCTTAAATATTACGAAAACTATTGTCTCTGCTTTCTTCTATATCATATGGTTTCCTTGTCTCACCATCCAAGGAGCCATTCCATCTAAGATTAAATTTTGATGTAGTTAAAATGACCTCAGACTTGGAACCACTATCCAAATCCAGCTTCAAAATGCATTAGCTGAGTCTTAATACATGACTTCTAGTAAATTTCTTTTTAGGATTTATCTTCGTGTATTTTCCTTTTTGTGATGATTATAATGAGCACCAAATTAGTACACATTTTGCTCCTATTTCAGTTAGTCTTCCATTATTTTTTTTTATTTTATTATAATCATTATGTGGATATTTCATAGATAAAATCAAGATACGAAGATATATATACTAGCTAACTTTATTTCGACATTAGATGGAGGGCATCGTTGCTGAACCTGCGAAGAACGAAATCCAAAGTTTAGTGAACTTGGTGAAAAAGGAAGCTGGCTATTTATGTTGTTTCAATAGCTATGCTCAAGAGTTTGAGGATAAAAAGAAGATATTGAGTGCAAAACTCGAAGATGTAAGTAGAATAATTGTTAAATCTAGAGGTGCTTCTCGTGTTACATCTGCAGCATTACAATGGCAACATGAAGCTGAAGAACTTCTTGCTGGTGACGCTAAAAAAGAAAAATGTTTCAATGACTTATGTCTCAATTGCTGGCGTCAATATCAGAAAGGGAAAGACTTGGCAAAGCGAAATCTAAAGATTGACACACTTTTAGGGAGATGCAACTTCAACATGGTGGATGGTGCAACTGATCTTCTTGGTATAAAATACCATTGTATACCAACTTTCATGGATTTTAAGAGCCGAAAGTCAACATTTCAAGATCTTAAAGAGGCACTAGAAGATGAAGAAAAGAATATGATTGGATTGCATGGCTTGGGGGGAACAGGCAAAACCACAATGGCCAAAGAAGTGGGCGCTCACCTGGAAGGATCCACATTTGGAAAAGTCATCTTTGTTGTTGTCTCTAAGCCTCCAGATTTCAAAAAGCTTCGACGTGAAATTGCTAGGAAATTGGAATTGGAACTAAAGGATGGAGAGGAAGAAGCACTCCAGGAAAGAATATTGGCCAAAATTATTGCATTTGAAGAAAAACTTCTTATTGTACTAGATGATTTGTGGGAAGAGTTTGATCTCAATGAAGAGTTGGGGATTCCTCCTCACCAGCAGCACATGGGTTGTACTGTATTAATAACCACTCGAAATAGAGACATCTGTAGCAAAATGGATTGCCAAAAGGAGATTCATCTAGAAGCATTGACCAGTGAGGAAGCACTGTCGCTTTTCCTCAAGCATAATAATAATTCCTCTAATTTGGAAAGTTTGGCACAAAATATTGTGGAGCATTGCCATGGAATACCAGTTGTAATTGTGGCTGTAGCAAGATCATTAAAAGGTCGACCCGCTAAAGTGTGGAAGGAAGCCTGGAGCAACTTGAAAAGTGGTAAGAAAATATTTGCAGTTCGTAATGATGATTTGAAGGAGGTCTATGAAGGTTTGAAGTTAAGCTATGATTACTTGAAAAATGAAAAAGCCAAAGAGCTCTTTAAGATATCTTCTCTATTCCCTGAAGATTTTGAGATTCCTACGGAGTTTTTATTCAGAATTGGTGTAGGAATGGGGCCTTTTGGGGAAGATGATGACTACAAAAAAAGAAGAACAAAAGCACTTGATGCTATAGTGGAACTCCTAGATTCATCTTTATTGTTGAATGCTGAGATGGAATGTGTGAAGATGCATGATATGGTTCATGAAGTAGCCTTGTTGATAAGAGAAAAATATATTCAACCCGTCATTGAATCTGAGCTGCCTATAGAAGAGGGCTTGAAATGTTTATTCTGGAAAAATAATGATTTTCCAAAACAATTTGATGGTGGAAACCTTGAGATTTTAATAATGCTTCTGGATCCAAGTTCTGTCTCTGATTTGAAAGTTCCTGATACATTTTTTTGCGAGATGACAAAGCTCAAAGTTTTGTTTTTACAAAATGAACATTTCCTTCGAATTTCAGCTTCCTCACTGTTTCCATCAATTCAATCATTACAAGATCTTCGAACTCTCAAGCTAGAGAGTTTTGAATTATGTTGCATCTCTATGTTGGGAAAGTTGCTAAATCTTGAGACTTTATGGTTGAATAATTGTTCAATCACTAAATTACGTGAAGAAAAGTTTGAGCTAGAGAAGCTGAGATTCTTAAGGGTAGAAAATTGTAAAATTAAAAGGAGTAATCCTTTTGAATTGATTGAAGCATGCCCAAAGCTAGAGGAGTTGACTTTTTTGGATAATCGGTGTGACAGGATGGAAAAAAAAGATACAATTTCTCAAAAAGTATCTTTTTATAAGTTAGACATATATCAAATATGTTCTGAGGACCTTTCAGATTATTTTGAACAATATGGTTCCCTGCTGTCAAGATGGTTTCAACCAGGTGATTTGATGCATTTAATCCCCGAGGCAACATTTAAACAACTTGCAAGGACATCTGAGCTTCTCATCTTAGAAGGGTATGAAAAAACAGAGCACAAAAATCTTATCCCTGACATTATTCACAGGGGCAAGACTGATTTGATTATTCTTAAATTGGATTCTTGTCCTAGCATGCAGTGTCTCATTGATGGTACGAACAATCACTTTTATGTGAATGCTTTCTCCAATTTGGTTGAACTATCTCTTAATGAAATGGAAATAACCAATATATTATTTGATGGCAACTATAACCTGTGCCTTCTTAAGACCATGAGATTGCAGGATTGTCCCAAGTTGACATCAATTTTCCTTCCATCCACTGTTCAAAGTCTTTCACTGTTGCAAGAGTTGACAATTAAGGGATGTGGTGCACTGAAATGCATTTTAGAAGATGAGGGTTCAAGAGGCGAAATAACTGACGATGATGGTGACAATGATCAAAAGAGTTATGGCGCAATGTTTCCAAAACTTGAAATTCTTGAAATTGAAAGTTGTGGCAATTTAGAAATAATATTGCCAATCCTTCCTTATGGAGGCCTTCTGAAAAGCATGGCCATACGGAAGTGTGAGAAGTTGAAATATATATTTGATAGGTTCCAAGAGCTCAATGTTATGCGCTCCTCTGATCTGGAAATGAAACTTTCTGAACTACGAAGTTTGGTTGGTATTTTTAGGGAATATAAAAAATCCATCTCTTCGTCACAGCAACAGCCAGGATCTACAGCTTCAAGCACCAAGATGCGTTCTTTATCTTGGGCTCAAGTAAGTAGTTTTAAATCAAGGGCCACAAGTGAAGAGGCCAATGGTGCTGTTTCTACACAGGTATGCCCAACCTCACTATTTATGTTCATATTTCTCTTACATATATTTGCCTTGTCCAATGGATCTTCTTCTTTTATAATCTCTAATTAATCTCTTACATATATTTCAGTGTCTCATTGATGGTACGAACAATCACTTTTATGTGAATGCTTTCTCCAATTTGGTTGAACTATCTCTTAATGAAATGGAAATAAGCAACATATTATTTGATGGCAACTATAACCTGTGCCATCTTAAGACCATGAGATTGCAGGATTGTCCCAAGTTGACATCAATTTTCCTTCCATCCACTGTTCAAAGTCTTTCACTGTTGCAAGAGTTGACAATTAAGGGATGTGGTGCACTGAAATGCATTTTAGAAGATGAGGGTTCAAGAGGCGAAATAACTGACGATGATGGTGACAATGATCAAAAGAGTTATGGCGCAATGTTTCCAAAACTTGAAATTCTTGAAATTGAAAGTTGTGGCAATCTAGAAATAATATTGCCAATCCTTCCTTATGGAGGCCTTCTGAAAAGCATGGCCATACGGAAGTGTGAGAAGTTGAAATATATATCTGATAGGTTCCAAGAGCTCAATGTTATGCTCTCCTCTGATCTGGAAATGAAACTTTCTGAACTACGAAGTTTGGTTGGTATTTTTAGGGAATATAAAAAATCCATCCCTTCGTCACTGCAACAGCCAGCATCTACAGCTTCAAGCACCAAGATGCGTTCTTTATCTTGGGCTCAAGTATGTTGTTTTAAATCAAGGGCCACAAGTGAAGAGCCTAATGGTGCTGTTTCTACGCAGGTATGCCCAACCTCACTATTTATGTTCATATTTCTCTTGCATATATTTGCCTTGTCCAACGGATCTTCTTCCTTTATAATCTCTAATTAATCTGCAGTTTAAATTGATTCACCACTTATACATGTTAGTCAAACTGAATCAGTAAATTTATGGTGCTGTAGTATATGAAAAAAACCAAATGCACTTCTCATCAACAACAACAATTGTATCGCTAACCTAGGTGCCAAAAACAAACAAACACGTTAATTAATTGGTTTCAATATTGCATTCCATGAATGATAACCTATTTAGTGGTGTAATTGTTGAATAACAATGTCTGTTTGTAGGGATTACTTGCGGGACAGCTAACTCTCCATGTTTGTCATATAAAGAAGATGGAACTTGCAAATATCTCTCCAAATTTAGTATCAACATTGTTCACTTTATCAATGGAATCAACGATATCATGGGAAGAATTGACAATCACAAAATGTGATGGACTGAAGCACTTGATAAAAATCGAGGAAGACTATCATAAAAATCAATGCTGCTCCATCTTCCCGAAGTTACAGCACCTAGAAATCTGGGGGTGTAAGGACTTGGGATTTTTATTTCTATCTTCAATATCTATAGAAATTAAAAATTTAAAGTCCTTAACTATCAGAAATGCTCCTAAGCTAAGATATGTCATTGGGAAATACCAGCACGATCACAATTGTATACCCAATCAAAATCAGAATGATGAGTTGCACTTTGATCTCCCTGCTTTGGAGGCCCTCTGTTTTAATGATGTACCAGAGTTCATCAGCATTGGTCCCATGAATTTTAAAATGATATCACCATCTCTACAAAATGTCTATTTAGATGAAGGACAACTCAATTCGAATACCACAAAGGTAATTCCCTTTTTATCTTGATATTGTTTGTTCTTTGTTGATATGCATTCTTGCTTAGAAGTGAAATGTCAAACCCCTTAACATTTCGATATATACAGAGTAATAAGTGCATAGTTCCATAAGGCATACAAAAATAGCAGAAATATACTGACATTAAGTACTTGTTTATAAAACAGAAGTCTTCCCGTAGGGTCTGATAATATATACAATTTTGTTCAAAATATCAAACTAAATTAATAATAACCAACAGCTCCATCTTTCTCGACCTGGACACCTCAGTTGCCGGTATTTACCGTTTTGCCTCTAGAGCCGCTAGCTTCTATTGGAAAATTTTAAATTTGAAAAAGGGTGAGATTCAAACGAATCTCAGTAGTAGCATGCAACCAGTCATATAAAATGCAAGAATTAAATATGCTCTACACCATGTAATGCTCTACAACTTTGAGCTGGGTCCCTACTAGGCCGAATGGTATATACACCCTTCCCATCGGGCGGTACATATACATTCCCACATCACAGCTAGAATACGGCATGTGTACATGAGTTAGGGGCTCAATCCCCCACTACCCGTAAAACACCTCGGTTGGGTTCTAGCTCACAACTAGATAAGTGTGCCTCTACACACAGTTGGCCTACTCGGTAAAACAATGTTCATATGACAGAATATTACATACACAAAGCATATAGACAATTACATAGTATATGAAAGAAAATATTACTACCTGAAACCCCTTTTTGATCGTAAACCGTTCCTTGAATTTTGTTCCGACAGCTCAAGCTATCCATCCGGTCCTAAATTCCAAATGTACAAAAATTAGGTTAATACCCATTAATGTACTACTTTAGGCTCTTTCAAAGTGTTTTTGTTGGTTACATTGTCTAGAATAGCAAAATTACCAAAATGCCCCTCGGGGCCCGGTCCAAGTCCCTTTGTATCCGGCCTGACTGTACTTCTACAAAAATTATGACCCAGGCTATTCCTACATAATTTTGCCCAAGGAATCCATTTTTAGCCTTGGAATTACCAAATTCACTAACAAAAGACAACTTGGCAACCCCTATTTAGGGTTTTAATGCTCATTTTGTCATTTCACATTCCAAGGCATTTCATACTTCAGGATCAACATCAACCCTGCGCAATTTTCCCTCTTAAACACAATAGAACCATAAAATTGATGAAATTCCAGCTCCTTTCCTTACTTTTGGTGCTGGCCAAAACTCACACTAAGAAAAGGGGAAATGTGTTTTTCATGATCTAACCCTCAAAACTCCTTCCTTTTCAGTTCTAATCATATGATTAACTATTTAAACACTTTTTAGATATGATTTGAGGAAATTTGGGTTGTATAACCCCTTAGGGTTTCATCATCCCGTATCACAAAATCCAACCATACAAAGCCACAAATCAACCATAACATCAACTACAACCTTAAATCCATCAAGATAATCAAGGTGTATGGTTTACCGTTGTGTTCTCCTCCTTCTCTCTCTAAAACAGTCCCTCTTTCCTCCTTCTTGCTCTTGCTTTTGCCTTGATTCGAGCCATAATCATGGAGATATAGGATTTAAAAGAGGTATGCTAGGTTTTTAGCAAGCAAATTCACAAGAAAATCATCTCCTTACATTAGATTGCTTGGAACCCTAGCTTATTGTTCTTGTTCTTGAGCTCACTTTCATGTGACTCTTTCTCTCTTTCTCTCTCCCTCCTTGTTTAGTCAAAAATGAAGGCTTAAAGAAAGATGATAAGCCTTTTAAAATCAATATCCTACCACCTCCTCAAGTTATTTTATTTTATTCCTTTTTTTTTATATCACATGGCTAATTAATTAAACCATCATCATCTTTTCTCTTTCTTTACAATAATTGGCCGAAAATGAAGATTGGAAAGGAGTAATAATATGTCTTCATTTATTCTCTTCCACCTATTTATTATGAGTTGAAATTGTTGACTTTATGTCATCTTCTTTTTTGAAATTTGACCTTAATCCAAAAATTAATGATAAATATCCAAAAATAATTTTTCCTTATTCCAGACCATTTGGACGAAAATGAGTGTGTGTGCTGAGGAAAATAATTTCTTTGGCTTAATATGGAAAATTACCATTTTGCCCATACATTTTGTGATTTTCGCCCAAAACTGGCAGCATTTTCACCCAACTTTGAAAATTTATATCTTTTTTTGTAGACATTCATTTGAGGTGCTTCTAAAGGCTGGTTAACCCTTATTGAGTCTAGTTTCCAGGAAAAATATAGCATTTAGCTAACTGGAAGCTAAAAATTGCCAGAATTTCAATCTTTGGACACTGTTCAAAAAGTAGCCAGTTTCACTGGGTAAACTTCAAAAATTCATAAGTCTTTGTATATAGCTTCAAATAATTTATATGACCTATCAAATTAAAGCTTAGATTGTCTACTTTCATTTTGAAAAATTTCACATTTTTTGAACATTATTTGATCATCCAAAATCGCATGACAATCTCGCTGCCCTGCCGGAATTTACACTGGCAGCACTGTTCACATTCCAATTTTCAGTGTTTAATTCTTATGATCTAGATTTTATAGCAAGAGGCTATTCAAGGTGAGTCAATATTCACCATTCCATTTCATTAAATGCTAAAAATAATTACAAGGCATATTGGTCAATAAAATTTGGGACGTTATGTTGAACATAAAAGAAAAATGCTATTTGAAACTCCTTTGCAAACATTGATTGATTATTTAAAAACATGCCTAAGAAATGAAGAAAATAAGGTATGAGTTTTAGAAATATCTGATGTGAATAATAGGTGTGACACATTTAAAATGCTGTTGAAAAATACTACTATGGACACCATATATCAGCTCATAATTTAAAGGAAGAGGTTTTTTGTTTTTTGTTTTGCTAACATCAAATGAAAAAGATGAGTTGGATACTTTGATCTCCCTGCTTTGGAGAGGTTGTTTTAAAGAGAGATGTAACATTGCATCTTTTATGGATTCCAACATTTGTTGTGTTGTGATGTTGGACAGTTTGACTTTGAATGGTAAGCTACAAAAGCAATAAACATTGCAAATTGAAAATATTTATTGTATTTTTATCATTTTATTAAAATTTTTTTATTAAAAATGTATTTACGGAATGGGGGCAATAGAGCTCATACAGGGTGGGATTAGGTTTTCTTCAAAAATATTTGGCAAAAAACATGAAAAATATATAATCATTTTGATTTATTGTTATGTTACGATATTGTACATATATTATTGAATAAAAAATATCAGTCATTCAAATTTTACTGATAGTTTATTTTGGTATAATTAGATTGATTCCTTTTATTGATTGTTATAATGTTAAAAATATTTTGATTTATTACGCATTATTGTATATTCAAATTTTACATATTATTTGTTTTATAATAAGAATGATTTATTTTCTTGGTGATAGATATAACATTAATGATATGTGTTTGAAGGAAGTAGATGCATCCACAGATGGAGTTCCTCCTTCCCTTGCAGATGTTGTTATTTATTATGTATTATTGTATATCCAAATTTTACATCAGGTTTGTTTTGGAATGATAATGATTTATCTTCTTGGTGATAGACATAACTTGAGTGATTTGTACTACATTTGTAGATATTTGACGCATCCACAGATAGAGGTGCTCCTACCTTTGCAGCTCAAAGCCTTTTGGTCCAATCAGTGAAGAATGTGAGGGAAATAGAACTTGTGGAATGTTGGAACATAATATCATTGTCAACTCTATCTAATGCAGCGTCAACAACTGCTTTGAAAACTTTGACAATCCGTAGATGCCATAAACTGAAGTGTATCACAACAGATGAGGGAGATGCTTTTGTTGATAAGAATAACAGTTCCATTTTTCCAAAACTAGAGGAGCTGCAAATCGAGGATTGCGAGGAGTTGGAAACTTTATTTGTATCATCAATATCTGCTGATCTTAAAAAATTAACGTCTTTGAAAATAAGGGAAGTGCCTAAACTAACATATGTTGTTGGGAACTACCAAAAGGAGCAACACTCATCCAATCAGAGTGAAATTGATGAGCTTCATTTCGATCTCCTTGCTTTAGAGACCCTCTACACAAAAAATGCACCAATGATGAACAGCATTTGCTCCAAGAATTATAAACTGGGGCTGTCATCTTCTCTGGATGTTGAGATTTGGACATGTGGTATCAAATCCTTCCCTAGTTATGACAAGGTGAATTTAACAACTACAGTGCTACACTCTCTTTCACTTTGTACACATGATTTTTTATATTTTGATAATGTTAATTAGAAGTGGCGTAATTGATCAAAATGAAATTATTTATGACTGTCTTTAGATGATAAGTTTTTTTGACAGTCAAGTAATTTGTTAATCTTTTAATTGATTGCTTGTTGACAGTATATATTAAAATAGAGCACAATAATTGAGAGGTCAGATTAGCTTTTTCCCTAAGACTAGAGAGTATGAATACATCACGACAAGAGGTTTTCTAAATTTATATTTGGAAAACGGTCAGCTATCAAAATCCACAACTTTTTGTTAGATTGATGATGTTTGATGATACGATTACGATGAAGATGAGTATATTATGTTGATTTGAAGATATATACTATGAGTATGACAACTAGCACAATTTTAAAATGAAAATTAAATTTGTTTTTTCAAATTAATCTAGCTAGTATTTTATATTACTTGAATTATTTATTGGCTTGTAGAAATTACATGCATATGTAAATGGAGCTCCTTTGTTTTATGCAGCCCTACATATTTATTTGAGGATCTTCTGTAGGCCTCTTATATTGAAACATGGATGGACCAAATTAATATTAATGAAAGATATGTACCAAATTTTACATATTCCAATGTTTGTTCTGATGTTGGACAGTTGAATTTAATATCACAAAGGGAATAACATTTTAAAATTGAAAAACTTTATTGTATTTTAATGATTTTACTTAGATTTTTTTAACAAATTGTTCAATGGAAGAGGCTATTAGTTTTTCTCAGACATAATTGTAAAAAGACATGAAAAGATATAATTATTTTGATTTATTGTTATGCGTTGATACTATTTTCTATATAATTGTGCTTAGATTTTCATTAACAAAGTGTTCAATGGGATGTTGTTATTTATTATGTATTATTGTATATCCAAATTTTACATCAGGTTTGTTTTAGAATGATAATGATTTATCTTCTTGGTGATAGACATAACTTGAGTGATTTGTACTACATTTGTAGATATTTGACGCATCCACAGATAGAGGTGCTCCTACCTTTGCAGCTCAAAGCCTTTTGGTCCAATCAGTGAAGAATGTGAGGGAAATAGAACTTGTGGAATGTTGGAACATAATATCATTGTCAACTCTATCTAATGCAGCGTCAACAACTGTTTTGAAAACTTTGACAATCCGTAGATGCCATAAACTGAAGTGTATCACAACAGATGAGGGAGATGCTTTTGTTGATAAGAATAACAGTTCCATTTTTCCAAAACTAGAGGAGCTGCAAATCGAGGATTGCGAGGAGTTGGAAACTTTATTTGTATCATCAATATCTGCTGATCTTAAAAAATTAACGTCTTTGAAAATAAGGGAAGTGCCTAAACTAACATATGTTGTTGGGAACTACCAAAAGGAGCAACACTCATCCAATCAGAGTGAAATTGATGAGCTTCATTTCGATCTCCTTGCTTTAGAGACCCTCTACACAAAAAATGCACCAATGATGAACAGCATTTGCTCCAAGAATTATAAACTGGGGCTGTCATCTTCTCTGGATGTTGAGATTTGGACATGTGGTATCAAATCCTTCCCTAGTTATGACAAGGTGAATTTAACAACTACAGTGCTACACTCTCTTTCACTTTGTACACATGATTTGTTATATTTTGATAATGTTAAGTAGAAGTGGCGTAATTGATCAAAATGGAATTATTTATGACTGTCTTTAGATGTTAAGTTTTTTTGACAGTCAAGTAATTTGTTAAGCTTTTAATTGATTGCTAGTTAATAGTATATATTAAAATAGAGCACAATAATTGACAGGTCAGATTAGCTCTTTTCCTAAGACTAGAGACTATGAATACATCACGACAAGAGGTCTTCTAAATTTATATTTGGAAAACGGTCAGCTATCAAAATCCACAACTTTTTGTTAGATTGATGATGTTTGATGATACTATTACGATGAAGACGAGTAAATTATGTTGATTTGAAGATATATATTATGAGTATGACAACTAGCACAATTTTAAAATGAAAATTAAATTTTTTTTTTCAAATTAATCTAGCAAGTATTTTATATTACTTGAATTATTTATTGGCTTGTAGAAATTACATGGATATGTAAATGGAGCTCCTCTGTTTTATGCAGCCCTACATATTTATTTGAGGATCTTCTGTAGGCCTCTTATATTGAAACATGGATGGACCAAATTAATATTAATGAAAGATATGTACCAAATTTTACATATTCCAATGTTTGTTCTGATGTTGGACAGTTGAATTTAATATCACAAAGGGAATAACATTTTAAAATTGAAAAACTTTATTGTATTTTAATGATTTTACTTATATTTTTTTCACAAATTGTTCAATGGAAGAGGCTATTAGTTTTTCTCAGACATAATTGTAAAAAGACATGAAAAGATATAATTATTTTGATTTATTGTTATGCGTTGATACTATTTTCTATATAATTGTGCTTAGATTTTCATTAACAAAGTGTTCAATTGGATGTTGTTATTTATTATGTATTATTGTATATCCAAATTTTACATCAGGTTTGTTTTGGAATGATAATGATTTATCTTCTTTGTGATAGACATAACTTGAGTGATTTGTAATACATTTGTAGATATTTGACGCATCCACAGATAGAGGTGCTCCTACCTTTGCAGCTCAAAGCCTTTTGGTCCAATCAGTGAAGAATGTGAGGGAAATAGAACTTGTGGAATGTTGGAACATAATATCATTGTCAACTCTATCTAATGCAGCGTCAACAACTGTTTTGAAAACTTTGACAATCCGTAGATGCCATAAACTGAAGTGTATCACAACAGATGAGGGAGATGCTTTTGTTGATAAGAATAACAGTTCCATTTTTCCAAAACTAGAGGAGCTGCAAATCGAGGATTGCGAGGAGTTGGAAACTTTATTTGTATCATCAATATCTGCTGATCTTAAAAAATTAACGTCTTTGAAAATAAGGGAAGTGCCTAAACTAACATATGTTGTTGGGAACTACCAAAAGGAGCAACACTCATCCAATCAGAATGAAACTGTTGAGCTTTATTTCGATCTCCTTGCTTTGGAGACCCTCAACATCATAAATGCACCAATGATGAACAGCATTTGCTCCAAGAATTATAAACTGGGGCTGTCATCTTCTCTGGATGTTGAGATTTGGACATGTGGTATCAAATCCTTCCCTAGTTATGACAAGGTGAATTTAACAACGACAGTGCTACACTCTCTTTAACTTTGTACACATGATTTGTTATTTTTTGATAATGTTAATTAGAAGTGGCGTAATTGATCAAAATGAAATTATTTATGACTGTCTTTAGATGATAAGTTTTTTTGACAGTCAAGTAATTTGTTAAGCTTTTAATTGATGGCTTGTTGACAGTATATATTAAAATAGGGCACAATAATTGAGAGGTCAGATTAACTTTTTTCCTAAGACTAGATAGTATGAATACATCAGGACAAGAGGTCTTCTAAATTTATATTTGGAAAACGGTCAGCTATCAAAATCCACAACTTTTTGTTAGATTGATGATGTTTGATGATACTATTACGATGAAGACGAGTAAATTATGTTGATTTGATGATATATATTATGAGTATGACAACTAGCACAATTTTAAAATGAAAATTAAACTTTTTTTTTTCAAATTAATCTAGCTAGTATTTTATATTACTTGAATTATTTATTGGCTTGTAGAAATTAAATGCATATGTAAATGGAGCTCCTCTGTTTTATGCAGCCCTGCATATTTATTTGAGGATCTTCTTTAGGCCTCTTATATTGAAACATGGATGGACCAAATTAATATTAATGAAAGATATGTACCAAATTTTACATATTCCAATGTTTGTTCTGATGTTGTACAGTTAAATTTAATATCACAAAGGGAATAACATTTTAAAATTGAAAAACTTTATTGTATTTTAATGATTTTACTTAGATTTTTTTAACAAATTGTTCAATGGAAGAGGCTATTAGTTTTTCTCAGACATAATTGTAAAAATACATGAAAAGATATAATTATTTTGATTTATTGTTATGCGTTGATACTATTTGCTATATAATTGTGCTTAGATTTTCATTAACAAAGTGTTCAATGGGATGTTGTTATTTATTATTTATTATTGTATATCCAAATTTTACATCAGGTTTGTTTTGGAATGATAATGATTTATCTTCTTGGTGATAGACATAACTTGAGTGATTTGTACTACATTTGTAGATATTTGACGCATCCACAGATAGAGGTGCTCCTACCTTTGCAGCTCAAAGCCTTTTGGTCCAATCAGTGAAGAATGTGAGGGAAATAGAACTTGTGGAATGTTGGAACATAATATCATTGTCAACTCTATCTAATGCAGCGTCAACAACTGCTTTGAAAACTTTGACAATCCGTAGATGCCATAAACTGAAGTGTATCACAACAGATGAGGGAGATGCTTATGTTGATAAGAATAACAGTTCCATTTTTCCAACACTAGAGGAGCTGGAAATCAAGGATTGTGAGGAGTTGGTAACTTTATTTGTATCATCAATATCTGTTGGTCTTATAAAATTGAAGTCTTTGTCTGTCCTAGGAGTGCCTAAACTAAAATATGTTGTTGGGAACTACCAAAAGGAGCTATATTCATCCAATCAGAATCAAAATGATGAGCTTTTTTTCAAACTTCCTGCTTTGGAGACCCTCTACATAAAAAATGCACCAATGAACAGCATTTGCTCCAAAAAGTATAACTATGTGAGTTTAACAACTATAGAGGTACATTCATTTTAGCTTTGTACATATGATTTGTTATGTTTTGATACGATTTTAACTAGAAGTGCAGTATTTGATCAAAATAAATTTATTTCTTACTCTCTTATCAAGTTAAGCTTTTTTTCCCGTAGTCAACTAATATCTTATGCTTTTAGATTAATTTCCTCTTTTTGTTAGATTTCTGTGTATATATATTGATATATACTTTTACAATCAAGATGTGCAATTATGATGGTTCAAAGTAAATTTTTTTTCAAATTAACATAGCTAGTATTTTATGTTAATTTAATTTAACTAACCTCTTATGTGTTATTCCATAATGATATTTTATTGCCCTGTAGGATGTACATGCACCCACAATTGGAGCTCCTCTGTTTCATGTAACCCTAAACCTTTTGAAAACTATTAGAGAAATAGAGCTTGTGGAGTGTACAAACTTAATATCATTGACAACTCCATCCATTGCCTCCACAATTTTGTTGGAAGTTTTGACAATTAGAGCATGTGGTCAACTAAAGTGCATTGTAGTAGATGAGGGAGATGCTAGAACTCAAATTAACTACAATTCCGTCTTTCCCAAGTTGAAACATTTGGAAGTTTCAGACTGCGATGCATTGGAATATTTATTCCCAGCATATGTTTTTAGATCCCCTTTATGTTTGAAATCTTTGAAGATCAATAAGGCTCCTATGTTGAAATATGTATTTGGAAGAAGCCAATATGATGATAGTTTAAATCCCAACTATCAGAATATCCAAACTCTCATTGATTTCCTTGCTTTGAAACATCTCTCTATTGGGTATTTGCCAAAACTTGTAAGCATTTATCCCAAAGACTACTATATGAGAGAGTTATATCTTAGGTCTGTTACGTTTGAAGAGCTTCCAAAATTTACAATGAGACCTTTCAATGGATTTTTGGTTTGTTGGCATACAAAGCAACAGGAAACGAAGGTATGACTCTATTCAATTTCTCTAACTAGTGCTAGTTTATTCCCACAATTGATAACTTACATTTTAATAATTTCTCTCACTACATGGTTTATAGATTTCTACATGTTATCTTAAAGAAGCAGAATATAATAATATCCATAATATTACTTCACTAGTCCTCAATTTTCCGTAAGCTAAGGGGTTTTTGTTATTTTCGTACATATATGCCTGAAAATAACATCTATATCTAAATTTCAAATGTGATTTTTCCTCTAATTTTTATTTGATAGTTTCATTCTCTAAGTATTTTTGAATTTGGAAGTGATATAGCTTTCGTGGAGTTCGTAGGTAATTGAGATGTGCTGGAAAACTTTGTCTTCTCTTCAAGTTTGTGACTCCAAGATAGAAGAAATTTTTGATTTGACATATATGGAAACAGAGAAAAAAGGGGGTGAACTTCAACCATTGACGTCAAGCTTAAGAAAATTGGAGTTGCGAAATCTAAGTGATTTGATGAATATATGTGTGGGGCCTAAACGTGTCATACGCTTTTATAGTCTTCGGTTTCTAACCATTGAAGCATGCAAAAAGCTCAGAGTTATCTTCTCCGTATCTATAGTTAGAAGCATGCCAATGTTGACTCAGCTATATATATCAGAATGTGAAGAATTAGTTCACATTGTTGAAGAAGATTATGAAACAAATGCTGATGATTATGTCCTAATCAAACGAGATGAGATGGAACAGATGTTCATGAAGAATGTGTTTCCAGAACTAATATTTTTGGAACTTATAAATCTTCCAAACCTCATTAGTGTCTGTCATGGGATCAATTTTCAAAAAGAATATTATTCTACGAGAGTGGATAATTGTCCCAAGTTTGGTATGCTTTCAGAGAAGTAATTTATTCTTTAAAATTGAAAATTGGTCGATGAGTTTATTATAATATTAAAATCCTACTTTCAGAAACTTCAACAACTCAGTATCAATCAGATCCTGCAACTGAAAATTCTCAAGTTGAAGAAAAAGCAGAGGAGAGTCTTTCTTCACATATGGTAGAAGAAACACAACAATCCCTCACCAAGGTATGATTTTGATTGCTGGGGGCATCATTTTATTACTTCTCCATTGGTCCCCATCATGATTATATATATGCTAGATCGTTTTAAAGAGGTTCGATGAAAAAAATTAAATTTTACTGCATTTTAAATGCCGACAAAATTATTTATTCTGTACTCTGTTTCTTTAACAAATTCAACAAGCCTTTTTATTTTTTTAAATTAAATTTTGTGGTAAGGGTAAGGAAATTCAGGGGGTAACAGAGGAAATTGTTGAAGAAGATTTTATGTCAGAGATTGTAAAAACGACAATTGCATCATCTAATTCAAAACTCACAGGACCACTAGTATGTGTTTGCTAATCCCTTTTTTTTTTTTAATTATTTTCAACATCTAGTGAGCTTTTAGTCAAGGCATAAAGAAGAGAACCAATCAAAAATAATATTTATTAATGACAATAGTCATTGGAAACAAATTAAAGAAAATGATGACTAAGTGCAACTCTTTCCTTTCTATATGCGAAAAACAGAGTTTGAAGAACCAAGAGTGAAATTGTTAATAAGCATGTTATTTTAAAAATGCTAAAGAGACATCGTCAATATCAGTAAAGAATAATATCTGTTTTTAACAAAGGAAATGAAGAAATTTACAAATAAATATTATCTGAAACATTTATTCTTTTTTATGTAGAATAATTAGAGCTAATTCAAGAAAGGCATCTCCAAAACTAAGATTATTGTCCTGCATCTATTGATTTTTTTTGTTTATTTATGTCTCTAGTAGATGATAATTTTCTTTCTTGTTTTAAAGTTTCTATTTGAACCCATATTTTAAGAAAATTCAGTTATCAGAAGAAGTATGTGGTATTCAACAGCTCTTGAGGCTCATAATTCAATGAAAAAGAGAAAATTAATTAATTGACTGGGAGAACCAAGAAAAGAAACATCAACAACAAAATTTGTAATTGTTTTCTCTATCAGAATCTTCAAATGTGACAATATTATTCTTTACAGATCAATCAATAGAGTTATGCTAGATGGTTGAACTAATGCTTCTTTCCTATTCATCTTCCTATAGGATTAGTTTGGTAGCTATGAAATGAAAAAGGAAATAATTGATATGAAATCAACACAAGAAATGAGACATGACATAAAATCTCATAATTCAAAAATGTTAATAATTCATTAACGATTAATTGGACTTCCAATTTTTAATATCATAGAAAAATCTAACTTATATATAATTGGTGTTGCGCAGGTTGTTGAAGCAAGAGCTAAAGTTGTTTCATCCAATACCTTAGACCAAATCTCCCTAACTTCTGAAAAGGTTTGCTTCATGAAACCCTTTTCAAACCTCTGATATATATCTTATTGAAAACATAATGACTATTTGTTTCTCATAGGAGGTGCAAATGCATGCTAGTCTTAGCCTCGCTGTTCTTCCTACAAGAGATAACACTCATGCATGTGCCAAACATTTTGAAGAGGAAGAGGAAGAGGAAGAACAAGGTAAAATATTGATGTCTTGGTTTCGAAGAAAAATATTGGTTATTTATTTTGGGCTTTATAGGCGGCTTGATAACATCTCGACATCTCCGAAGTGGCATTAAGGCTAGCAGCTCTTTATTAGAGGAGAAGCTTGAAACCTCTATTGATGGTACCTTTTACTTTCTGTAAATAAAGCTTTTCATCTTTTGATTTAATCTAATAATCATTTTTTCATAGAGCATCCATTTGCACCACCGGTAACAACTGTTTTGAGTGAGCAAACTTCTCAAGCAATATTGCCACCAAGTCATATGTCATCAAACGCTTCAACAAGCCTCAACCAAACTCCATCTATTCTCTCTAAGGCTTCTGATGGTGAGTTTCATTTTTGTCTTCTTATAGTGACATTTAATTTAATCATTTATTCACTTATAGTAAGGGGACTTGCTACAATTGTCAAAACTACCTTATTCAGTAGAGACAAACATTGCTATAAGAAGTAGTATCATTGACCTTATAGAAGACTCTAGTCCAAGCACTACCCATTGTATATCTTTATTTTATTCAGTTATTTGTTTTGATAGTTTCCATTCTAACATTTCTTCATTTTAGGAGGAAATGTTTAAAATGGTGTTGAAACCACTAACTAGTGAACTTCTATTGTTGTAGATGATGATGTTCCACAGTCAACCAATTTGTTTGAAAGTGTTGACCATGGGGACATCAAGGAAGCAGGCATGGTTCAAAATGAATATAAGTCCAATGTTGAACCAAGTAGCTTAACACGAAGAGAACAAGAGTCGTCATATTCTAAAGGTTATTTACTTATTCTATTTGCTGCTGAACATGTAGTGTTAGTGGACTTGAATTTTCTTTCCTATGATCCAAGTTACTATTTCTCATTCTGCATAGTTGACTTTGTTATATTCATTTCTAATGTGATGGTCTCTATTAGGCCAAATTCAAACAAAAGATCAATTAACAAATTCACAAGCAAGAAGTGCAATTCCAACCACACCTTTTGCTACTATTTCACAAGATGAATACTCAAAGGTAATATTATTATTGTTATTTCGTAAGATTATAGGTTTTTTTTATATTGCTAGAAGAGATATCCAGTACTACTAGATAAGATTCGAGTATTATTAGGTCCAATTGTGAGTGGCTCTTCTAAAAGCATTTTCTGCATTCACACAGATTCAAACTTGAGATATTGTATTTAAGTAACCATAGCTCATTCAATTAGGACCAACATTTATTGGTATAAGTTATGTAAATTTATGATAGATAATTTGAACTCATTCGTCTATCTTATTTATCTTCATATTGGATGAGTTGGTTTGCAAAGATGTGGAAAAAAGAAACAAATAGAATGGATCCTCATTTTCTCTAGGGAAACAAGACTTAAAATACAATCTAATAAATAGAAAATAAAAATTTCATTAAGGACTATATTTACAATGCTTAAGTGTGTGTTTGGAATGACTTATTTTTGTCCAAAACGTGCTTATAATTCGTGATTCACGGTATACGAGGTAAGTATGTGAGAGGAGTTTTTTCTCGGCTTGCGTGATTCGGGCTTATTTTTTAAATAAGCCCTTATTTAAGCTCTCCCAAACACCCACTTAATATCTTAGAAGTAACAACTTAAACATAGGATGGTATACAGATTGTTGAAATAAGAGGTGAAGAAGGTGGTTTGATACTAGAGACCCCACATCCAAGCTCCTTAACTTCTAAAGAGTGGGCTTTTTTCAATAATTTTACAATTTAATATATTTGTTGTTGCAATATAGATAATGATGAATGTTTTTTTGTACAAGGAACCTATTCCTATGAGTCCCAATTCCACTTCTCCCTCTAGAAGCCCAAGTACAACTGTGAAAATTTTTGAAGAGGAAGAGAAAAGTAAGATATCAGTGTACTAATTTCAAGGTTTATAGGTCCATTAGTTACTTATTTTGGGGATTATAGGTGGCTTGATAACTACACCTAGACATGAAAGTGACATGAAGGCAGTGAGTTCTTTGCCACCAGGAAAAGAGCACAAGACTTCTAATCAAGGTATCTATATGTTGCGTTCTTAAAATGAAATACTTCATGCTTTAATTTGATGGGTTGAGTATATATTTATATACTTAATTAATTTGTTATAGGTGACCCTTTTGTGCCACCAATGCCAGTTATTTCAAATGAGCAGCAAGCTTCTGACACAATCTTACCAATGAGTTTTGTACCATCAAAAGCTCTAACGAGTCCTAAGCAAATTTCTATGTCTGCTTCCTCCCAGTCTACTTATAGTGGTTAGTTTCTTTGTTGTGATCTTTTACTACTTTATTATTTTCTAATTTTAGAAAGATTTCCTATACTAATTTCTTTATTCAGGAAGAAACGTCCAAGAGAATGTTGGAACCACTAATAAACAACCTTTGCATGAAACTTAGGGTGCTCTTCAAATTTCTAGCAAGTCTTGTGGCCATACCATTACATGTTTGTTTTTTATTTCAATAAAATATGTCATCCTTTGATTTGATATAGTAATCCTTTTTTCATAGGAGACCCGTTCATGCCATTGAGCCCTATGTCATCAAAAGTTTCAACAAGCCTCAACCAAACTCCTTCATCTATTCTCCCCAAACCTTCTGATGGTGAGCTTTTCTTTGTTGTCTTATTATAGTGGCATTTCATGCAAGTATTATTTGAATATATTTACACATTCAAGAAATTATGTGATGTGAGTTAGTACTTTATTGTCCCAAATTTTCTTTCAATGGGATGCTTTGATAGACATCAGTCATCAATTCGAATTGAAAATTATCACGTGAGTTTCAATTTCATTAAGAATCCTGTTTGCTTTCTTTAAATGAAATATTTTATCCTTTGATTTGATAGAATAACCATTTTTTCTTTCATAGGGGGCCCGTTTGTGCCACTGAATCCTATATCATCAAAAATTTCATCTACTCTCCCCATGAAGCCTTCTGATGGTAGCATTGGTGAGCTTTTCTTTGTTGTCTTCTTGTAGTGACATTCCATTCGAGTATCATTTGAATATATTTACACATACAAGACAAATGCATTATGTGAGTTTTAATATAAAAAAATGGAAAAATCTTCCATAGTACATGATTGTCCCAAATTTTCTTTCTATGGGATGCATTTAGAGAAGTCAAGTCATTAATTCAAATTAAAAATTATTATGTGTGATTTAATATCATCAAAAATCCTAACTGCAGAAACTACAACTACTCCAGATGGCTCTAAAAATCAAGATTGCGAAGTTTGTGAAGGGACAGAGCAGAAGCTTTCTTCCCATCAAAATAGGAGACAAGCCGTGGAAACACAACCACCCACAACCGGTTCCTCAAACTTCATAAGAGTATATCTCATTTTCACTGCCTTATATATATTAATTATTTTTGTTGATGGCATTTTATTACTTTCACTTGTCACTTATATGATTTTATCTACAAGCGTTAATCATATGCATGTTGCCATTCTCTAGTAAAGTTCGTTAATTTTCTCTCCGTTTCAAAGTTATCTTGAAGCAATCAATGATTTTGTTTACCCTAAATGCTGGCATAAACATAGAGAGACGTGCACATTTTATTTATAACTGAACTTTTTTATCATGTGGCGTTGATTAGGGTACTAAGGAAGATCCAAGGGAAATTGTTGAAGAGGGTATTACTTTTGAGAAGCCAAAGATGACAAATTTATCATCTGGCTTCACAGGTGGCTTAGTAACTACCCGAGGTCACCGAAGTGACATAAAAGCAGAGATCTCTTTGTTGAAAGAGAAGCCTGAGACCCCCATTCATGGTATGATAAAGTTGTTGCTTTCTATAAATGAAATCTTTCATCCTTAGATTGGATTGTTTGATGACTATATTATTCATACCTACATGTCTTCATAGGAGACCCAAATGTGCAATGTACAACACCTATTTTGAGCGAGCAAACTTCTGAGACAATTTTGTCACCGAGTGCCATATCGTCCAAACCTTCTACTGGTCTTGACCAAGCTCCTCAAGCTATACTTTGCGAGCCTACTAATGGTGAGTTTCCTTGTACTCTTACTCTAGTGGCATTCCTTCAATTATGTATTCATTTGTTATTTAGTGCCTTCTTTTTCAATTAATTTTTTGGATGGTTCTCATCCAACAAACATGGCTTCATTAGTTTAGGAAGAAATAGACAAAATGGTGTCAGAACTCGGAACCACTAATTAGAGAACTCATGATGTTACAGATGATGATATTCAAGTTTCTGATAAGTCTCATGCTGCTGCCATTGGTAGTGTTGTACCCATTACGAAGCCAATCACTCAAGAGATAGTTGAGATGATGAAATTAGACTGTTCCGAGACTTGCTTATTAGAAGAGGCACTCAAGACTCACCCACAACTTTGTCTATCAAAAAATGATCGAAGCACTCAAATGATGTGTGTATCCTATAGGGTATTGATTGATATACTCAACATTCTAACCACAAGAACACCCTTCACCATCACTGAGGCAGACAAGAGGTTGTTGGAAGAGAAATTAAAGGATGCTTATCTTCTTGGTTTTGACAAGCACTGGCTTGATTCAATTAAGACTAAGGTTTTTAATTGTGATGTATCTGAAGTCGATGGCATTCAAGGAACTCTGAAGGGTTTGGAGAGTGATCTCAAGACCAACGAGATGATGCTTGCGGCTATTCGCAATCAAGAGGTAGAGGTGGCACGAATAGTGGAATTGGCTCAAAAGGAATTGGATGTTGCGTTACAAGAGCATGCAAATGTTATGGCGAATCATACTCAGCTTTTGAAGGCACGCCAAGACATTCTAGCAAGGCAAAACCAAGGTTGGGATATGATTGCTTCTAAAAATAAACCCTTTGGTTTTTAGCTTGGATTTCATTTTCATGCTTCATGTTTTATTTTTTGGGTGATTTGGAGATGTGAACTTCTGTATTTGTTGTCACCAAAATGTTTAACATTATTGTGTTGGAGTGAATGTGGAGATAGTATATGCTTGAATAGGTTGGCGAAATTGGATTTTGGATGATTCCCCAGAAAATTTAAAAAAAAAATCCTTTTGTGCTGTATTCTTTTAGAAGGAAGACACTCAATGTCTGATTCTAGATAGATATTAATTTATTGAATTTTAAATATTAGGTTATTGAATTAGTGTTGCTACTGCTGTTGTTATTATTATTATTAAAACATAAAAGAAAGCTCTGCTTTAGTTACTTTAAAACAGAGCATGGTGAGATCAATGTTTGGGAGAGGTAGACAAGCTTTGTGATATCTTCAACCGATGTGAGAAACATGAAAAATATGATGTTAGTCATGAAAGCACAGGTCAATCATGAAAACAAGATGACTGTGTATAGGAAGAAGTTTGACTAAAAATAAATAATTATTTTTTAGTAATGATACTAATAATAAACTCCTTTTTGGTGGAAATGTCAAGTCATTCCATTAAATTAAAACAATTAATTACATGCACATAAATAGAGAGGAAAACAAACTTAGGCCACCTTCTAGCAAAAGAATGTTTTTTCCTTCGAGGACAATATATTCACTTTCACACTTATTTCAGCTTTTATTTTCATTAGAGTTTACAAATGGGAAATCTTAAAACAAGATCTCTTTCCATGTACGATAAGCAAATGCAGCAACAATAGATTACAAAACATTGCCCCTGACTTTGCCATGTTTGTAAGAACGTATTAAAGCCTATTATTCCCAACTTTATACCTTTTATATACTCGCATGTTTAGTATCAATCTAATCCATAACATAACATAAGAACTCTCTAGATTATTCACAGTTCTCTTTAAAGATTTTATTAGATTTTAGCTTGGATTTCATTTCCCTGTTCCTCTGTCCAACTCCCATTATTAAACTTCAACCTTTGACTTTTGTTAGAGTGCACAAACAAATAAACTTATACTAACATAAGGTTCACTATGTTTCCACTGTGGATAATTCCCATAATAAAATTGCGTTCTGTTTTCTAAGTTTGAGGGAATTGTTTATTCAATGTATAAATATAATTCAATTGGTCTTCTCTGCTAAGTTAATGGAATGATAAATATATAACATCATAAGTAGTAAAAAAATCACAACCCATTAAATACAAAGATCCTTTTCTTCAATAAATAACTTGAAAAAGCTCCACTTATATCTTACTACATCTATATATGCTACCGAAAGACCAAATATTTTTCTTTTGTGAGCCCAATATGTAGATCGCATCGATAGCAGAGATTATCTCTCCCATTTATTAAACACAGATGATAAACTCCTTTAAGCCATGCATGTTACTACATATAAGGAGCAATTATTGAAGGATCAAATATTTATTTAATAAGCAATACTGCATACAAGATGCAGACTAAAAGAATATCAAACAGACCATCCACACAAGATACAGACTAAAACACTAGAAAGAAATAACTTTGGACAACCAGATCCCGTGAAAGTGTTCTTGATTGGAATGAAAATGGTGTCGTATAATAAGTGAGCCAAAATTTGGATTGTTCATGAGATTCGGATTCCAGTACTAGGAATAATGGTTCTTGAGAATTTATTTCCATAGTGACATGAGGATAGCATCTTTAGAATGCATCAACTAGGCATAAATACAGAAAAACCAAAATCAGGGGCTAATATAACATAATCTCAATAGCATCGACCAGATGTTAGTAATAACTGTAAGAATAAGAACTCACTGAAAATGAAAATGGGAAGGGTAACAATTGTTCAATATTCATATACGGAATTTTTGTAGCTCCTAGACACAAATTTTCTCAAGTCCTTGGCAACGCCAGAAATAACTTGAAAAAAATAAACTATTAAAAATATAAAAATATTTTTTCATAAGTACCCAACCTTAATCCGTTTTCCTCAATCACATTTACATTGGGCTGCAAGTTCTTCTGCTCTACTGTTACCTAGGTCTGTTTTTCTCTGTTTTCTTACTCTGAAGCTAAATGTTGAGAAATGAAATTAGAAGGTAAGAGTCTCTACCAATTATTTGTTTCTACACTTTTGTACCAATAAATTTATTGTTCTATTTCATTATATGGAATGAAATGTAAATTATTTTCTTTACATGTTGCATAATATTTATCAGAACAATCGTTCTGCGTTTTTTCCTTATCCATCTTGACTTTGCCGTTTTCGTTTTTGAGGGGTTCCTTCAATGTAGGATTTGGGATTACAAAAGGATTTTCTTGAATTTGATGCTATTATACATTCAAGGATCTTCATTGACCATGTTAGATAGTTCCATTCCTGAGAGTTGTTCTTGAAGAAGAGAGACACATGCCTGTTGCCAATTTTGCGCAACTTGGAACTGAGAACTCCTAGATTGTGATGCCAAGTCATTTAAGGAAGAACCTGCCATGTCCCATGCAAAAGATCAGTCTTCGTCTTCTAAAATTATTGTGGAAACTAAAAATCATAGCATGCAAAAGGCTTAAAACTGTCTTCTCTATATTGCGAAGCCTACCAAAGCAATGGAAGATGGAGATATTGGACTGCGAAGAATTAGTTAACATCATCGATGAGGATAATGAGGAAAATGCTGGTGATCATTTGTCTCATGAATCATGCTTTCTGAAGTTATATGAACTTCATGTTAAGTCCTGTAATAGGTCGATGTGATTGCATTCTCCAAATTGATTAAGCTGCACCTTTTTGAAATAGATATTAAAGATTTATACTGTGGTTCTCTTCCCGTCTAGCTTTCTTGAGCAACTGGAGATCATGGAGTTAAAAACATCTCCAACATTGCACAACATATTATTTAATGTCAAGTTCAACCTATGTGACAATAAGGCCATGGAATTGAAAGATTGTGCAGCATTGACATCAGTTTTCCAACTATCCACTGCTCAAAGTTTAGTGGTAACAGAAGAATTAACAATTAATGATTGTCATGCACTGGAACATATAATTTCAAATGACAAATCAGGAGATGAAATAGTGAGTGGTAGGTTGTGATCCAAAGAGTCTAGACACGTTGTTCCCAAAATTAAAAACTCTTAGAATTGTAAGATGTGACAATTTAGAAATGATATTGCTGGTTCTATTTGCTAGAGGTATTCCATCTTTGGAAGCTACAAGTGCAAGTGACTGTGATAAATTGAAATACATGTTTGGTCAATATAGAAAAGAGGACAATGTGTGGTTTCAAAATGAACAGGCAGCAATGCTCACTTCTCCGAAAGAAATGCAACTCTCTAGCGTACCAAGTTTGATTGGGATTTGCCAAGAATATTGCAAACGAGAAGCTTCCTAATCCTAATGCATGCGCTTTCTCTTGGGCTTGTGTATGTTGTTTTCCTTATGAATCCAAGGCTACCACAAGTAAAGAGAGTGAGGCCAGTGCTACTATTTATAAGGTGAAATCGCTTGACCTCACAGTCCTCTGGAATGTTACACTAGATTTTTTCTTTTTTGTTCAAGGCTCTCTTTTATGAATAGACTAGCAAATATTCACTTATTTTCAAAAACTAGATTTTGGGTACCATGTTTATCATGGAGTCTAAGATGAGCAACATGTTTATGATTTATGAATAATGCAACTTCTTATAGATTTAATTACATATATATTGATAGTTAATAGTTAATATTGTATGGATTGACCGAAAAATGTTGAATAGCTTACAATGAATGACAAAAAGCTTTTATGGAAAATTTGATAGTTTTGGAAGTAGTTATAACACTTTCTCACGACCCGAAACTAGGACATGACTAGTGTGACGGCACAGCCCCCCCACCCAAGAGGCTACAAAGTGGTGCCGGACCAACCTCACCCCGCCTCCCGGAGGTCTTTTGGATGGCCAGGAATTGCCCCCCGGCTCTCAAAGGCTTAGGGATTTTCTCCCATCAAGGGATTTTCACCTCCTCAAGGACTCGAGGCTGTGACCTGAGGGTTAAGTACACACCTTAAGAGCTCCTTGGTAACCATTGCACTAATGAAGCCTTTGACCTAAGGGATTTTCTGAACAAGGCTTTCACAATTATTTTCATTCACTAATAATAAATTTCATACACATTTTACATATATTTTTTTTTAAATGAAGCCATTTCTTGTAATTACAATGAATGCCCTAAAACCTTTGAGCAATTACGTACTTTTTATGAGAAATTATATTATGAAGTAAAAGAAAAAATGTTTAAAATACAAGTTCAATTTCACCAAAAAATAAAATAAAATACCAGTTCAATATAAGGAGGTGTCGAATAAAAGTTCTCGATGAACTATTATACGAAATACATAGTGAGCGTTGTGATGGAATGATTGCTAAAAATAAACATTTTTGGATTTTAGGTTAGATTTCTTTATATATTTTAATGTTTCATGCTTTTGTTTTTATGATTAAAAGATGTGCACTTCATGTATTGATAAATCAAATTCTGCAATGCTCATGGAGGGTAGAGATGCTTTTGGGTTTCCCTGAATTTATGGGTGTGACCAAGAATAATAAATATATGGTCATGTCATCACGCCCAAGAAGCCCTTGAACCTCTCTCAACTTTCAGACATGTTTTATATGGTCAAACCTTGGCAACAATTTTACCAGACAAAGGATAAATGATGTTCCCATCTCAGTGATTCTCATAAAACATAAATCTGGATTAATGTATATCCTCTGTTCAACTCTAGTCAAGCTTTAATGTGTCAAAACCAGGGTTATCTAACCCAGACCAGAAACCGGCGACCCAGCCTCTAAACCGGTCCGGGTCAAATTTTTTATTTTTTTAAAAAAATCTTTTTTAAAAAAAAATTCTTTAGAATTTCATACTATAAGCCTAAAATATTATATTTCTCATCGGTTTGGTCCCGGTTTAACAACCAGTTTGATTCCGGTCTAACCCACTGACCCTGAACCCAGTACCCCGACCAGTTCACTGACGGGTACGGATTAATTACGTTGGTCAAAACAATGTCCATTGTTTTTTAGTGGAATCGACCCATCGCCTCTCTTAGCTTCAGATATTAGCAGGAGCAGAGAATGGTGATCCGATGCCACCCAACAAATCTAATTAAATAACTCGCCTATTTTGAATTTTTAAATTTTAAAAATTTCAAATTCAGGCTCAAGTTTAAATCAATGGTATTAGATTGACGCAGTTTCAACTTTATTTTATATGTATTTTCAATTTTTATAATTTTAACACTTTCATTTACACAAATAAAATATAAAATTAAAATATTGATTAAAATTAAAATATTTGAAATTTACATTTTTAAATTTTTAATTAAAATTCAAATAATTTAAGTATAATCTCAAAAATAAGTTGTCTGCGTTTTCAACTTTTGTTTTGGGCCAGAAGATAAAAGGAAAAATTACGCATAAAGACCTCATTGAAAATTTATTTGCTAAATAGGACCTGAAAGAATTTAATGGAAGATCTTTTGCACACGGGGGAAGATTGTTTGCACACAAGGGAAAATCTTTTCCACATAAGAAAGATTATTTGAACACAGGGGAAGATATATTAAACATAGGGAAGATTACACATCTTTTGCACACGGAGAAAATTATTTGCACACAATGTCCCATTTAGCAAATAAATTTTTAATGAGGTATTTATGGACAATTTTCCCAAAGTTAAATAATAAGACATAAAAGTTTTGAACATGTTGTCCCCAATTAACCAAACCCAATTCAGGTGATTATCACAGTGATGTGGTGAGATCTACGGGAGAAGGGCCTCTCCATTTCTCTTACCATCCACTTCCCTCCACTTCTTTATTCTCACCGTCAGATTAACTCTGAATTGTTGAGATTTAATATTCTATAAAAATATTATTATAATATTAAATAAAAAAAATGTATATAAATAAATTTAAATCATTAAAATTTGATATAACTGTTTGTATCTTTATACTTTTATTAAAGTATTCTATGTATAGTTTTTAATTTGTATAGGATATTAAATCTCAACCGTTTAGAGTTAATCTAATGGTGAGAATAAAGAAGTGGAGGGAAGTGAATGGTAAGGGAAGTGGAGAGGCCCCTCTCCCAAGATCTACACTGTTCAAATAAATATAGTTTCAACAATCTATATTTAAATTTTTTATTGATGATTTTTTAAATAAAAGAATCATTTTTTAATTTGAAAATAGTGAATTTTAAAAGATTATCTTTATTTTAAATTATGGACACATTAAAATAATTATTTAAAAAGACAAAATTTGAGCAGTCCAGATTAGATCTAGATTAAAGGATATAGTTAGCCATTTAGGCTGTTCAACCCAACTTATGTATCATCACGTTCATTTCCACCTAAGCTTTGTCAATTGTCTGTTCATAAATGGAACCATCAAATTCCATGATGAGGGCTAAAAATCAGTGATATCACCAACTAGACCGTGACTCGTGTATTTGCAGAGAATCGAAAATGAAAATACTATTTATTTTTTGTAAATGCTGTAGCTCCACACACGTTATGGAGCAAATCCCAGACAGAAATTATTATTACATAATCGGCCAACAATGAACCTAATAAACTATAGCAGATCAGAGACAGAAATGCAGTAAATCCCAGACAGAAAACCAGTAAAGCACCATGAAAACCAGTAAACCACAGTAAAGCACCATGAAAACCAGTAAACCAGTAAAGCACAGACCACAAAGTGACCCCTGAAGAAGAGCACTTGAATAAAGCACAAAGCAGTACAGAACGAACTTGACCGAACATTGAAGAATAAAACTTGAACCTTGAAGAAGAGAACTTGAGGATTACCTACTGCAGTGACGTAAAGTGATGATCTTGAAGTTTGAAGTACAGATCTTGGGGACCGACGATCTTCAAGCTTGAAGAACACAACTTGCGGACAGAGACGATGAGAAAACTTGACGACAGATGAACTTCGGCCGATACAGCCCTAGCCCAGACCCAAAATGCAGAAAATCGGAGAGACTGGAGAGAGTGAGAGAGGCAGTGTGCGGCCAATGTGAATGCCGAATGGGAAAGGCAGGGGTAGTGGGGTTGATATTAAGAATATATATGACCTATAAACGACGTGGTTTTAAGTTGGGGCAAATTTTTTTTTCCCCCAATAAAGGCTACATCTTAGTTCTTAATATATTTATATATTATATATCAATTAACTGGGTAGGACCAAGCTTACTAGTCCAGGACCCTAGCCCGGTACCCTATCTTACCCGGCCTTTGGATCTGACCCGGTTTTGCTCGAAAATGGAGTTTGCTTGTCGTTTTTATTTTGGGTCGAATCGGGATGGGCCTGGTTCACCGTGTTTCTAGGTTTTTTGTACAGTCCTAACCGAAAACATTAAATTGACAAGCCATAGGTATTAAGGAATCACACACTACTAAACTTTTTCATTATACAAATTATAGTTGGTAAGGGAAGGAGGAAGAAACTAAGCTTGACCAGGTATATCTCATGGCAGTGCAAGTAACCTAATAGAACCAAAACAAGAGTCATGATATTGTAGAGGGTGATCAAGTTTTGAATTCGGTCTCATATATGCTTTGTCATCTCAAAAATGATAAACTTGTGGCTTTCCCCTGTTCTTGAAAGAAATTAACTTTGGCTGACCAGATCCCTTGAAGATCTTCTTTGATTGGATATAGAAAACGACATCGTATAAGAAAGTCACGCGAATTCATCATTTCCCTTGTCAATTGCGATAGTGAATTTGTCACTCTGTTAGATAATGGAAACAGAGGTGCATAACTAGGGGCATATATGTCATTTCATTTACTCCCCACATTGTTTCTATTTATTGCATTCGATTCTCTTCTGGCATGTTTTCCCATGTTTAAGTAGGTTCTTTTTTTCCTTAAATCAAAACAGAGATTATAATAGGTAAAATTAGGGAGAAGGAACAATGAAAAGAAATATTTCTTAATAAGGATCTTAGAAATTATAATTATTTTGAAGGACCAAACTCAAAATATAAATTTTTAATCACAAAATTAATCATAACCAAACTCTCTACATTTTTCCAACGACAACTCAATTATTTGATTGTTAGTTATAAATTAATATTCGCTCATCTCTCTCCGTATATCATTTATTATAGTTTTACTATGGTTTTATAACTTATTCAACATTATTGCAATTAAAATTTATTCACGAGAAGCTAAAAAAGGACGTAAGTCACAATTCCAATATAAGGTGCAATAATAGTATTTCTGATGATTTTTTAAGTTTTTAAAATAATCAAAACTTAGAAAGAGGTAAATTTCCAATTATTTTTAAATTTTAGATGCTATTTTAATTTGGGTAGCTTTTAAAGATATTCCAATATGCATGTGAGAGATTGTCATCATAAAAATATTGAGTTGCATATAGATATATTTTTTAATCAAAATATATATGGAAATATCATCAAATTTAATAGCTAACCATCCACCAATCTCCAAATAGTTGAGATTGGAGAAAATGCAAAAAAGGAGTTTGGTCAAGATTAATTTCATAATTAAAATTTTATATTTTAATTTTTTATCCTTAAAAATAATTATAATTTTTAAGATCTTTAGTGATAAATATTTCTTTTTCTCGATACTTCTCACTAATTCTCCCTTATAATACTCCAACCAAACATTGAGTTCATTTAAAAAAATAAAAGAAGTAATTTTACAAACGTGAAACAATTTTTGTCTTTTAGTAAAATTATATCAATATTTTTTATAATAATAATAATAATAATATTTTTTTGGGAAATGTCACTACATTCCTTAAAACCAGAACAACTACACACACACACACACAAAAATAGAGAGGCTTCCTAATTATGAATCTATTCCAAAACCTCTATGCGTGGCAAAAAACTATTTACAACATATACACACACACAACACGAAGGAAGAAGGACTCGGAAGACAAGATTGCACTTTCACACTGATAGTTTCATCTTTTATCTTCTTTAGATTGCACTTTTATCTGATAGTTTCACACTGATTTTTTTTTTTAAACAAAAACATGGAGCCCCTCCTCAGAATTACAAAGAATGCCCTAAAGTATTTGAACAATTGCGTGCTTCTCACAAGAAATTATATTATGAAGTAAAATACAAAATGTTTATATGAGCAAATATCGCAAGCAAGGCTATTCTGTGCCGCATTCGTAAGTCTTGTCGATTTGAAAAACTTGGAACTAACACACACAATACTGAAGACCATCCCTGAAAGAGCATATATGAGACATGCCAAATAGAAGTTCTCAATAAACTGCTAAACAAAATACATAGAGCGCGCTGTGATGGAATGTGAGGGAATAAGAATGAAAGCGCAAACAAAAAATCAAGCAGGCCATATACTGTTAGAATGTGAACATAGATTGTTAGAAGTTTCATGTGAACATAGGTAGCATGACATTGTTGAAGAAGATAGTCGGTGGTAGATGATCTTTGATTATTGGTTCACCTACTCCATCAATTACGCTTCATTTGTCTCTGTTTATATGTGTATATATACCTTGTAATCTCCTCATTCGAATGAGAGGAATGGAAATAACATTTCAAGAATATTTAGTTTACATGGTATCAGAGCCATACCTTGTTCTCAGTTCAGATTTTCTGTTTCACAAGCGTTTTCCATCTTTCCGTTCACAACTCCAAACACACTGTGCACCAAGTCTAAGATCTGTCATCTCCGCAACCTATTAAGCTACACGCGCCTCACCATCAGACTCAGAAGCTCAAAATCGGTGCTACCATGAAGCGGCATCCATTTCCGACCAGGGGTGAGCATCCACGGGCTGCTGCACCCTCCGCCGTCGATGACACGCGCCGGGGCGTGAGCAAGATTCCGGTGAGCCCAACGGCGCTCTGATTGACTTGCCAACCCCGTTCCATCCCTGGTACCCATCTGGTCTGATTCTCACTTTGAATTTTTGCCTTCTCTATGATTTTGTGAAGAACCAGGGAGCTTCGTGTTTTTTCTGAGACATTTCAGTTCCACCATTTGTCTTTTGGTTCAGTTTTGGTGTTATTATACTCTAAAGAGTATTTTTGGTTAACGTTGGATTCCAATTTTTGGAGTGTTGTGGCTTACGTGGATGTGACTTGCTTTTAATTATTTCAGGAATTATTAGCATCTGTTACCTCATTCTTCCTTTACGTACCTTAAGCTTATTTTTGCTCACTATTGTGGTTGACTATTCCACATGGCTGAATCTAAACCATCTGATATGTTACCTATGTCTGCTAAAATTACCGATTCAAAATTGAATTGGACAAATTATAGTGACTGGAACAAAACTGTCAAGCTATATCTTTTGGGCATTGAAAAGGAAGTCCACTTAACTCAAGACCCCCCTTCTGGTGATAATGATAAGAGTTTGGCCTGGTCAAGGGCCGATGCTCGTATTTTCTTTCCAATTAGAAACTCGATTGAACCACAAATTCTATCTTCTGTTAGTCACTGCAACACGGTCAAAGAACTCATGAATTATCTTGAGTTTATGTTTTCCGGTAAAGGTAATATTACTCGGATCCATGAAATTTGTAAAGGTTTTAATCATTCTCAACAACAGGGACATTCATTGAAGGATTTCTTCTTAGACTTCAAGAGGTTATATGAAGAAATGAAAGTACTCATGTCTCCACAGGCGGATCTTCAGACACGAATTAAGAATATGGAACTACAGGCCATCATTAGTTTTCTTGAAGCTCTTGATCCTTCATATGAGACCATTCGATCTCAAATTCTTGCTAGTCAGGAGCTTCCATCTCTTGAAGAAGTGTTCTCCAGGGTACTTCGTGCTGATAGAGTGGTTCGTCCGTCTAATGATTTGAATGCCAGTGCTTTAGCTGGGCGTGGACCATTTGATAACAAGCCATTCAATTCCAAACAGGGATATAGCGGTGCTCCAAATATGCACTCTGCAACTATTATCTGTAATTATTGTAAGGAACCCGGTCATATTAAGCGAAATTGTCGAAAATTACAGAATAAGCAACAACGTGATCAGCAACGTGGTTTTGCCCATATTGCACAGACACTTGATTCATCAGACACTGGTCCATCATCTGTAAGAGCACTCGCTACAGGTAATTCGTCTTCTGGTCTCGCAACTACCTACACAAAATGGGTCATTGATTCTGGCGCTACCGATCATATGACAGGTAATCATCAGTTATTTTCATCGTATGTTCCTTATGCCAACCAATCCTCCATATTCATGGCCAATGGATCCTCTGTCTGTGTGCTCGGTTCAGGCACCGTCAACCCCACCCCATCTATTTCATTATCCTCTGTTCTTAATATTCCTGATCTTACATTTAATCTTCTATCACCCAGTAAATTAACTCGTCAATTGAACTGTTTTATCTCATTATTCCCTGACCACTGTTTAATTCAGGATTTGTCGACGAAGCATATTATTGGTAGAGGTTATGAATTTGACGGCCATTACATTCTTGATGATATGGTTCCACGTTCTGTTGCTTGTTCTAGTGGGTCATCCTTGTTCGATATCCATTGTCGTCTTGGTCATATGTCACTTTCGTCCTTAAAGAAGTTGTACCCTCAATTTTCTTCTGTGTCTACTTTAGACTGTGAGTCATGTCAGTTTGCCAAATATCATCGTGTTCATTTGGCACCTCGCGTCAATAAACGGGCTGCGTCCCCTTTTGAGTTAGTACATTCTGATGTTTAGGGTCCTTGTTCTGTTATGTCCCAGACTGGTTATTGTTATTTTATTACCTTTGTTGATGATTTTTCTCGTACCACTTGGCTTTACTTAATGAAACATCGTTCTGAATTATTTACTCACTTTCGTAATTTCTATGCTGAAATTCAAAACCAGTTTAATACTTCTGTGAAAATCTTACGTAGTGATAATGCAAAAGAATATTTTTCCACCCTGTTCACCGACTACTTGCAAAATCATGGTATTCTCCACCAATCCTCTTGTGTTGATACCCCTGCTCAAAATGGTGTTGCTGAGAGAAAGAATCGACATCTCTTAGAAACTGCACGAGCTCTCATGTTTCATTCCTCTGTCCCTAAAAGTTTTTGGGCCGATGCAGTGTCAACTGCCTGTTTTCTCCTTAATCGCATGCCTTCGGCTGTTCTTGACGGAGATATTCCATATTCTATTCTGTTTCCCAATACTAAGATGTTCCATGTTGACCCAAAACTCTTTGGTTGTGTTTGTTTTGTTTGAGATGTCCGTCCTAGTGTTAGTAAACTTGATCCCAAGTCCTTAAGATGTGTTTTTCTTGGCTATTCTCGAGTTTAGAAAGGTTATCGATGTTACTCTCCTGACCTTCGTCGTTATCTTGTGTCTACTAATGTTACTTTTCATGAATCCTCTCATTTCTTCACATCTTCGCCCGTCTCTGAGTCCCCCTTTGTCATGGATGACACTGATGATATCCTGGTCTATTCTGTCCCTATCTCCCTAGTACAGGCTACTATTCAGGAACCTGATATCATCAATGATGCTAATATTGCCAATGTTTCACCTTCCCCAATTCCTGCTTCACCGATTGATTCCGTTGACACATCCCTCGTTCCTGGTTCTGTTTCTGTCGATCATCCCCTTGCTATAACTGAACTGACTATTCCAGATTCTCCTGTTGCTACCACTGATGACCTGCCCATTGCCCTCCGAAAAGGTACCCGTCCACATTATCCCCCTAAATGATATGCTGACTGTACCTATCCCATCACATCTTTTGTATCCTACCAAAATTTGTCCCCTGCTTCCTTATCCCTTGTTGCCACCGTAGATTCCATCTCTACCCCTTCTACTCTTTACCAAGCCCTGACTCACCCTGGTTGGCGTGCTGCAATGGAAGATGAAATTTTGGCCCTTGACAAGGCTGGTACCTGGACTCTTGTTGATCCCCCCTGGAAAGAAGGCTATTGGTTGTAAATGGGTGTTTGTTGTTAAAACCAACGCTGATGGTTCCTTGGAACGTTTAAAAGCACGGCTCGTTGCTAAAGGGTATGCACAAACCTATAGTATTGATTATTTCGAGACTTTCTCTCCTGTGGCTAAGCTCACCTCTGTTCGTCTTCTTATCTCTTTCGCTGCCACATATCATTGGTATTTACATCAATTAGATGTTAAGAAGGCATTTTTGAATGGTGACCTCCTTGAAGAAGTTTATATGGAGCAACCTTCTGGGTTCGTCGCTCAGGGGGAGAATAGGAAAGTGTGCTACCTTCGGAAGTCGTTGTATGGTCTAAAGCAAAGTCCTCGTGCTTGGTTTGATAGATTTTGTGATGTAGTCAAGAAATTCGGATTAAGTCAAAGCAAGTGTGATCACTCTGTGTTCTACCAGCAATATGATTCAGGGATGATTCTTTTAGTAGTATATGTTGATGACATTGTAATTACAGGAAGTAATATTTCCGGAATCTCACAACTTAAAGTCTTCCTAAACTCTCATTTCCAGACAAAAGATTTGGGGTCATTAAGATACTGTCTAGGTATTGAAGTTTTGCGAAGCAAGAAAGGTATTCTTTTAACTCAAAGGAAGTACGTTCTCGATCTCCTAAAGGAGACTGGAAAGCTTGGAGCCGCGCCAAGCAGCATTTCCATGATTTCGAATCCCTTCCTAGATCTTGATGCCAGTATGTTTGATGAACTTCCTGATGATTTGAAGAAAAAGATTGATCCAGAGAAATTGAAGCCATTTCCATTTCCTGAGAGATATAGAAGACTCATTGGGAAACTGAATTATCTTACAGTAACTCGTCCTGATATAACTTTCTCAGTCAGTAGGCTCAGTCAATTTATGACATCACCAACGGTGGCACAATGGGAAGCTTTAGAACATATCTTGCATTATTTAAAAAGTTCTCCAGGTCTTGGTATTCTTTATACAGATTATGGGCACACTAAAATTGAGTGTTTCTGTGATGCGGACCATGCAGGATCCAAGGCTACAAGACTATCCACTATAGGTTACTGTGTGTTTGTTGGTGGAAATTTGATATCTTGGAGAAGTAAGAAGCAAGGAGTTGTGTCAAAATCTAGTGCAGAAGCGGAATACAGAGCTATGTCACAGTCAGTACAAGAAATTGTGTGGGTAGTTCAACTCTTGAAAGAAATTGGAATCACCACAACATTGCCTGCAAAATTATGGTATGACAATAAAGCAGCACTTCATATAGCATCGAACTCTGTGTTCCATGAACGAACAAAACATATTGAGATTGATTGCCATTTTATTCGTGATAAGATCCAAGAAAATATTGTATCTACAGGGCACATACGATCCGACGATCAACTGGCAAATCTTCTGACAAAAGCCTTACATGGGACAAGGGTTCAATATCTTTGTAACAAGTTGAGCATGATAAATATATATGCTCCAACTTGAGGGCGAGTGTTAGAATGTGAACATAGATTGTTAGAAGTTTCATGTGAACATAGATAGCATGACATTGTTGAAGAAGATAGTCAGTGGTAGATGATCTTTGATTATTGGTTCACCTACTCCATCAATTACGCTTGATTTGTCTCTGTTTATATGTGTATATATACCTTGTAATCTCCTCATTCGAATGAGAGGAATGGAAATAACATTTCAAGAATATTTAGTTTACAACAAAAAATGGAGATCTTTTGCGTTTAACCTTTCCACCGTTCAATTGCTTTTTTTCCTTTTTCAACCTTGTTAATTGGTAAAATTAGTTCCCAAATGGAGAATAATTTCTGATATATGAAATATATCTACAACAAGCACATAACAAATATGAAAACAGGACGTTAAGTCAATGACACCATCTTTTCAAAGAGTAAAGATTTGAGAAACAATTATACTCCTAAGTTAGAATTTGTGTTGGGAAGATGCATTCATGAAGACAATTAATGTGATCAGTTAGAATTTCATTATATTTTGATGCTTTAGGTTTTTGTTTCTATGATTAAAAGATGTGTACTTCATGTATTGATAAATCAAACTCTGCAATGTTCATGGTGGTTAGAGATGCTTTTGGGTTTCACTGAATTTATGGGTGTGGCCATAAATTAATCATAAAACATAGCACAATTTTACCGGACTAAAGGGTGGATGTTTACATCCCAAGGATTCTCATAAAACATATCTGAATAGCCATTTAGGTATTCGTGTTTATTAGTTACCTCCCCTATTCCTCTGTCGGACTCTAGTCAACCTTCAATTCATCAAAATTTCTTTAGCTTGATTATAAGATTATGAGATTTTGACACTCACATGTTGATATAACTTAACTTTTATTTCAAATTAATGAGCACCATCTTTGCTTGTTTTTACAAAGAATTTCAAGAAAATAATGTCAGCTTAATTGGCCTGGATATTATCAACTGAAAAACTACAAAATCTTTTGGAGTGAGAGCAAAGACAAATCAAGTGTCAAATTCAGACATTAATTATGAGGGACATAGATGTTAAAGCTATTGTTTTCACTCTCTTCTCTCTTGAATCAAACAAATTTCCTCTAAAACAACTAGGGAAGTAAAATTAATAGAATCTTATATGCTGCCAATTAATAATACCAAAACATTGAAGTAAGTGAAGGCATAATATTTTGTGCTGCTCCCTTCTCTGCTTATTACTTATAAGCTTGAGGGATCACTTCAATGCAACTGAGCCTCTCATCTCATCCTATGTTTGCTGTTTATTCACAATTTCCATGTTTTCTGGCGCTTCCTCTGGCTTTTCCACACTTGTTCCTGCCTTGAGCCTAAGCATCTATTTTCTTTTTGGAAATTTCAATACTTTCCATAAAACCATAACAAGATTGAATTTCAACTTTTATCCTCATCAGAATTTGAAAATGAGAAAACTTGGTACCACGAAACACTCCAAAATTTCTCTCTTTCCATGTATGATATGATACAAAATATTTATCCTTACTTTGTTATGCTCATAAAGCCCTGCTCCTAACTTCCACACCTTCTGCTCACATATTTAGCATCAATCTAACCCAAAGCATAACAACTCCCTTGACCATTTACAATTGAAGAAGATGTGCCACAGATTCATTCTCAACATCACATAAAACACACATAGGAGAGTCAACATGATATTCAGAAAGATATCAATTTGTCTCTTTTGTAAGCAGCATTTTCTCTATGATGAGAAAAACTCAACTCAAACAGATGAGTTATACATACAGAAATAAATTATTAAAATAGGGTATGAGAGAATCTCAACTAGATGCACAAACAAGTGTAAACAGCAAGTCAAAGTAACAAGCTTACAATATAAAATGAAAAGACTGAAAAATATACCCAGAAAAATAGAGTTCAGTGTGAACCACATAGCTCTTACATCAGGTAACAAATCAACGATCCAACGATTAAAAGTGGCGCACTGGATGTTCAAACTTTTGACCCAAATTTCATACCGACCCAATAGTTATCAAATTCGTAAACATCAATATACTGAGACTACCATGTGAAGATGTGAAAATGTCTCTCTCTCTTTCTCTGTCAAATGGCTGCTTATTCATTATTCAATCAGACCACTCTCTTACCCTAATCTGACTCCTCTACACTCTACTTGGTGAGACACAAATGGGCTTCAAATATTGAGCCCTTCTTCACATAAGAAAGGAGTCCAAACCTACCATTCTTTGCAATCATCCACAGAATAAAAGAATGCTTAGGTTGATTCTATCTACACCACACGAAGGGCCAGAGCAATCTAGTCCCCCATCTTGAACCCAGTTAAAAGCTATAGCTACAGTATAAATGCCAGCTGGCTTAGTTAACCAAACTTACTTCTCAAATTCATAAGCTTCCTTCAATACCACCTCACATCAATATACAGAAACATTATAAGTTCACATAAGCATCTAGCTTTTAGGTAAACATCATGGACCCATTTCAACCATAGTGTTTCTTCTTTTGCCTCTAGAGCCCGTACTAATAATTTAGTAATGATTTTGCATAATAAACAGACTTGCGTTTCTTTAAAAGTAACTTAAAGAGTTCTCAAAATCAACCGAAAAAAAATAGTTTTGCTATCATGACGCGCAAGCTTATAGTTTTTTTTATTATTTCATCCCAATAGTATTTTGATTTTCATCTTACTGTGCGCTTTTTAATTTTCATTTTTTAGGAAATTTAAATATTCTCCTTGCATTAAGGATATCATGACATCAGGTAAGGCACTTTAACAGATTAATTTAAATTTTTGTTTTTGCAATTTCCACGTTTTCCAGCGCTTTCTCTGGCTCCTTCGCACTTCTTCCTGCCTTGGGGCGGCCGCACTTTTTTTTTCTTCTGGAAATTTTAATACTTTCCATAAAACCAGAACAACTACATACACACAAATTGGTTTTGCCCTACTTGCACAAAACTATGATTTCTGATATGTGACAAGATGTTCATAGGAAGAAGAAGAAAAGAAGAATACATCACTTCAACAAAAATGAATCAATGAATTGGTTCTTTTTTAAAAAGAAATTTAACTTTGGCCAACCAGTTCTGATTTTGATGAGGGTGTTCTTGATTGAATCCTAAAAACGGCATCGTTTAAGTTAGTGAGGTAAATCCGTCGAACACAAAGGCGCATTTTCATAACCTCAAAGTCATGTGATGCTGGCATCTTTAACTCGTATATACAAGAGTCTCGGTCAAAAAAAAAAAAGTCGTATATACGAGAGTCAACAAGACAATTAAAAGATATCAATTTGTCTTTTATAAGCAACATTTCCTTTGCAATCAGCCACAATATAATTAGAATGTTCAGGCAGATTATATTTATAATTACACGACACAAAGGGACCTGGGCAAATCTAGTCCCCTGTCATGAAGCTAATTAATTATATCCATGTAACTACAGTACATATATGTCAGCTGGATTAGCTAATAACCAAAGACCATTTTGAAACCATTCCTCAAACTTTTCAAATTCATTAGCTTCCTCCAATATACCAGCTCAGACTGACAGAAACATTACAAGTCTTTCTAGTAAATAAGACATTTAAGAAAGAACATAAACTCCACCTCAGCCCCCATAACACATACAAGATCAAAGAGCAAAACAGAACCTCGAGAATATTTATTCGCGTCTCACTGATCAAAGATCTAGATAAACTAACCTTAGCACAAGATATGGTGTGACTTTGCTCATCGACTTCAACAGTTAAAATATTGCTTTGATGACCTACATACGTATGTCCAACTTATAAATTTTCCTTCAATTCCTCCTCATTAATTTACCAAGTTCATTGAACAACTCAACAACGTCTAATTCTTTTTTTTTTTTTTGGAATACAAAGGCAAGCAATGCTTGAAAGTTTACAAATCAACGGGGTAAGTCCCACCGATTGTTCATGTGGCAATCACCACACTCCAAAGCAAAAAGATGGATACATTCCATAGGGGATGTCCCCAATTCAACAGAAGCCTGGGTATTCATATGAGCCCTTCGTGCAAGATGATCAGCACAACGAATATTCTCCCTATGTGTATGGGAAATCTGCAAATCTCAGTCTGCATAAATAAGGGACCTGGTCTCGAAGATAAGATCATAAAAAGGATGGTCAATTCCACTTTCTGTCGATAATAAATGAATGGCCTGGAGAGAGTCAGTAAACAGTCTGACTTTTTTGAAGCCCAACTGCATACATAACTGGAGTCCTCTTTGGATTGCATGGATTTCCGCAGCAGTTGGGAAAGAGTGACCTAACTTCTGTTGAAATTCGTGAATCCAGTTGCCTTGATGATCTCGGATGACCCCTCCACAGGCTGATTCACCATCACAAGCAGTCGAACCGTCAACGTCAATACGGAGAAAGCCCTCCTCTGGTGGTTGCCAATGTAGTAGCCCTCGCTCAGGGACTTGAAATATCTGATGAATGAAGTGCCCGCTCTCTACACTCTCCGATAAATGATAGATGCATCTGTGAACTAACTCTTCTGGTTTGATAGCTCTACCTTCAAAAACCTGGCAACACTGGTTCTTCCAAAGTAGCCAACATGTGGTACTAAAAACTCTCTGCCACGACCATCTAGCCATCTTCTTGTTTCCTGGAGAGTGCTGTGAATTCCATTTAAGCCAATCCTGCAAACTACCAGAAGAAAACATAGTATAGTATAGATGGTTAGTTAAAGAAGCCCACACTCTCTGAGCCTGCTCACAATCTCTCAAAACATGAAGGACACTCTCTTCAATCTCACACTGAAAAGGGCAAGTGTTTAGGGTAGATGGGTTATGTCTCGCTCTAATCTCATTTGTTGGGAGCTTCTCGTGGAAAACTTACCACATAAAGTGTTTGACTCTTTCAGAAACTCCCCAGTGCCATAAATGACGCCAGTGGGATTGATTACTTAGGTTCTGCTGGTGGAAGATACCTTCATAAGCAGATTTCACGCTGAAGATACCATCAGGAGCGTTTCGCCAACAAATAACATCATCCTCAATGCCTAATGGAGGGGAGAGCGTCATGATTTTTTCAACCACCCAATTAGGCAGAAAGGTCTCCCATTTGACCCTGTCCCAATGACCAGATTGGGTGATAAATGAACGTACAGGAGCATCCAAATCAACAAGGTGCATGTTCCTCTCAATGAAGAATTTTAGAGGCTTATCAACGGGGGCCCAGCAAGCCTGCCAAGCCTGCGTGGTCCTACCACTTCTGAGCTTCATTCCAAGCCCCCCTTGGAATTCGTCCCAAACTGCTACAATTCCACTCCACACAGCGGATTGATTACGCCACCTTTGCACATGAGGAACCAGAGATAGACCACAAGAGTATTTTGCCCGTAAACATTTCACCCACATAGCTTCCGGTTTTGTGATAAGATTCCAACACAATTTCATGAGCAAAGCCTTGTTTTGGCAACGAAGGTCTTTTATTCCCAGACCTCCTTCATGCTTCCTCCTTTTGAGAACATCCCATGCAATCAGGTGCATTTTTTTATTTTCATCATGCTGATTCCAAAAGAAATCTCTGCTTAACTTTTCAATTGAAGAAAGGACACCTTTCGGAACCAAAGTCGATTGCATCTGATATTGAGGAATGGCAGACAAAACAGACTTTAAGAGTACCAACCGGCCTGCCATGCTCAGATATTTACCCTTCCAGTTTGACAACTTCAATCTGATCTTTTGAAGAAGCGGGGCAAAAGTCATCTTGACCATGTTAGATCTCATGTTTTGATGATAACAAAAGTATGGTTTGAATAGGAAATAATTAATAAACAAGTTTGAACTAAGTAATGACAGGAACAAGCATCACTTGAAGGAAGCATTGGAGTAATGAAGAAAGGTAATGAGAAAATGCTGTGGAACTTGATCACAGACAAGTCTTCTAAGGCATTACTCGAGGATCTACTCGAGTAATGAGACAAAACTTGAAGTAACCAGAGACAACTTCCAGTAAGCTGCCAACGTTACTCGAGGAGCTACTCGAGTAATAGTATAAAATTTTCAAGCTGCTCTCGGCCTGCCAACGTTACTCGAGGAGCTACTCGAGTAACCAGGTAAAAACTTGGAGTTGCTCTCGGCCTGCCAATGTTACTCGAGGCGCTACTCGAGTAACCATGTGAAAAACTTCCAGTTGCCTTCAGGTTGCCATTGATACTCGAGGAGCTACTCGAGTAACTCTGTTTCTGAAAAGATGGACCTCTCGGCACTTTGTACCACTGCCAATGTTACTCGAGTAACTCAGTCTGGTGAGCAAAAACTTCAAGGTGGTACCCGATTAACTTGATCTCTCTTTATTTCATCTTCCTCGAGGTTTTACTCTAATATGCATATACTTAAGTGGATTCCTCGAGTATATACCTCAGTATGCAGAAATATTTTTAAAGTAAACTTCAAGTCATTACCCGGGTAAGTCATGCTCAAAAGTCTTGGTTACTCGAGGTGGTATCCGAGTAACCTATGTACAAATGAGTGCATTACTCGAGTCTCTACTCGAGTAACAAGGTAAGTGCTCTCGGCATTGCAATCCTGCCAACATTACTGGAGTAAAGCATCGAGTAACTAAAAGTTTTCTAAAGGTTTACTCGAGTTGGTACCCGAGTAACTAATAAAGTTATTAGTTGATTACTCGAGTATGTACCCGAGTAAATAGACATTTCCAAAGGTTTGAAAATTGGTTATTCCAGGCACTACCCGAGTAATATTATATTTGTATGTTGACTTGCAATTGAACAAAGATTTTACGATGATACTCGAGTAAGTACTCGAGTAAACTTCAAGGGATACTCGAGTAGCTACTCGAGTAATTAAATCCAGAAAATCAGAAATCATTCCAACGTTCATTGTTTTGTTTTCTATTTGATTAACATGTTATTATATTAGTATACTTAGCATTTCAACAGATAAATGATGAAGAGACATTACCAAATAAGGTAAGTCAAAAGCAAGGCTCAAATGTCTACGACCGTTACCTACCACAACGCATGTTTTCAAAAAGCTGGAAAAGTCAACAATGGCTGTGCACGCTCCAACGGACATGAAGAAAAACGTTCCAGTAATCATTACCAACGCATCTATTTATATGGAACCTCCAAACAGAGAAGAAAACAAGACAATACACAAGAACACACATACGAACAAGTTCATTACTCTGTTTTGCAATATATTTGTGATTCTATGCTTCAGTGATTCTTATTCACTCTGTAAGAGAGATATTTCATTCAAACTCAATATTTGATATTGAGATAACTTAAGGTTGTGGAACCTTGAGTTGGGATTGGATTGCAACTTGTAAGGGGGAGCGAGTGTCCAGGTGAAGGAACTTGCTTGTACTGAGGTGCCAAGAACCCACTGAATCTTGGAAGTTATAGTGAAACTCTCAGAGAAGCTCTGAGGACTGGACGTAGGTCAAAGTGGTTGTGACCGAACCAGTATAACTCCCGGTGTACACTTCGGTGATATTTGTCCTTACTCATTATTGTTTTATATTTTCTGTCAAGGTTTTTATATTTGCAACGAAATTTTAGTATCACCCAATTCACCCCCCTCTTGTGTGAAACGCTTGCACTAACAGACCATACGTTTGTGAAGAAGTGGAACACCCAAATATTTTCCAAGATCAGCCGTCAGCCCAATCCCTACCATCTGGCTCAACTCATAAGCTCTGTTAAAATGGACATTCTTGGACACAAACATTTTTGATTTACTAAGATTAATCTTATGACCAGAAACCTGACAGAACAGTTCCATAACATTTCTCATTTCTTCCATTTGCTCTGAAGAAGCTTCACCAAAGAGGAGGAGATCATCGGCGAAGAAGAGATGGGAGAAACGGGGACCCGAAGGGCACAATTGGAGGGGACGCCAGTTCCCTAATTCTACCTCCTGATGAATTAGTTGCCCGAGTAATTCCATGCAGAGGACAAACAGATATGGACTCAGAGGGTCACCCTGCCTAACTCCTCTTGAAGGAAGGAAAGAATCAGAAGACATACCATTCCAGATAATGCTCATGGAAGGGGATGAGACACAACACATGATCAACTTGACAAAATCCGCACCTAATCCTAAGCTATTAAGGGTGAATTCCAAGAAACGCCAATCAAGCCTGTCAAAAGCCTTCTCCATGTCTACTTTCACAGCAATAAAGCCCTTTCTTCCTCTCTTGTTCCTCATGGTATGGATCGCCTCTTGAGCTAAGATGATATTGTCTACAGCTTGCCTCCCGTGAATAAAGCTACATTGGTTTTCAGCTACAAGATAGCTCATGACACCCTTGAGACGATTGGCAATAACCTTGCTGACAATTTTGTAGCATACATTGCACAAAGAGATGGGCCTAAAATCTTTCAAGGATGTAGGATGATCAACCTTTGGAATAAGAACAATGTTTGTCTGATTAATCGCACGCACCTCATCCGGATTGTCAAAAATGCTAATTACCAGATCACAAATCTTCTACCCCACCAAATCCCACTGAGTTTGGAAAAAGTGGGGGTGCAAGCCATCAGGTAACAACGTCTAATTCTGACCTTTCATTGCTTATGTGCAAGCCCAAATGTTTTGTTCTATTTTAATGGCTGAGCTTGTAATGTAACAGACCTTCATGGAGATGTCTCTGAAACTAAGTCGGCTAAGACGCCGGCCCGGGGGGTGTTTAAATTTCCTGCGTTGCGAAGTGAAAGGGGCACTCAACAAAATATTTTTGGCCAAAGTATATATCCTTCATATTAAGTTTCAGTTTTTTACATTCACATAAATTCGAACTATACTTCATGTTTATACTATCCAGGCCCTTCCACTAGAATCAAAACATGTTGGTTGATGATTTGACATAATCTTAACTGTCTTGGAGTTAAATCACAATTTTATCATAAATTAAATGTAATATAGTGCATATAAATCGGGATTGTTTTTTTTTTATCAATGAGCCCTTTTATTTTGATTTCCTAGGTTAGACTAAATGCTAAAAATATTGTTAGAAATAAGGTTTTGAAATTAGTTTTACTCTAAATCAAAATTCATGAAAATAAAACTATTTCTAATCTTTTTGGTATTTGTGGAAGACATGTAGAGAAATGCTTTGGATTAAAAAAGGTGATATAATAAAATGAGTCTAGTAGCAAATTTGGTGACTTTTCTAGTTTTTTAAAAAATATTTTGGGAGTTAATTTTGGATCAAGTTAAATTAAAAACCCTAAGTAATCGCATTAAGTTTAATCTACCTAATTAATAACTAATCATACTATCACATTTATAGTCAGCTCTTAGATAAATTGTTAAAAATCACTTAATGTGTGTTTAAAAATCATCTTACTACACGTGCTTCCTCTTAAATGATAGCACAATCACGATACTTAAATTGAAATAAATCCATCACATACACTAATAATTACATAGATTATATCACTTTATTAATTCAAAAGGAAATAAGTTCAACAAAAAAATCTATCATAAATAAATAATCACTCATCTGAATCTTAAAAAAACATATACCAATACAAAATTAATCCAAATAAAACATGATATATGAATTCAATTATGTATTACATTGAAACTCTAGTCACCTCCCCTACCACCAAAACTCAAGGAAAAGCAGCTACTCATGAGCTTAACAATAATCACATATTCTTCAAAAATGCTCGCCGGAAATGTATGAACATCGCCGAAACTAGAAAACTCAAGTTCTCGCCGGAAACTGGATTTCTTCCCCGAAAAACTGGAGAACTTCGTGATTTCACACAGTCTAGCTCTCTGAGCTATAATTTCCTTGCTCCAATCTCGTCCTCGGCCCGCTCTCAGTTGCAAGACGAAGAAGCAAAAGCTCGGCGATTCGAAACAGAGGGTGGTGAGAGAGGGAAAGCTTCGCAGGAGAAGATGAAGAAGGTGGTGATGAATAATGAAGCATGGAAGAGGAGGAATGATGAGAGAGAAAGTTGAAGGTTCAGAGCCTCCACGGCGTCACTCCCTTACCCCCAAGCTCGACTCCCAGCGCTGTCTCCTCTCTTCCCAGAAGTGTCAACGACGGTGGTAAGATCCAGAGACGGTGGTGATGGAAAGAGAATGAAGGATGGAGGTGTGGTGGTTAAATGGTGAAGGAAGGTGATTGTGAGAGGAAGGAAGGCCACAGGTTCGATCGATGCTCTGCTCCCTGTGTCCGCGGCGCGATCCCTTCGTTTTTCTGTGTCTCTTGTTTTTTTCTCAAGGAGGAGGAGTTCCTGGTCAAAACCTATTTTGACCAGGGATCTAATTGAAACTTTCAAAAGTTCTCGAGGAGGGATTAAGAAACAAAAGTTTGAAACATTTCTAGATGAAATGTAATTTTGGAAACGTCTGGGTCATTTTCTATAATTGTCCCCTAGTCCACAAAATATTAATTCTGACCCTCCAAAATCTCAAATTTTCTGCTTAAACACCTACAATGCAAGATTAAATACAAGATAGCATCAAAATTTTAATAAATTATTTGTATAAATAATTAACAAATTATGACAATTTTACCCCTCATTACATTTAATTCAATATAAATGTCCCTAACTTAAATTAGTGTTTAATCATACAATAATGTTTCAAGAAATGCAATAAAAATTCTATTTAATTATGAAAAATAAATAAAAATATCGTTTAATTATTTGAATTGGTTGATCAACTATTGTTTTTTATTCACATTGGTTGATCAACTTTTTCAGAGAGATAATTATGAGATTTAAAGTCATCATTGGCATCAATCACACCTGGACAAAACTAAGTAGATGACTTAATCATAATCTTTCAAGGTAACACCACCTTCAGTCTTTTTCACAAAATTTAAATTTTTTTAATTGGTCCGGTCTTTTTTATAAGATACAGTATGAGATTATATACATTACATATATTTTTACCAATATTATTCCTAATTAATTTCATATATTCTCTTTCATCTTTTTTCTTATTATTTCCCTCTCACTTATCCAATTTTAAATAAATAAGGGCATGTGTAGACAAAAAAAAAAAAAATACATTTCTTACATATTTGTTACATTTAAATAATTTTAACATATTTTTTAAATTGCACCAACAGTTATTTGAAAGTTAGAAAGAGGACAAGAGAGTGATTTCCCCCCTACTTTGTATGAGCAGAGGGTATGCTGGATGTCCACATCACATGACATGGCAGGGCATTATGATGACAAGGATAGTGGGCATAAGGATGAAAAAAGCAAATGGGCATAAGGACGCTAAGGTCATGTAATTTCCACGTAGTACCTTTTTTCCAGAATAATCAACCTATTCGCTAACTAGAATCTCATAAATTAAAATCTTCACCATTTGCTCTCAATTACATCTGAAAATGACTTGTAAATTTTATTGTAAACGTCCCTCATTGGTTGTCTACGGATTCCATTATCAAATGAATGAATGAATTAGAGTTCTTAATACTTGATAAGCTTAAAGTATAGTGATATCAAATGAATGGTAACTCAAGAATGTTAACGCTTATATATGTGAACTAAAGGGGTATAGAAATAAAGTGTTACACTCTGGAGACAAAAGATGGCCTCAGCAATTTCCTCCAACTCTAGAGGTGGAGGGGACTACGAAGATGAACCATTGGTAGCTACCGTCAAAGGGGGAGAGGGAGAATGTTGCCTCTTTGATCTTGCCATATACATCAATAAAATTGTTGCCACTCAAACAAGAAATAGAGAAGTAAACAAGAACTTTTGAATTTGAACTTAGGAATTAAAGCCTCCTTAGTATTAATAAACGGAACTGATGGCCGGATAGTTCAGATGATACTGATGAGACATGATGATAGGTGTTGGAAGTTGAAACGTTACGTATTTACACTAGTCGTATTTGAGATGAGGTTTAAATAATAATTACGAAATCGAATGCTCATCTTATCCAGTGTAAATAAAAAGTGAACGTTAGAAAAATAAACAACATTTACACCAGTTAATAGTTAAACAACGATTTAGATTAATATATTTATACCTTTTACCACTACAATTGATCTAAGTATAATTAAATTATATATTTAACATAAATATAATTAAGTTGAATATACATTATAAATTATATAATTAAAAAATAGCTGAATAAAGATAAAAGAGACATGATTAAGATCAAAATTGAATAAGATGAAGATTATAAATTAAAATTAATATTTTTCATTAATAATATATTTTTTGATCAAGCAACATCAATACATAGATTGAAAAACTATTAACAAAAAAAAATCAAAACCCCCAATCTTCATCTTCATCACCAAAGGTAGAGGAGGAGGAAGGGGGATAGGAAGAGGTAGAATCATCCGAAAAGATTGTACTTTACGTCATTGGTGTCAAGTACAAGGTTGAGTTTGTTATTGACAGTGTGGAGCAATGTGATGAGTCTTTTGAGGCATCTTTCTATATGATCCATCCTTACACGGAGTTGTTGAAGAAGCTGCTTGGATGAAGGTGGCAGAGGAGGTAGTGGAGGTGGCTATAGAGGAGAGGAGGAGGAGGAGGATAAACAAAATTATCCCTCTCTCGTACAATATTGATATTCTAAAGACGAGAGGGAGAGGAACTGAATCTGAAGAAATAAAAGCAATGAGGAATTTAAATAATGAAGATGGATGGAGATTAATTACATTTATTGAAGTGGCCTTAGATTACGAAGAGACGCGCAGTTGGGAAGCTTGTCTTAGAGGTTGAAGAGAGTCTAGAACATTTAACACTGGGCATAAAGAAATGAAAGTATCTCAAAAAATATGTAAAAACCAAATGTTATAGCGTCGGATGTACAAAGAATTTAAATTTTAAATTTTCTTAATATTTAATATTTATTGACTCTGCATTAAATTACAACCGGTTTAGAAAAAAATTATTAAGATCATTTGTAAGCATAACTGGTGTTAAGTTGTATCATATCAAAATATACAAAAATGACGCCGGTCATATTTTTAAAACCGTCTCTGCCTATAAAGATATAGATGTGGTAGTCTTATAAGTATTTTTTATAGTAATGTAAAATTGATTGGTCAGCATCTTTTCATTAGGTGAAACTAACTGTTATGATCAATATATTAAAAACGTATGTCATAGTGTATTTAGAACAACGATAAGAAAAAGACTTTTTCCTATTTGACTTTTTATAATCTTATTTTTTTATAAAAGTCAGACTATATAATGTGATTTATATTTGGATTGACAATTGTATAAATGATTTTTACAAAAGTAAAACTTGTTTGGATTGACTTAAGCATAAATGACTTTTGTGACAATGGTAAGAGAGAGTGGGTGGAAAAATATTTAAAAAATCAAGTAAATATCTAAAAATTAATTTAAAATATTAGGTGCTACTTGAAAAATATTTTAAAGTGAGTGGAAATCAATAAATCAATATTATAAGTTTCGGGTGCTCTTTACTACTAAAAAAAATACATTAAAAGTAAAATTATAGTCAGTCTCCTAAGACTGGGTAAGGATTAAAAGCACAAAAAAATATTTTAAAATAATTTTTGGAGCTAAAAAAGTACATTAAAGGTAAAATTACAATCAGTCTGATAACATATTGGATATAACTGAAAAAATATTTTAAGGGGTTAAAAGCACTAAAAAAAATATTTCAAAGTAATTTTTTGAGCTAAAAAAGTACATTAAAGGTAAAATTGTAGTCAGTTTGATAATACACTGAATACAACTGAAAAAACATTTTAAGGGGTTAAAAGCATTAAAAATATTTTAAAGTAATTTTTGAAGCTGAAAATGTACATTAAGGATAAAATTGTAATCAGTCTGATAGCACACTGGATATAACTGAAAAAACATTTTAACACAAATCGCACGAATCAATAGCAAAAAGCATATCCTGTGAGCTTATAGTTAATAGCACGAATTTGCCAAAAGCACCAATTTGCCAAAAGCACGAATTGCCTCTTAATCCAACCAAACACTAAAAAAATCACCCTCTCTCAATCATATGAATTACTTTATAATCATGCGATTTCATCCGCAAACGCGTCATCCAAACACTCACTACAAATTTAATTACTAAAGTAAGACTTGATCCTTTGGTTATATATTAAAAAAAAAAACACTTGCACCAAACTTAAAGCAACCAACATTTGAATCTTTAGATAAGTCATTTGAAATGTCCGACAGATCTGACAAAATATGTGCCGCTCTTCTGCATCCTTCAACCACTTTGGTATTGGTGTATTCTTTCATTATCAAAAGAAAATGATAACCCTTTCTATTTTTTAGGTATTTTTTTAAAATCAGAAAGGCATGATATCACACACCCCTTCTCGTCAATAAGGTATGACACTTTAATTGATCTATTAGAAATAAAAAATGACAGTTAACTCATTGAAAATGTTATAAACTGATTTTTTTTTTACTTTTAAGCTTATTGAAAAATGTGTTTAAAAACTTAATAAATGAGTAAAATTGAAAATGAGCATTAATTATGAAAAAAAATTAAAAATAAAATCAATTCTCTTACAATTGACTAGCATCTTATACCAATCTATTTTTTTAAAGGGAAAATCTCAAAAACATAATGTGATTGGCAAAAGGAATAATAAGATTGACAATTCAAATTTTTATCAAATAACCGATTTAGAATTTTTTTAGTGTAAGTAGTATTTTCTTAGAATTTTCCCCTTTTAAAGAGCGCTTTGTATTATTATATACAGGGACATTAGATGCTTCAATCACATGGGAGGTGTGATTCCTTTTATGTTTCCGAAGCGAAATAATTAAACGGACACATATCACAAAAACGGAACACGGATTCCAACCATTTTCTTGGTCTAATTAATTAATTATAAGTATAAACTACATACTTCTCTGAATTTATATGTAGGGAAAGGAGGGAAGAAAATTTTATGTTCTATTTATAAAATAAAAAAAAAAATTATATAAATATATAATTTTATCCTTTATTTATTATTATATTAATTTTATTTTTATAGATATAATGTATATTAAATAAAGATAAAGTTAGAAAGTCGTTAAATTCTATATAAGAATTAATGAGGTTTAAGCTTAAACCCACAAGAGCATCGGATGATTAAAAAAATAGAAAAAGGAGGAAAAAGAGGAGAGAAGAAGCTGCAGATCCTTTCTCCCTTCTCATATACGCTGTCATGAAAGAGATTTCTTGCTTGATTGTCACTACAAAGAAGTGAAGGAGCCCTGCTGGTAAGGTCTACGATGACAAATGAATTTGGGCGGATGGACTAAGGTGTGTTTAGTTTGTGGGGAAGATTTGAGGGGAGGGTCTGGAGGGGGGAGAGGAGAGGAAGGTTAAATTACCTTTTTGGGTTGAAGGTATTTAAATTTTGGGTGGGAACTCAAAATTTAAAAGGAATTAGAGGATAATTTTTTTTTATCCAATATTATAATATTGTAATTTTGTCCAATTTGTTCGCAATAAAAAAATGATACATTTAATAAAAACCATGCGAAATAAAAAAGTATCTTGTCCACAATTGTCATTTCAAATATATATGGCCTCCGGTTCTTTTATCATATGTCTTCTAGAAGATATTTTTTCCTACACATTTTGATAGTTTTAATTGGCATTAAATTATTTTGTTCATATGCCCATATTATATTTGGGGTGAAATCGTGCTCACAAATATTTTACGACATTAAATGCACCTCTAAAATTTTTTTAGGATACTCAATACACCTTTACCCTTTAGAATTTCAATGTCAGCATTTTCTGTTAATGAGATTAAGATTAGGAGAATAAAAAAATATTTTATAAAATTCAGCGAGCAATATGAAATCTGGTTTGAAATTAAAAATATTAATAGCGCACTTTTACCTGCCAAATAATTAAACATGCATGTCTGAATTATGCGAAACTAGACCTACAATCAATTACCTGTAAGGCACGTTACCTTTCACCCCATGCAACAACAATAACAGTAACAGTGACTGACAAGTATGTAGTGTCCCAAAAAAAATCAAAGACTTTTTTTTTTTTTGCCAGCATTTTGTTCCAGATCTTGACTAAACTAACTTCGTGATCATTCATATTTGAATTGTTCTAAGCTAAATTATCTGTGAGTCACGTTACATTTAATCTATTATTGCTGTTACTACTATTATTATAAGAAAGACGACGACAAGTGGAGTGTGCCAAAAAAATATTTTGTTAAAGAACTTGACTAAACTAACATGGTGGTCATGCATATTCGAATTGTTCTAAGCTAAAATTCCAGTCTTTTCTTCCTCCAGGCTCCAGCTGAAACTTCCAATCAACTGTAAGGGCCGCAACATTTCATTTTTAAGCCCCTTTTATTTGGCAAATATATACCTACTCCATCGTATTCTATTTATAAGAGTTTAATAACCAAAATATATGGTTAAAGAAAGTGGTTAAAATTAGTTAAAAATAATAAGTGTATATAAAATAAACCTTATTTTTTCAAGTATATCCTTATCTATAAGGGGTAAGTAAAAGAGAGAAATAGAGTAAATATATGTATCAACAACATTTTAATTAATGTAATTTATACAATCAATGAGGGGCAAAAATGAAAAAAAAAACTCATTAAATATTCTAACAATCATGTCAAACTCTTATAAAAATGATAAGATAATTTAAATTTTGAGTTCTTATAAAAAAAGATAAAAGAATTATATATTAAGATGCTTGAATTTGTCCCAAAAAAAAAGATGTTTGAATTATTCTAACCTAAAAGTTCCAATCAATTAGCTGTGAGGCACGTTACATATTCATGTAGTAGTAATAATAATAATAATAATAATAATAATAATAATAATAATAATAAGTGACAAGAGGAGGGTCCCCAAAACTTTTTTTTAGGACTTTGACTATATTAGCTCCATGATTGCTTTCACATTAGCAATATACTCCCTCCCTCCCTCTTTAATTTTTAAATAAATAAATGATTTGTGTTTATTAATAAAAAACTTAAAATTAGTTAAGAGTAATATATATATATATATATATATATATATATAATTATTTATAAAAAAGATAAGTGAAAAGGATAATAAATATAACACATACAATCAATAGATAAAGTTAGAAAAAGCGCAGTAAATACTTAACAAATCTAAAATGAAAATTAAATTTTGGGACACACTTATTCATAAATTTAAAAATTATATTTTAGGAAAAATTACACTCAAGTCCCAAGAAAATAAAAAAAAAATGATCCATTGAAATTGTAAAATGAAAAAATGGTATTATGAAGTTGTCAATTCCTGCTCATGGAGTTGTCAATACCTACTCTTAGAGTTGTCAATGATCCATTCGTGTAGTTCTCAATGTGACCATTTTTTTATTTTTTATTTTTCTTGGGACTTAAGTGTAATATTCCCTATATTTTAAGATAGATGGAGTATAATAAGATATTTGAATTATTTTTTTTTGGTAAAATATTTGAATTATTTTAAACATACCATCAAAGCAATTAGCTGTAAGGCACGTTATATTTAATAACAATAATAATAATAAGTGACGGGGGAGTGTCCCAAAAAAATAATATAGTATTGTGGTGTACTTTGACTAATTTAACCACCCCCAAACTAAATGAGCTTCTTAATTGTGCATTAAGGAGATCGATGTTGTTCTTCAAAACTGGTTGTGTGTTTAATATCAGTTCATCTCTCATCACTGCAGTTCTTGTGCTCTGGTTAACAACCTGTACGTGCTCTTATTTTCGGATTTAAGCCTTCTGCTCTCTCTTGAAGACAATACTAAAACCTTGAAAGTGCAAGGAAACGGTAAGAATAGATCATTTATTTTCTTTTATTTATTTATATTTTCTATTTCTATTGTTATATTGATTTATAAAGAGCTTCATCTCTTTAATGGTGATTTTTAGTATTTTGAAGAGCCTCATCTCTTTAATGGTGATTTTAGTATTTTGACTTGTTCTGTATAACTGAACCTTGTAATTTCTAAATTAGATATTACTTTTTCAAAGTTGTGTTAAACTAGTACGACTTGTTTCTCTAAGTTGTTTGCCTACTATTGTGTTCTCTAATTTCTTTCTTTTATTTATCTCATCATTAATTGCTTAAATATTCTTTCTTCCCAAATATTAATGGCTTTAAAAATTTCTTGAATTTTTATCTAACAGAAGAGAAAACTATTCATCCTCATCTTTTATGATAGGGTACTTCCTCTTGTTGTGTCTCTTTTTTTAAAATAACTTTCAGCGTTTTAATGTTTAATATATAATCTAAATATTTACGAATTTAGTTACGGAAAAATTGTGAAATGCTTGTTTCTTTTAATTGTTGATCATGTAATCTTATATTTCCTCGATTTTTTTTATAAACAACTTTCTTTCTCTTGAGGTCAGTGCTTAATATAAACAATTTTCTTTTTATATCCCAAAATGTAAACTATCTTTTTATTTCTACCCCAATTAAATACATAATTTTATATTAATTATCTCGATTCACTATTAATTCTCTTTCATTTGATAATTTATTACTCATTCTCTCTCATTTTTCTACTCATTCTCTGTCATACCATTATGGTCCTATTTATAAGTTCATTTTAACTAAATCTCACATACCAATGAGAGGTGATTAGCTCAATGATTATAAAATAAATTTTCAACTATGCCCTCATTTATGAATGTGTACTTTTCAACTCTTTTTTCTCTATATATCTTTAAATTATTTCTTTATTGGTATAATAAATAAGGGCAAACTTGTCACAATCTCATTTACTATATTGAAACTGGATTTATAAATAAGACCACATTTTTTGGAAAAAAAAGGACCTATAAATAGAACCAGAGTGATATATGAATAGGGACATATTTAAAAAAGACATGACATTTTTTACACATTTATTATTATTAACTAATTTAAATTTTTGGTTTAACGCAATAAAAAAAAAGTTACTTATAAAAAGGATCAGAGGGAATACTTCTTATATTTTTATATGTTTGGTCATTTAAATTTATATCAAGTTTCCGTTTAATCTTTTAAATTTATTAAGTATATTTTTAGTCCATTAGACTTAATACAATTATATTTTTAAATTTAAGCATGTTTCCTGGGCCTTTAATTGTAGAACCGTCTTTTTAATTTGTCTGGTCAACATCTTCAGTTCGATAAGAATAACCGTGTCCATGTATTACTCTGCATAATTATTCTTAGAGCATGAAAATATAATTAAACAAGCTCTGTGTTCCCTTTTATTTGCAAAGCTCTGTTTTGTTTATTTTATTGACTTATAGTTTCATTGAGCTCATTAATGATGAGTTGCTGACTTTTGTTATGTAGAGTATTATATAGTACCACTTAATCTTGTGACACCTAAAAATTATATATATATATATATATATATACACATACATACATATATTTGTAGCATTTTTTGTAAGATTAGAGCGCGCGCGCACCCCAATCAATTCTATTCTTATATTCATATTTTCAACTTTTTATTATGACTTATGTTATTAACCACTGTAAAATTAATTAGTTGGATTTTATCTTTGAGTTGTTTGACTACAATTATGTTCTCTATTTATTTCCTTTTTTTTTAATATTAATGGTTTTACACTATCAAAACATCTTATTTTCTGTCAATGAAATTTGTACGCAACCGCACAAGTTTTGTATTTTTACTGTTTTTTTCCCCTTGCGTGAGTGTGCCGAGTAGTATCCTCTTTATTACAATTGAAGTCCTAAAAAATTTGTGGAATATACATTATGATTTTTCGTGACGTTATAGTTACAATGGTTCAGCCTTTTCATGTTTACATTATAATTTGAATACTTTAAGTTATAAATAATTGAAAGTTTCAGAAAAAGGAAAATTGTGAAATATATTCCTCGCCAATTATGATTTCAGAATGCATATTCCTTGTGATTCAAAGGATATCATGCAAATGAATTAATCACTTTAATCTCTATCCTATCTTATATTTTCTATTAATATTATTTCTCTTATAACTTATGTTCTAGACCGAGAATCTCGATCTTTTATTTTCTTTTTGTTTCTATGTGAAACAAGGCTAAAATCTCAAAAAAAAAAAAAAAAAAAAGAGTAAGGATATATTCTAATTTTATTTATTTTCTTTTTTTATTTTAATATTGTGTTTATATATTATTTCTATTTGCCTTATATATATATATATATATATATATATATATATCAATTCTATTCTTATAATCTTACTTTTAATGTTTGATTATGCCTTCTGTTACTGACCATTGTAAAATTTGGAGGACTTTTTTCTTGGAGTTGTATGACGACTGGACTATTATTTGTCTATTTTATTTCTTTTATTCTTTCTTCATTAATTTTTTAATCATTTTTAATAATAATGGTTTTGCACTATCAAAACATCTATTTTCTGCCATTGAAATTTGTATGCAATATCACAAGTTTTGCATTTTTACTGTTTTTTACGTGAGTGTTCCAAGTTGTATCCTCTTTATTACAATTGAAGTCTTAAAAAATTTGGGGAATATACATTGTGATTTTTCGTAGATTGCAATGGTTCAGCCTTTTCATGTTTGGATTATAATTTGAATACTTCAAATTTTAAATAATAAAAAGTATCAGAAAAAGAGAAATTTTAAAATACATATTCCTTGCCCCTTATGATTTGAGAATGCATATTCCTCGTGATTCAAAGAATATCATGCAAATGAATTAATTGGTGATCACTTTAATCTCTATCCTATTTTATGTTTTCTATTAACATTATTTCTCTTAAAAGTAATTCTTTTGCAATTTTTGGTTGGCGCGCAGGTTTTGTGTCCTTGTGTCCTAGAGTTTGAGAATCTCTTTTCTTTTCTTTTTGTTTCTGTGTAAGGTAAGGATATATTCTAGTTTGATTTTGTTTCTTTTTATTACTTTAATATTGTGTCTATATTTTTATTTCTATTTTCCTTATATATATAAACACACACACACACATATATCAATTCTATTCTTATAATCATATGTTTAGTGTTTGATTATGACTTCTGTTACTAACTATTGCAAATTAGGAGGACTTTTCCCTTTGATTTTGTTTCACTAATATTGTTTTTTCTATTTTATTTCTTTTATTCTTTCTTCATTAATTTTTAATAATTATGGTTTTGCACTATCGAAACATTTTATTTACTGCCAATTTGTCTGCAACTGCACAAGTTCTGTACTTTTACTGTTTTTTCCTTGAGTGTTCCGATTAGTATCCTCTTTATTATAATTGAAGTCTTAAAAATTTTAGGAAATATACAGTATTATTTTTTGTAAAGATATAGATACAATGGTTCAGCCTTTTTATATTTATTTGAGTTAAGGTGTAAAAATATTTATAAACTTTTATCAAAAGTGCATTTAGTATCATATGCTTTTGAAGATGTAAAATACCAGTAAACTTTTAAAATGAGAGCAAAAATACCAACATTGTTAATCTCTATTAAGTTGACAATTAGTTGACAAAGCTCATGTGGAAACCTATGTGGCATTAATTAATATCCTAGAAATAAATAAAAAAATAATCCACATGTGCCTATAAATATTAATTTATTGTTTTTTAAAAAATAAAAATCCCTAACCTAGCCATCAGCAACTCGCTCCTCTCCCACCCTTGAGCCGCCGCATTCTCTCCCACCCTTGTGATTCAAAGGATATCATGCAAATTAATTGGTCATCACTTTAATCTCTATCCTATTTTATATTTTCTATTAATATTATTCTCTTACAACTAATTCATTTACATATTTTTGGTTGGCAGGTTTTGTGTTCTTCTGTTCTAGTTTGGGAATCTCGATCTTTTATTTTCTTTTTGTTTCTGTGTGAAACAAGAATAAAATCCCAAAAAAGGTAAGGATATATTCTAATTTGATTTTGTTTTTTTATTATTTTAATATTGTGTTTATATTTTTATTTCTATTTTCCTTTTATATATATATATCAATTCTATTCTTATAATTTATAATCATATTTTTAGTGTTAGATTATGACTTTTGTTACTAACTATTGTAAAATTTGGAGGAATTTTTCTTTGAGTTGTTTGACCACTAATGTTTTCTCTATTTTATTCTTTCTTCATTCATTTTTGAATCATTTTTAATAATAATAATTTTGCACTATCAAAACATCTTTATTTTCTGCCATGAAATTTGTATGCAACTGCACAAATTTCATATTTTTACTGATTTTTGCGGGAGTGTTCCGAGTAGTATCCTCTTTTACAATTGAAGTCTTAAAAAATTTGTGGAATATACATTATGATTTTTAGTAAACTAAAAGTTACAATGGTTCAGCCTTTTCTTGTTTACATTATAATTTGAATACTTTAAGTTATAAATAATTGAAAGTTTCAGAAAAAGGAAAATTGTTAAATATATATTCCTCGCCAATTATGATTTGAGAATGCATATTCCTTGTGATTCAAAGGATACCGTGCACATGAATTAATTGATGATCACTTTAATCTCTATCCAATTATATATTTTCTATTAATATTATTTCTCTTATAACTAATTCTTTTGCATATTTTTGGTTGGCAGGTTTGGTGTTCTTGTGTCCTAATTTGAGAATCTCTTTTATTTTCTTTTTGTTTCTGTGTGAAACAAGACTAAAATCCCAAAATAAAAAAAGGTAAGGATATTAATTTTATTTTGTTTCTTTTTATTTTTTTTAATGTTGTGTGTGTTTCTTATAATCATATTCATACGTTTGGTGTTTAATTATGACTTCTTTTTTATTTTTTGGGTAATAATGTTTGATCATGACTTCTGTTACTAACCATTGTAAATTAGGAGAACTTTTTTCTGAGTTGTTTGACTGCTTGTGTTTTCTCTATTTTATTTCTTTTGTTCTTTCTTCTTTAATTTTTAATAATTTTTAAATAATTATGGTTTTTCACTATCAAAACATCTTATATTCTGCCTTGAAATTTGTATATATGCAAGTTTTGTAATTTTACTATTTTTTGCGTGTGTTCCGAGCAGTATCCCCTTTATTACAATTGAAGTCTTAAAAAATTTGGGGAATATACATATGATTTTTCGTAAAGTTATAGATGTAATGGTTCAGCCTTTCCTTGTTTATATTATAATTTGAACACTTTAAATTATAAATAATTGAAAGTTTCAGAAAAAGGAAAATTGTAAAATACATATTCCTTGCCCATTATGATTTGAGAATTAATGCATATTCCTTGTGATTCAAATGATGTCATGCAAATGAATTAATTGGTGATCATCATTTTAACCTTAATCATATTTTATATTTTCTATTAATATTATTTCTCTTATAACTAATTCTTTTGCATATTTTTTGTTCGTAGGCTTTGTCTTCCTGTGTTCTAGTTTGAGAATCCCTTTTATTATCTTTTTGTTTCTGTGTGAAACAAGACTAATATCTCCAAAAAAGAAAGGTAAGGATATATTCTAATTTGATTGTGTTTCTTTTTTTATTTTAATATTGTGTTTAGATTCTTATTGTGATTTTCACTATATCACTATCAAAAAAATAGTTATTTAGCAACGGAATTCTGTCCCTAATTAATTATTGACAATCTATTTGATGATGGAATAATACACTTCTGTCGCTAATCCACTATTGTTTGCAGTGTTTGTTTATATATCCATTCTATTCTTATAATCATATGTTTAGTGTTTGATCATAACTTTTGTCACGAACTAATGTAAAATTAGCAGGACTTTTTTCTTTGAGCTGTTTGACTACTATTGTGTTCTCTATTTTCTATTTTCTAATTTTTCTTCATCAATTTCTTATATCATTTTTTATAATAATAGTTTTGCATTATCAAAATGCCATGTTTTCCTTTTTGCTATTGAAATTTGCTTGCGATTCTCCAGGTTTTCTATTCTTATTTTCTTTTGTGTGCCCGTTCCGTTTAATATCCTTTTTATTGTGATTGAAATCTCAAAAAAAATGGGAAATATACTCCATATATGAGTTTTTGTATAGTTTTAATTTTAACCTATTAGTGTTTTGATGTTTATATTATAATTTGAATATTTCCAATTATAAATAATGGACTGCTTTGGAATAAGGATAATTGTGTAATGCTGCATTATGGATGTTGCTTAATTTTTAAAGTATGGATATTTGTTAAGACATATGGTATTTTTTAAATTTCAAGACTCAAGTTGTAAACTTATTTTGAAATATCCCAAGACGTGAAATCATTGAATGCATTTGAAGTTTATATTACTTAGGACGAAGTTAAGACATATGGTATTAGTAACTACAGAAATGTTTATGAAATTCACAAGGAATTATTTTTTTCATATGTGAACAAGATAAGGCCTTATCACTTGAGCAGGGAAGCCCACCCTGGCCAGCCCACCCTTGCCCAGCCCAAAATAATTAGGGCTTTTTGTGGGCCGGGCATCGGGCTGCATTTTGCAGCCCGTTCATCCTTCGGGCAGGGCATCAGGCAGGGGTCTCGCCCTGCCCAACCCTGCCCATGCCCACCCCTAATAATGCATAAATTCCATGCCTATAAAAAATAAAACCTATTAAAAAAACATGCATATTCTTTGTGATCCCAAAGGAAATTATTTGAATGAATCAATGGTTGTTTACTTTAATCTCACGCCATTTACGTATTTCCTATTAATATTATGTTCCTTATTAAAACCGTTCACGTACTTTTTGTTTCAGGATCCGTACTCTTGGGTTCTGGTTTGAAAGTCTCTTTCATGATTTTTTTTCTTTGTGAAATCTTTTTTCTTTTAAAAAAGGTAAGTATTATGTATTCTAATTTTATCGCGTTTCTTTTTATTATTTTTCTATTATGTTGATGTTTTTATTGCTATTTTCCTCATACTTTCATATAAGGGTGAGTATGGTGTTCAGTGGCCCAGTGCGTCCACTCTGACCCTGCAAAAAATTGCCCAGCCCAGCCCAGCCCTAAAAAAGTGGTTCGAAAAAATTTTGGGTAACTTTGGGCGGGCTAATAACTGGGCAGGGCCAGGCATCAAGCAAGGGGTGCTACCCTGCCCATTTGTGTTTGCCCTGAAAATTATTTTCATTTATTTAAAATATAAAATTTCATATCAATTAGATATTATTTCATATAAATATATATATATATATATATTTATTTAAAATATATATTGTTTATTTTATAATACTCTTCTGGTTCTCTCTTTTTTGCTCTAGTCACTAAACACTATTTACAAGACTCTCTCTTACTCCCACCTAACACCATCTCCTCCAAAACGGCTTTCGTCGTTTTCCCTCAAAAGAAAAGGATTGTCTTTTTTTTTTTGTGGATTGTTGGATTGAAATCTCAATAGTCTAGATTTAATATATTTTTATAAAAATATTTTTAATATATTAATATAATTATAATATATTAAATCTAAATCCCACGATCCATGTGAAGAAAAACACGATCCTTTTCTTTGAGGGAAAAGGACCGAAGGGGGGGGGGGTCCCATTTTCTCAGTCATCGCCGGTCACAGCTCAGATGCAAGATATGCTTTCTTCGATCCCTTAGTCTCGTTCACAAAGGTCTGTTTTTCTTCTCTTCATCTCCTACCACCATCACCAATCTGTCCTTGAACATGGTCTCTCTGTAAACCCAAAACCCCAAAACCAAAAGCTATAGCAACCCCACATTTGTGTCGACACAAATTTATACATACAGCAACATTAATCAAAAGTTCAAATTAAGGATGAGTGGGTCGTGGGGAAGGAGAAGAAGTTGGTGGCGGAGGAGATCTGGATCTGTTGCTCATGGCGTTGCTAATGGTGCTTCGTAGAGATCTAGGTGGCGGAGGAAGATCTGGTTTCATGTCCAAGCATATTCAAACTTCTTCAAAGCTTAATCATTGAGAAAAACTATTAAGCATTAACTCCAATAAAGTGCAGCTGTAAGTTAGATGGCAGGTAGAGAATTCCTAAAAAATTAACCACAAGAAACGGACTCTCGACCTTCATTGACGGAGTATGAGAGCTCTGATGAAGAGGGAGAGAAGGAGGAGAAAGAAGCAGAGGGCGAGAGTGTGTGTTGCCGGCGATGATGGGGATGACCGCTGCCGCCCCAGCCGGTGTTGGATAAAGAGTGGAGAGGGACGAAGATCGTGCAGGGAGACGAAGAGGCTTATGGTCAAAAGGGCATTTGGGTACTTTTATATGGTGCAATAATGAGTTGGCAGTGAGTTGGATCATTTCTGCCAAGTGGGAGTACCACATGCGATACTAGGTCAAACAAAACGGTTAAACTTAATATCTGTTAATACTAAGACAATATTGCTATACTTTTAGATTTTCGGGACAATATTGAGAACAAAAAACACTTTCAATGCGGAATTGAGATTTTGAAAATATTTCGGGATGTATTTGCATATTAACCTTTTTTCTTATGAAAAAGTCATATATTCATGTTTTATGGGTTAAAGTGAACTCAGATGCACCTAACGTCCTAAAATGTTTTATAGTAGATTTAGCACATTAGAATAATTTTTTAGGACCATTAAGCCCATAAAATATTTTTTGGTATATCTGAGTTACCTCCTCCTCTATCTTTGATATGATCCTTGGCCGTCCAATCGCTCTTTCTTCCTTGATTGTCTTGCATCCACAAGCTTGTCTCCCTCCCATCCTGTCGCTCCCCTCCAGTTGACCCTAACAGCAACGACCGTCTTGTCCAGCCACCCTAATCTTCTACTTGCCTTGTTGGTCAAGCTTTCTTTATTTTGATTCTGTTTTGAGATTAGATGTTGATATTTGTTGTCCCTCTTCTCTCTTCTATGGCTTTATCCCCAATTTCTTCCCTCCTTTTAACAAGACCTACAGTGAAGGAACTAGGATAAAGGTTTTGTAGCGGCAAGTTATATTGAAGTCGATGAAGGTCTACTGCGAAACTAAAGAAGCAATATGAAAAATAGGATATAAGACCTACGACCACTACTCCACAAGAGCTTTAGTAGTGGAGATTTTCTGGTGCCATCATTCTGGAGATCATCGTTTTTGGAGAAGATTTCGGCTTTTCAATATTTATAATTATAATTTGTATATTTTCTATTATAAATAATTGAAAGTTTCCTAAAAAGGAGAGTTGCAAAAATGCATATTCCATGCCTATAAAAAAGATAAAGCCCTCACAAAAGAAATGCATATCCTTTGTGATCCTATAGGATATTATTTGAATGAATTAATTATTGTTGATCACTATACATTCATACTTTTTATTTCTATTAATATTATCTCTCTTAACAAAAGCTTTCATCGCACATTTTTTATTGGTAAGATTAATTTGTATTCTTGTTTGAGAATCTGTTTTAGTTTCTCTTGGTTTCACTTGAAACAACGTACACTAAAATCTTTTAAGAAAAGGTAAGGATATATTGTAATTTGATTGTGTTTTTTTATTTTTTTTATATTGTGTTTATGTTTCTTTGTTATTTACCTTATACATCCATACACACAGACACACGTATAACAATTCTAGTTTTATCACAATATTTTAACCTTTGGATTATTAACTTCTGCTACGAACAGTTGTAAATTTGGTAGGATTATTTTTCTTTCAGTTGTTTAACTATGATTGTAATCTTTATTTTCTTTCTTTTATTTTGTTCTTCATCAATTTCTAAGAATATCTTTGTAATAATAATGGTTTTGCATTATCTTGTGATATACGTTTGAGTTTTATGTTTTAAGCTTTGTGATGATGACTTCTAATATTCTCAGTTATATATATCCCTGAAATTTAAGAGTTTTGAACTAGTTAAATTAAACATGGTATTGTGAATTTTGTTTAATTGGCAGGACTTGTTTTTTGTGGATTATTTTCTTCATTTTATTCTCCCCTGCTGAAAGTACTTTGGGCTTCAGAAAAGGAGGCTTGCATCATCAAACGTTGTTCATACATAGGTCAGTATATATACTACTACACTGGTACTTAATGTAAAACCTAATTAAAAAGTTAATCTTGATTTTAATCTTGTTAATCTTATCTCTATTTACTTTTATTGATGCTCCTTCAACAATAATCTAGTAAGAGAGTGATGGAGGGAATCAAGGAAATAATTAGGGTGTTTCAGAAAAAATATGTCATATTAATTAAATTAACTTTCTTTCTTTTTTTTTGTTTTGATACAATTAGCTAACTTTCTTAATCTAATTAAATTAGGTAAATAGAGCTTACATTAAAGAGACAAGAGGATTATCATCCGTTTCTCATCATTTTGTCTTTATCACTTTATGTATACTGAAAGATATGATAATTACCTCCCATAGCTAAACGGGAGGTCACCTTACTCTACGGAACCACTTGTGCACGAGGAATTCATTGCGTAAAGCAACCATGACAACTTCCATTTCATCTTCTTCCCTTAACATTTCTTCACTTTCTCTCTCTAAAGTCAGATTTCAAAACATCACCCCCTCCCAAAATCGTTTCAGATAGATGAAGAAAGCAAGAACGTGAGGCGCTTAGGGGACTTACCTTAATTTGCCTCTCAATTGGTTTGCATACAATGTATCTCTTCTTCCTCTTCAATTTTTTACTATGTTTCTCGAGACCTCTCCCCCTCGCTCTATTTCTGAAAATGGTCGAAAAATAATATGGGGAATGAGATCTGAGGTGCTGATGACTCAAGCGAGGAGGGAGTATTTTTATAGTAAGTCCTTGTGCTAAGTTTATCCCACAAGCCATTTCTTTAAGTATCTTATTGGGTAAAAATCCACTTAAATATGATCCCAACCTTCTTGGCCATGACAGCACATAATCGAATTTAAATTTTGGGCCAAGGTGTGGCTCAACCCTAGACCAGCTTGGCCATCTCAACTAGAGACATTTGTTAGAGAGTGGGATTTGAACCCACACCCTTTCGGAGGTAAAAAGAAAATTTTATCGTATTGCTATAAGACCAACAATAATGTTATATGGTAGTGAATTTGGTAGTGAATGTTGAGGCTTGAAGGGACAACAGAAACAAAAGTAGGAGTTGCTAAGATGGATGTGTAATGATCATTTATACAAACAAGTTGAAGTGACATCTATTGAGGAGAAAATGGTAGAAAATCATCTACGATAGGTTGGAAATTGGTGAAAAGTCTTTGTCTGAGAATTTTATTGGTGAGAAGAACCCAAATTCAAATGCTACTAATTTTTGTGTATGAAATACTATAAAGGATTGATATTCTTTAGCTTAATGAGTGATAAATGAGTAATAAAGAAAATTTTTTAATATTGTTTTTAATTAAAAAAGTAGACTGTAAGAATCTTTTTAGAATATTTTTGAACAGTGTTAATGATTTGGACTAAAGTGTATGTTTTCAAACTAGATTGATAGTCCGTGCAAACAAAACAAAATATATAGTGGTTAGAGTTTTTACTCTAATATATATAACTATTAAATCTTGTAACTTCTAAATTATATATACATGTGCGTGTGTTTGTGTGTCATTTAAAATTAGTAGGACTAGTTTTTTTTTTTTTTAAGTTTTTTGGCAATTACCGTGTTCTCTATTCACTATAAAAACTACCTTATTACCAATGGACTTCCTGTTTACTAACGAAATTACCTACGAAACCTTTTCCGTCGCTAATTTTAAGTGACCAATCAGTTTACCAAAGGAATTTCAGTTCTGTCACAAATTAATGACAAAAAGCTTTTTTTTTTCCTCCTTTATTTTCTTAATTGATCCAAGTTGATAGAGTTTTGCGTTGACTGCCTTGAGGGCCTCACACAACCCTTCTCCTTTACTTAGACTTGAGACTAGCTATAAAACATAGGTGGAGTTATACATATATTTGTTGGGAGTAAGATTCAAACCCAAACCCTTTGGGACCAGAACCTTACTCTAGCACCTTAGACCAGTTTGGCCATCTCAACTTGATACATTTGTTGAGAGTGAGATTTGAACCCACACCCTTTCAGAGGTAAAAAGGAAGTTTTATCGTATTGCTATAAGACCAACAATAATGTTATATGGTAGTGAATTCGGTAGTGAATGTTGAGGTTTGAAGGGACAACAGAAACATTAAGTAGGAGTTGCTAAGATGGATGTGTAAAGATCATTTACACAAACAAGTTGAAGTGACATCTATTAAGGAGAAAATGGTGGAAAATCGTCTATGGTGGTTTGGACATATTCAAAGAAAGCCATTAGATGTGCTAGTGAGGAGAGTCGATTAAATAGTGTAGAATCCTTTAAAAAGAGGTAGAGAAAACCTGAAGCAAATACTTAATGCAGTTATAGAACGGGATCTATTGGTTAATAATTTACTTAGAGATCTAGTTTTCAATGGAGTATACTGACGTCATGAAATCCATGTAGCCGACCCCATCCTATCTAGTAGGATAAGGCTTTGTCGTCGTCGTCGTCATCTTCATTGTCATTGTCTCCTCCTCCTCCTTTATTTCCTTAACATCTTGCGAGAAATAGGCTTTTGGCCGAATAAATTATTTTTGAGGCATTTTTACTTTGAATCGAATAATTTTAGGGGATAGTGGCATGGAAAGAAGATGGAACTAGCGCTTCAACTCCTAGGCACTAAGCCTCAATAATGCCTTAGAATCTCTTTTCTGTTTCCTTCAGGATTTTCTCCGTAATTATCTTGTTATATCTCTCTTTACTTATTCAATGAGTACACAGATTGAATGTTACAATATATGATTTGAATTTAAATAAATTAAATCTTACCATATATATTGACGATATCATATAATATATTAAATCTTGGTCTAATTCATAAATATGATTTAATTGAAGCATATTAAATCAAATCATATATTTAGGCACCAATTGATATGTTGGTCATACTGAATGGGGTTTTGGCTGCTTAAGCATGAGGTCTTGAGTTTGAGTATGTGTAAATGTAACAAAAAAATACCTTTGAGAGAGCTACCTTGATTGGGTCTGACAATGTTAAAATTTTGGCCTAGTTGAAATAGCCATGTAAAAATATAATCAAATATTTTTTAATATTTAGATTATTTGGATAATATAAATTAAATATTATATTTAATTTAGTAAATATCATCATTAAATTTTCACAGCATTTTTTACACCTATCATTATCGTCCCAGAAGTCGTTGTGCACAAAGGACTTGGCTTGCGTCCGCTGCCAGTCCTTTTCTCCCAAACTACACCGTTTTGATGTAGTTTTGGGATAAAATGTTGGGGCTGATTCTTTTTTTTTTTTTTTAAATGGTGTCTAGTATTCCGAAGTATTTTTTTGGACTTATCTAGTATCTTAAAATATTTTTTAAGTAACGTACAGTATCCTAAAATAATTTTTAGTGCTTTTAACCCTTTAAAATATTTTTTTAGTTATACCCAGTCTGTTAGCAGACTGATCGTAATTTTACCTTTAATGTACTTTTTCAGCTCCAAAAATTACTTTAAAATATTTTTTTGGTGCTGATTTATTGATTTCCACCCACTCTAAAATATTTTAAAGAAATTTTTGGAACTGAAAAATACATTAAAGATAAAATTACAATCAGTCTGCTAACAAATTAGGTATAACTAAAAAAATATTTTAAGGGGTTAAAAGCACTAAAAATTATTTTAGGATAGCGCACGTTACTTAAAATATATTTTAAGATACTAGATAAGTCCAGAAAAAATACTTCAAAATACTAGACACCATTTAAAAAAAAAAGATCAGACCTAATATTTTATCCCAAAACTACACCAAAACGGTGTAGTTTGGGAGAAAAGGACAGGCAGTGGACGCTTAGGCAACGGACGCAAGCCAAGTCCGTGCAGAAAGGCACCATTGGTTAGTTTTGTTAGCGGAGGTGCGTAACCATAGAGGACCAGTTCCCAAATTTTGGAATTTTGTCCATTGATGAATACTTCCATCTTTTTCCTTCACTTCATAAAGTTGAAGCCTTTGAAGATTGGTGGAGAAAGATCAAAGGAAATTTTTTTATGCCATTTTGAAGAAGTTTCTCAGACGATGGTTATGAAAGGGTTTTGCCAAGCACGATTATATGTTAATTAAGTCAAAAATGGTGGCTACTAATAAAAGGAAGGCATAATTTAGGCACAAAATATGGCAGGCAAAAGATTGGATTATTTGCCTATTCTTATATATTATGAAAACCATATTGTCTCTCATTTCTTCTATATCAGATGGTTTCCTTGTCTCGCTGTCTATTAAGCCATTCTTTCTAGAAACAAATTCTAACGTTGTCTAAACGACCTCCAATTTGAATGCACGATCCAAATCTAGTTTCAAAATGCATTAGTTGAGTCATAAGATATGACTTCTAATAACTTTCTTCCGGGACTCATCTTCGTGTTATTTTCCTTTCTGAGGTGATTATAATGAGGACCCAAATTATTATATATATTGCTCCTATTTTAGTTAGTCTCCTTTATTTTGCATTTTATTAAAATCTTACTGTGGGTATTTCATAATTAAAATCGAGATCGGAAGATAGGCTAACATTAACTTTATTTCCATATTAGATGGAGATCCCTGCTGAAGTTGCAAAGAACGAAACCCAAAGTTTAGTGAACTTGGTGAAAAAGGAAGCTGGCTATTTATGTTGTTTCAATAGCTATGCTCAAGAGTTTGAGGGGAGAAAGGAAAGATTGAACGCAGAACTAGATGATGTAAGAAGAAGAATTGATAAAGCTAGAGGTGCTTCTCATGTTACATCTGCAGCACTACAATGGAAAGGTGAAGCTGAAAAACTTATTGCTGGTGACACTGAAAAAGAAAGATGTTTTAATGACTTGTGTCTAAATTGCTGGCGTCAATATCGGAAAGGCAAAGACTTGGCGAAGCGAACTCTGGAGATTGACAAACTTTTAGAGAGATGCAACGTTAACATAGTGGATGGTGCAGCTGATCTTCTTGGTATAAAATACCATTGTATACCAGCTTTCATGGATTTTGAGAGCCAAAATTCAACATTTCAAGATCTTAAAAAGGCACTAGAAGATGAAGAAAACAATATGATTGGATTGCATGGCTTGGGGGGAACAGGCAAAACCACAATGGCCAAACAAGTGGGCGCTGAGCTGGAACTGGAAGGATCCACATTTGGAAAAGTCATCTTTGTTGTTGTCTCTAAGCCTCCAGATTTCAAAAAGCTTCGACGTGAAATTGCTAGGAAATTGGAATTGGAATTAAAGGATGGAGAGGAAGAAGCACTCCAGGACAGAATATTGACCAAAATTAATGCATTAGAAAAAAAACTTCTTATGGTACTAGATGATGTGTGGAAGGAGTTTGATCTCCATCAAGAGTTGGGGATTCCTCCTAGCCACTTGCGCAAGGGTTGTACTGTATTGATAACCACTCGAAATAAAGGCATCTGTACCAAAATGGAATGCCAAAGGGAGATTCATATAGAAGCATTGAACAGTAAGGAAGCATTGTCTCTTTTCCTCAAGCATACTAATGGTCCCTCTAATTTGGAGAATTTGGCGCCCGAAATTGTGAAGCATTGCCATGGAATACCAGTTGTGATTGTAGCTGTGGCAGGATCATTAAAAGGTCGACCCCTTTTTGTGTGGAAGGAAGCCTTGAGGAACTTGGAAAGTGGTGATGAGTCAGTACTTACAGTTAATGATGATTTGAAGGAGGTCTATAAAGGTTTGAAGTTAAGCTATGATAACTTGGAAAATAAAAAAGCCAAAGACCTCTTTTTGATATCTTCTCTATTCCCTGAAGATTTTAAGATTCCTATGGAGTTTTTATTTAGAATTGGTGTAGGAATGGGTCCTTTTGGGGAAGATGATGACTACAAAAAAAGAAGAACAAAAACACTTCTTGCTATAGTGGAGCTCCAAGAGTCATCTTTATTGTTGAATGCTGAGATGGAATGTGTGAAGCTGCATGATTTGGTTCATGAAGTAGCCTTATTGATAAGAGAACAACATATTCAAGTAGAGGGCTTGAAATGTTTATTTTGGAAAAATAATGATTCTCCAAAACAATTAGATGGTGGAAACCTCGAGATTTTAAAAATGCTTCTGGATCCAAGTTGTGTCTCTGATTTGAAAGTTGCTGATACATTTTTTCGCGAGATGACAAAGCTCAAAGTTCTGTTTTTACAAAATGATAGTGATGACTTTGAAATTGTACATCCCTCATATGCTTTACAACATGAAAGTGAATTTCAAATTTCAGCTCCCTCACTGTTTCCATCAATTCAATCATTACAAGATCTTCGAACTCTCAAGCTAGAGGGTTTTAAATCATGCTGCATCTCTATGTTGGGAAAGTTGCTAAATCTTGAGACTTTATGGTTGGATAATTGTTCAATCAATAAATTACCTGAAGAAAAGTTTAAGCTAGAGAAGTTGAGATTCTTAAGGGTAGAAAATTGTAAACTTAGAATGAGTAATCCTTTTGAATTGATTGAAGCATGCCCAAAGCTAGAGGAGTTGACTTTTTTGGTTAATCTGTATGACAAGATGGAAAACCAAGATACAATTCCTCAAAAAGTAACTTTTCGTATGTTAGACATATATCAAATATCTTTTGACGAGGACCTTTCAGATTATTTTGAACAATATGGTTCCCAGCTATCAAGATGCTTTCAACCAGGTGATTCAATGCATTTATTCTCCGAGGCAACATTTAAACAACTTGCAAGAACACCTGAGCTTCTCATCTTAAAAGGGTATGAAAAAACAGAGCACAAAAATCTTATCCCTGACATTGTTTCAGTTGATGACAGGGGCAAGACTGAATTGATTATTCTTAAATTGGATTCTTGTCCTAGCATGCAGTGTCTCATTGATGGTATGAACAATCACTTTTATGTGAATGCTTTCTCCAATTTGGTTGAACTATCTCTTTATCAAATGGGACTAAGCAATATATTATTTGATGGCAACTATGACCTGTGCCATCTTAAGACCATGACATTGCAGGATTGTCCAAAGTTGACATCAATTTTCCTTCCATCCACTGCTCAAAGTCTTTTACTATTGGAAGAGTTGACAATTAAGAGATGTTGTGCATTGAAATGCATTTTAGAAGATAATAGTTCAAGCGGGGAAATAATGTTTCCAAAATTTAAAATTCTTGTAATTGAAAGTTGTGGCAATTTAGAAAAAATTTTGCCAATCCTTCTCGATGGAAGCCTTCTGAAAAGCATCACTATACTGAAGTGTGAGAAGTTGGAATATATATTTGATGAGTTCCAAGAGCTCTCCTCTGATCTGGAAATGGAACTTTCTGAACTACCAAGTTTGGTTGGTATTTTTAGGGAATATAAAAAATCCATCCCTTCGTCACTGCAACAGCCAGCATCTACAGCTTCAAGCACCAAGACACGTTCTTTATCTTGGGCTCACGTATGTTGTTTTAAATCAAGGGCCACAAGTGAAGAGGCTAATGGTGCTGTTTCTACACAGGTATGCCCAACCTCACTATTTGTGTTCATATTTCTCTTACATATATTTGCCTTGTCCAACGGATCTTCTTCGTTTTTAATCTCTAATTAATCTGCAGTTTAAATTGATTCACCACTCATGCATGTTAGTCAAACTGAATCATTAAATTTATGGTGCTGTAGTATATGAAAAAAATCCAAATACACTTCTCATCAACAACAACAATTGTAGCGCTAACCTAGGCCCCAAAAAGAAACAAACACGTTAATTAATTGGTTTCAGTATTACATTTTCATGAATGACAACCTATTTAGTGGTGTAATTGTTGTATAACACTGCTTGTAGGGATTACTTGCGGGATAGCTAACACTCCATGTTTGTCATATAAAGAAGACGAAACTTGCAAATATCTCTTCAAATGTGATTTAAAAACATGGCTAAGAAATTAAGAAAATAAGCTATGAGTTTTAGAAATATGTCATGCGAATAATTGGTGTGACACGTTTAAAATTCTGTTGAAAAATACTACCATGGACACCATATATCAACTCATAATTAAAAGAAAGAGTTTTTTTTTTAACATCAAATTAAAAAGATGAGTTGGATACTTTGATCTCCCTGCTTTGGAGAGTTTGTTTTAAAGAGAGATGTAACATTACATCTTTTACGGATTCCGACATTTGTTGTGATGTTGGACAGTTGACTTTGATGGTGTGTTTGGTTTGAGAGTAGTATTTGGGGGGGGGGGGGATAAATTACTTTTTTAGGTTGAAGGTATTTAAATTTTGGGCGGGAATCTAAAATTTAAAAAAATGAGAGGGTGAATTTTGGATTTCTCTTGTCCAAAATTGTAATTTCCCCCTCCCCTACTCTCAAACCAAACACACCCTGAATGGCAAGCTACAAAAGCAATAAACATTGTAAAGTGCAAATATTTATTTATTTTTATCATTTTACTAAAATTTTTGATTAACAATGTATTTACGGAATAGGGGTAATAGAGCTCATAAATGGTGGGATTAGGTTTTCTTCAAAAATATATTTTGAAAGAAACATTAAAAATATATAATCATTTTGATTTATTGTTATGCTACGATATTTTACATATATTATTGAATGAAAAAAAATATCACTTATTCAAATTTTTCTGATTTTTTTGTTTTGGTATAATTAGATTGATTTCTTTAATTGATTGTTATAATGTTAAAAAAATTTGACTTATTATGTATTGTTGTATATTCAAATTTTACATATTATTTGTTTTAGGATAAGAATGATTTATTTTCTGGGTGATAGACATAAGTTTAGTGATTTGTACTACATTTGTAGATATTTGATGCATCTACAGATAGAGGTGCTCCTTCCCTTGCAACTCGATGCCTTTCGGTCCAATCAGTGAAGAATGTGAGGAAAATGAAACTTGTGGAATGTGGGAACATAATATCATTGTCAACTCTATCTATTCTAGCGTCAACAATTGCGTTGGAAACTTTGACAATCCGTAAATGTCATAAACTAAAGTACATTACAACACATGAGGAAGATGCTCAAGTCGATAAGAATAACTGTTCCATTTTTCCAACACTAGAGAAGCTGAAAATCAAGGATTGTGAGGAGTTGAAAATTTTATTTGTATCATCAATATGTGTTGGTCTTGAAAAATTGAAGTCTTTGAAAATAGGGGAAGTGCCTAAACTAACATATGTTGTTGGGAACTACCAAAAGGAGCAACACTCATCCAATCAGAATGAAATTGATGAGCTTTGTTTCAATCTTCCTGCTTTGGAGACCCTCGGCATAAAAAATGCACCAATGATGGATAGCATTTGCTCCAAGAGTTATGACAAGGTGAATTTAACAACTACAGTGGTACACTCTCTTTAACTTTGTACGCATGATTTTTTATGTTTTGATAATGTTACTTAGAAGTGGCGTAATTGATCAAAATGAAATTATTTATGACTGCCTTTAGATGTTTTTTTTTTTTACAGTCAAGTAATTCGTTAAGCTTTTGCTCAAAAAAAAAAAAAAAAGTAATTCGTTAAGCTTTTAACTGATTGCTTTTGATAGTATGTATTAAAATAGGGCACAATAATTGAGAGGTCAGATTATCTTTTTTTCTCAAGACTAAAATCTATGAATCGATCACAACAAGAGGTCTTTTAAATTTATATTTGGAAAACGGTCAGCTATCAAAATACACAACTTTTTGTTAGATTGATGATGTATAATGATACTTTTACGATGAAGACCAGTAAATTATGTTGATTTGGCGATATATACTATGAGTAAGATAACTAGCACAATTTTAAAATGAAAATTAAATTAAATTTTATTTCAAATTAATCTAGCTAGTATTTTATATTACTTGAATTATTTATTGGCTTGTAGAAATTACTTGCATCTGTAAATGGAGCTCCTCTGTTTTATGCACACATGCATATTTATTTGAGGATCTTCTGTAGGCCTCTTATATTGAAACATGGATGGACCAAATTAATATTAATGAAAGATATGGAACAAATTGCAAATGTTTTGCATATTCCAGTGTTGTTCTGATGTTGGACAGATCACAAAGGAAATAACATTTTAAAATTGAAAAATTTTACTTAGATTTTCTTAACAAAGTGTTCAATGGAATAGGCTATTAGTTTTTCTCAAACATATTTGCAAAAAGACATGAAAAGATATAATTATTTTGATTTATTGTTATGCGTTGATACTATTGGCTACATAATTTTGCTTAGATTTTCATCAACAAAGTGTTCAATGGAATGTAGCTATTTATTATGTATTACTGTATATTCAAATTTTACATCAAGTTTGTTCTGGAATGATAATGATTTATCTTCTTGGTGATAGACATAACTTTAGTGATTTGTATTACATTTGTAGATATTTGATGCATCCACAGATAGAGGTGCTCCTTCCCTTGCAGCTCGATGCTTTTTGGTCCAATCAGTGAAGAATGTGAGGGAAATAGAACTTTATCAATGTGGGAACATAACATCATTTTCAACTCTATCTATTGCAGCGTCAACAATTGCTTTGAAAACTTTGACAATCCATGAATGTCATAAATTGAAGTGCATCACAACAGATGAGGGAGATGCTCATGTTGATAAGAATAACAATATCATTTTTCCAACACTAGAGGAGTTGATAATCTGGAATTGTGAGGAGTTGGAAATTTTATTTGTATCATCAATATTTGTTGGTCTTGAAAAATTGAAGTCTTTGACTATAATGAAAGTGCCTAAACTAACATATGTTGTTGGGAACTACCAAAAGGAGCAACACTCATCCAATCAGAATGAAATTGATGAGCTTTGTTTCAATCTTCCTGCTTTGGAGACCCTCAACATCCAAAATGCACCAATGATGGATAGCATTTGCTCCAAGAATTATAAACTGGGGATGTCATCTTCTCTGAGTGTTGACATTTGGGCATGTGGTATCAAATCCTTCACTAGTTATGACAAGGTGAATTTAACAACTACAGTGGTATACTCTCTTTAACTTTGTACACATGGTTTGTTATGTTTTGATAATGTTAATTAGAAGTGGCGTAATTGATCAAAATGAAATTATTTATGACTGACTTTAGATGTTAAGTATTTTTTACAGTCAAGTAATTTGTTCAGCTTTTAGTTGATTGCTTGCCGACAGTATGTATTAAAATAGGGCACAATAATTGAGAGGTCAGATTAGCTTTTTTCTTAAGACTAAAGACTATGAATACATCACAACAAGAGGTCTTCTGAATTTATATTTGGAAAACGATCAGCTGTCAAAATACACAACTTTTTGTTAGATTGATGAGGTATAATGATACTTTTATGATGAAGACCAGTAAATTATGTTGATTTGAAGATATATATATTGAGTAAGATAACTAGCACAATTTTAAAATGAAAATTAAATTAAATTTTATTTCAAATTAATCTAGTTAGTATTTTATATTACTTGAATTATTTATTGGCTTGTAGAAATTACATGCATCTGTAAATGAAGCTCCTCTGTTTTATGCAGCCCTTCATATTTATTTGAGGATCCTCTGTAAGCCTCTCATAATGAAACATAGATGGGCCAAATTAATATTAATGAAAGATATGGACCAAATTGCAAATGTTTTACATATTCCAGTGTTTGTTCTGATGTTGGACAGTTGAATTTAATATCACAAAGGAAAAAACATTTTAAAATTGAAAATTTTTATTGTATTTTAATAATTTTACTTAGATTTTTTTAACAAAGTGTTCAAGGGAATAGGCTATTAGTTTTTCTCAAGCATATTTGGAAAAAGACATGAAAAGATATAATTATTTCGATTTATTGTTATGATTTGATACTATTTGCTATATAATTTTGCTTAGATTTTCATTGACAAAGTGTTCAATGGAATGTTGTCATTGTATTATTGTATATTCAAATTTTACATATTATTTGTTTTAGGGTAGGAATGATTTATTTTCTTGGTGATAGATATAACATTAATGATATGTGTTTGAAGGAAGTAGATGCATCCACAAATGGAGTTCCTCCTTCCCTTGCAGGTCGAAGCCTTTTGGTCCAATCAGTGAAGAATGTGAGCAAAATAAAACTTTGGAAATGTGTGAACATAATATCATTGTCAACTTTATCTATTGCAGCGTCAACAATTGCTTTGAAAACTTTGACCATCTGGAGTTGTCATAAACTGAAGTGCATCACAACACATGAGGGAGATGCTCATGTTGATAAGAATAATTGTTCCATTTTTCCAACACTGGAGGAGCTGGAAATCAAGAATTGTGAGGAGTTGAAAATTGTGTTGGTCTTGAAAAATTGAAGTCTTTGAAAATAGGGGAAGTGCCTAAACTAACATATGTTGTTGGGAACTACCAAAAGGAGCAACACTCATCCAATCAGAATGAAATTGATGAGCTTTGTTTCAATCTTCCTGCTTTGGAGACCCTCGGCATAAAAAATGCACCAATGATGGATAGCATTTGCTCCGAAAAGTATAAATTGAAACTGTCATCTCCTCTGAACGTTGTGATTAAGAATTGTAGAATTAAATCTTTCACTGAGGTACCCTTTCTTTAACTTTGCACACTTCATTTGTTATGTTTTGATAATGTTAATGAGAAGTGAAGTATTCGATCAAAATGAATTTATTTATGGCTGTCTTTAGATGTTAAGCTTTTCCCCCCTAGTCAACTAATATCTTAAGCTTTTAGATTAATTTCCTCTTTTTGCTAGATTGATATATATATATATATATATATCGATATATACTTTTACAATGAAGACGTGTAATTATGATGGTTCAAAGTAAATTTTATTTCAATTAACATAGCTAGTATTTTTTATTAATTTGACTAACCTCTTATGTGTTATTCCATAATGATATTTTATTGCCCTGTAGGAAGTACATGTACCCACAATTGGAGCTCCTCTGTTTCATGTAACCGAAAACCTTTCGAAAACTATTAGAGAAATAGAACTTGTGGAGTGTACAGACTTAATATCATTGACAACTCTATCCATTGCTTCAACAATTTTGCTGAAAGTTTTGAAAATTAAAGCATGTGGTCAGCTGAAGTGCATTGTAGCAGATGAGGGAGATGATAGAACTCAAATTAACTACAATTCCATCTTTCCAAAGTTGAAACGGTTGGAAGTTTCAGACTGCGATGCATTGAAATATTTATTCCCAGCATATGCTGAACCATGCTTTCCCAACTTAGAAAGTGTCTCTGTATCAAATTGTCACAAACTGAAGTACCTATTCTCCATCACAATTTCTGATATCCTTCCAGAACTAAGAACATTGGAGATAAGTGAAGCCGATGAACTTGAGCATGTCCTAATCAAACGAGATGTGATGGAAGAGATGTTCATGAAGAATGTGCTTCCACAACTAAGTGTTCTGAAACTTAGAAATCTTCCAAACCTCGTTAGTGTCTGCCATGGGATCAATTTTCAAGAAAAAGATTATTATACGGAAGTGTATAATTGTCCCAAGTTTGGTATACATTCAGAGAAGTAATTTATTCTTTAAAATTGAAAATTGTTCAATGAGTTTTATTATAACATTAAAAATCCTATTTTCAGAAACTTCAACTACTCAATATCGAGCAGACCCTGAAACTGGAAATTTTCAAGTTGAAGAAAAAGCAGAGGAGATGCTTTCTTTATATATGGGAGAAGAAATAAGACAACAATCCTTCACCAAGGTATGATTTTGATTGCTGGTGGCATCATTTTACTGCTTCTCCATTGGTCCCCATCATGATTATATATATGCTAGATTGTTTTAAAGAGGTTCGAGGAAAAAACATTAAATTTTTTATGTGCTCTCTTTCTTTAACAAATTCAACAAGCCTTTTTATTATTTTTAATTAAATTTTGTGGTAATGGTGAGGAAATTCAGCGGGTAACAGAGGAAATTGTTGAAGAAGATTTTATATCAGAGATTGCAAAAGCGACAATTTCATCATCTGATTCTAAACTCACAGGACCACTAGTATGTGTTTGCTTATCCCTTTTTTTTTTTTTAATTTTCAACATCTAGTGAGCTTTTAGTCAAGGCATAAAGAAGAGAACCAATAAAGAATAATATTTATTAATGACAATAGTCGTTGGAAACAAATTAAAGAAAATGACGACTAAGTGCAACTCTTTCCTTTCTTTATGGGAAAAACTGAGTTTGAAGAACCAAGAGTGAAATTGTTAATAAGCATGTTATTTTAAAATAGCTAAAAGAGACATCGTCAATATCAGTAAAGAATAATATCTCTTTCTATAAAAGGAAATGAAGAAATTTACAAATAAATATTATCTGAAACATTTATTCTTTTTTATGTAGAGTAATTAGAGCTAATTCATGAAAGGCATTTCCAAAACTCAGATTATTGTCCTTCATCTATCCATTTATTTATTTATTTATTTATGTCTCTAGTACATGATAATTTTCTTTCTTCTGTTTTAAAGTTTCTATTTGAACCCACATTATTGTTTTAAAAAAATTCAGTTACTAGAAGAAATATGTGGTAGGTATTCAACAGTTCTTGAGGGTCATAATTCAATTAAAAAGTGAAAATTAACTGACCGGTAGAACCAAGAAAAGCAACATCAACAACAAAATTTACAATTGTTTTCTCTATCAGAATCTTCAAATGTGACAATATTATTCTTTACAGATCAATCAATAGAGTTATGCTAGATGGTTTGAACAAATTAATGCTTCTTTCCTATTCATCTTCATATAGGATTAATTCAGTAGCTATGAAATGCAAAAGGAAATAATTGATATGAAATCAATACAAGAAATGAGACATGACATAAAATCTCATAATTCAAAACTGTTAATAATTAATTAACAATTAATTGAACTTCCAATTTTTAATATCATAGAAAAATCTAACTTCTCTATCATTGGTGTTGTGCAGGTTGTAGAAGCAAGAGCTAAAGGTATTTCATCCAATACCTTATATCAAATCTCCCTAACTTCTGAAAAGGTTTGCTTCATGAAACCCTTTTAAAACCTCTGATATATATCTTATTGAAAACATAATGACTAGTGGTTTCTAATAGGAGTTGCCAATTCATACTAGTCTCAGCCTCACTGTTCTTCCTACAAGAGATAACACTCCTGCATGTGCCAAAATTTTTGAAGAGGAAGAGGAAGAACAAGGTAAAATATTGATGTCTTAGTTTCATAGAAAAATGTTGGTTATTTATTTTGGGCTTTATAGGCGGCTTGATAACATCTTGACATCTCCGGAGTGGCATTAAGGCTAGCAGCTCTTTATCAGAGAAGCTTGAAACCTCTATTAATGGTACCTTTTACTTTCTGTAAATAAAGTTTTTCATCTTTTGATTTGATATAATAATCATTTTTTCATAGGGGATCCATTTGCACCACCGGTAACAACTGTTTTGAGTGAGCAAACTTCTCAAGCAATATTGCCACCAAGTCTTATGTCACCCAAAGCTTCTATAGGTGAGTTTCTTTTTTGTCTTCTTATAGTGACATTTAATTTAATCATTTATTCACTTGTAGTAAGGGACTTGCTACAATTGTCAAAACTATCTTATCCAGTAGAGACAAAAGTTATTATAAGAAGCAGTATCATTGACATTATAGAAGACTCTAGTCCAAGCCCAAGTGATTCTACCCATTGTAAATCCTTATTTTATTAAGTTATTTGTTTTGATAGTTTCCATTCTAACATTTCTTCATTTTAGGAGGAAATATCTAAAATGGTGTTGAAACCACTAACTAGTGAACTTCTATTGTTGTAGATGATGATGTTCAAGTTTATGACAAGTCTCATCCACATTCAACCAATTTGTTTGAAGGTGTTGACCATGGGGACATCAAGGAAGCAGGCATAGCTCAAAATGAATATAAGTCGAATGTTGAACCAAGTAGCTTAACACGAAGAGAACAAGAGTCATCATATTCTAAAGGTTATTTACTTATTCTATTTGTTGCTGAACATGTAACATTAGTAGACTTGAATATTCTTTCCTATGATCCTTGTCACTATTTCTCATTTTACATAGTTGACTTTGTTATCCTAATTTCTAATGTGATGGTCTCTCTTAGGCCACATTCAAACAAAAGATCAATTAACAGATTCACAACCAAGAAGTAGAATGCCAACCACACCTTTTGCTACTATTTCACAAGATGAATACTCAGAGGTAATATTATTATTGTTATTTCATAAGATTATAGGTTTTTTATACTGTTATATGATATATCTAGTACTACTAAATAATATTTGAGTATTAGGTCCAATTGTGAGTTGATCTCTTAAAAGCATTTTCTCCATTCACATGGATTCAAACTCGAGATATTGTATCTAAGTAACCATAGTTCATTAAACTAAAACCAATACTTATTGGTATAAATTATGTAAGTTTATGCTAGATAACTTGAACTCACCCCTCTTTCTTATTTGTCTTCATATTGGATGAGTTGGTTTACAAAGATGTGGAAAAAGAAACAAATAGAATGGATCCTCATGTTCTCTAGTGAAACAACACTTCACATACAATCTAATAAATAGAAAATAAAAATTTCATTGAGGATTATATTTACGATGCTTTAATATCATAGAAGTAAAAACTTAAATATAGGGTGGTATACAGATTGTTGAAGTAAGAGGTGAAGAAGGTGCTTTGATACTAGAGACCCCACATCCAAGATCCTTAACTTCTAAAGAGCTAGGCTTGTTCCGATAATTTTACAATTTAATAGATTTGTTGTTGCAATGTTGATAATGATGAATGGTTTTTTGTTCAAGGAACCTATTCCTATGAGTCTCAATTCCACTTTTCTCTCTAGAAGCCCAAGTACAACTATGAAAATTTTTGAAGAGGAAGAGAAATGTAAGATATCAGTGTACTAATTTCAAGGTTTATAGGTCCATTAGTTACTTATTTTGTGGATTATAGGTGGCTTGATAACTACACCTAGACATGAAAGTGACATGAAGGCAGTGAGTTCTTTGCCACCAGGAAAAGAGCATAAGACTTCTAATCAAGGTATCTATATGTTGCTTTCTTAAAATGAAATATTTCATGCTCTAATTTGATGGGTTGAGTATATATTTATATACTTAATTAATTTGTTATAGGTGACCCTTTTGTGCCCTCAATGACAATTATTTCAAATGAGCAGCAAGCTTCTAACACAATCTTACCATTGAGCTTTGTACCATCAAAAGCTCTAATGAGTCCTAAGCAAATTTCTATGTCTGCTTCCTCCCAGTCTACTTATGGTGGTTAGTTTCTTTGTTGTGATCTTTTTCTACTTCTCCTTTATTATTTTCTACTTTTAGAAAGATTTGCCATTCTAATTTCTTTATTCGGGAAGAAACGTCCAAGAGAATGTTAGAACCACTAATAACCAACCTTTGCATAAAACTTTGGATGCTATTCAAATTTCTAGTAAGTCTTGTGGCCATACCATTACATGCTTGTTTTTTTATTATACTTGATTCCTTCAACGAATCTCTGACTATTTTAACTCTGAGTTTGTTTTTATTATAACTCACTTGCTAATATGGTGGTTTTGTCAGGTCAACTTGCTGAATGTGGTTCATCAGAGATGGCTTCTGCTATTTGTCATACCAAAGATGCTTCAAGTGTTGCTGAGGTGAAAGAGATTGTCAATATGATGAAATTAGAGGGTGTTGAGCCTTCCATGCTAGCAGAAGCATTCAAGGCTAAGCCACAACTTTGTCTTCCTTCAAAGGGTCGAAGCACTGGGTTGTTATGTTATTCCTATAGGGTGCTACTAAATATCTTGAACATTCTAGCCACTAGGAGCCCCTTCACGATTACTAAGGCAGACACAATATTGTTGGAGGAGAATTTACAGGATGCTTCTGTTCTAGGCTTTGACAAAGATTGGCTTGAGTCTATCAGAATTAAGGTTTTCAATTGTGATGCATCAAAACTTCATCACAAGCAACAAGACTTAAAGAGTTTAGGCAATAAGTTAGAAGCCAAAAAGAGAGAACTTGCAAATATTCGTAATCAAGAGGCAAAAGCTGCACAATCAGTAGAAATGGCTAAGAAAGAGTTAGAGGCCGCACAAAAAGAGTTGGAGGCAGCTCAATCCTATTTTAATGTTACACAACAAGAGTATGCAAACATTAGGGTACACCATTCTCAACTTTTAGAGGAATGCCAAGAAATTCTTGAACAGAAAGATCAATATTTAGAAATAATTGCTACCAAACTCAGGCCTTTTGGCTTTTAACAGGGATTCCATTTGTGCCCTGTGTAATTCATGTTTCAATTATACTCATTGTCATTTTATTTAAAAAATAATATTGTCACAGACTTTGCATTGTTTGTACTTTTGTTTGCACAAAGGGCCATGCATAGCATCATAGACCTGTACCCATTCTTGGATAAGGGTTATTTTCATAATTAAGATGTTAAATATGTGTGTTTAGTACTTTAGTTTCAAGATGTGTTTCTCTTTAGCCACTGCTACTAAATTGAATATAGTGCAAAGAAAAACACTGCTAAATTTAGTTGTTTGAGATGTAGAACTCGTGGCCTATGGCCACTCAAAATTAAGTGCATCAAACTATAATTAGGCATAAGTACGTTGATTGACTTTGTCATAGAATATTAGTGTTGTATATAATTACCAAAGTTATAAGTGATTATGCATTTCATTTTTCCAGTATATTTAAGTAATTATTGTCGCTTTAAATTGATTTTGACTCTCGACAAGTTCTAAGTACATTCCATTGTAGGAGTAGGATGTAACACCCTGCCTTTAATCATGTAATTATAATTCGATATTCGATAATAAAATTAGATTAGAGACCTTTGAATAGCTTTAACTCATTTCAATCTCCTACTTTGTAGTAGGGTTTTCACAAAACATTCAAAATCTCTTCCTACTCCTGGTCTCCATTTCAAAATTCGAATATAATTACCTGTGCAGTTTATTTACATTCACGTATGACAGAGTGTATTACCAGATCCCCGGCAACTCCCGGGTTCATCTATAGATTCATAGAGTTCAAATCCTAATTAGGGGATTACAAAACCAAGTATTCCCAAAACTATTTACATCTCAAAATGTTATACAGTAATCCCTAACCAACCCTATCCAAAATGAAAGGCCAACAAAATCCATACTAATGTCCCTAGGAAGCTCTAACCGCTCCGGGTTGCTCGCTTCTCCTTAGAGCCACACGCCCTGTCTGAAAGGTTAGTCATAGGAAAGAATGAGATTCAAGAGAATCCCAGTAGTAACAAACATTTATACCACACATAAGCACACAGAATGTAAGCAAATCATCATACAGCACATATCACACTCCACCCTCATCCCCTTTCTCAGCCGGGAAGGCACACCGCCCAAACCCGAACCGTTGTTAGCTACTCAGGGACTATTGGCGTGGCAGTGCATACATATAGCCTTATAGCTCATATAGCTATCCGGCTTTCACAAACGGCCCGTCGGCCTTCACAAATAGCCTCTCGGCTCAAATAATCACATATATCAAACTTCATCCTCATCCCCTTTCTCCGCCGGGAAGGCACAACATCCTAACCCGAACCGTTGCTAGCTACTCAGGGACTATTGGAATGACAGTGCTAACACAAATCCACAAATGTCGCAGCATACGAATTCATTACAAATCAACGATATAACACACATACAATGCATCATATATGGTACAAAAGAAAAGTCACTACCTCGTTCTTTCCTGACGTTAACTGGCTCAGTGGGCTCCCGAGGACGGCAGATGTCAAATCCTATAATCAAGATAGGGATATTTGGTTAATTTCCTTTTCCAGGTTCTTAATTCAATAACACTCTAAGTTGGTATTCATGTGGACTCTTTAGATGGCCATTAAATGCCTAAACATATGCCTAAAGGGTTGGGATAACCATCCCCAAAGATCCCTCTCTAGAAAGCTAAACACTGATTTTTGGTCTCTTCACTCGAGCACAGAAGGCCGTGCTCGAGCATGACCCCCCAATTTCACTCGAGCACATGCGAGTGACCTTCAGCGAGTGCTTTCCCGAGAGCAACCTTCACTACAATCCTGCACTCTCACTCGATCACTAAACTGATATGATTTTCCAGAATTCACCAAATGAACTCCAATGGTTCTAAAACTTGTGTCAAAGCTCATTCTCACTTATTTCAACACAAGGAACCCATTGGCAACAAAAAACAACCCAAGTTCAACTCAATCAACACATTCTCACTCTAGATCATAAAACCACTCAAAACCTCCTTCTACAATTTCCCTTATTCAACTTCACATCAAATTCTAATCACTCCCAAGTGTCAAAACTGACCAAATGAACAGTGACACACTACTCAAATCCTACCCTTCACTTAACATCATAATTAGGTCAAATTTCCAGAATTCACATTGATTAGGTAAACATCTTGACATATATATCAAAATGCATTACAAACCTACCTTTTCAACTTGCTGAAATCAACACCTTGATTCCACCAACTTTCAGATTTATCCAACAATCAAACACCACCAATGGAAATTCTGAAATCATAGAAATAAAGCTCTTGACCTCTTGATCAACATTAATGAAAGACACTTGAGCATTTGAAAGCATCAACTTACCAAATCTCAAGCTTTTCTCTTTCTCTTTCCTTAACTAAGCTCGCCGGAAATGGAGGGAGTAGAGAGAGAAAGTGAGATGATCAACTTCTCTTGGTTTCACACACACACACACACAGCCGACTTGAGAGGGAGAGAGGGAGAGTTTGAAAATGTTGACTCATCCAATTGCTCTCATTTAGCCACTTGTCACCATCTCATCCCTCACCCTTACATGAATTCACATGGACTCACATGCACAAGATTACATCTCTAGTTCATTCAATCTCAGCCATTGATCATAATTACCAAGGAGTTTTCTCTTCGGCAACTTACCAGTTGATCGGTAAATTTACCGTTTTACCCCTGATTAGCACAATACTCATTAAACCTTTACCAAACATCTTTATATCATATTTCACAACATACTTCAAAAGTGTTTAATTATCATTAATTACATCACTTTGAAGCCATTAGCCCTTAATTACAATTTGAGATATTACAATTCTCCCCCCGAAATTTAAATTTCATCCTCGAAATTGTTACACTGCTTGAGCCATAAACTCCGGATGTCGTCTTCGCATATCTTCCTCCGCTTCCCAAGTTGCCTTTCTTTGAGTCATTCCCTTCCAGATCACCTTCACATATGGAATGCTTCTGTGCCTGAGCCGTCGCTCCTCTCGGTCAATGACTTGCTCTGGCTCCACCGCATATGTGAAATTGTCTTGAAGCTCAACATTCTCATACTCAATGATGTGAGACGGATCCGGTTGGTACTTCTTCAATTGAGAAACGTGGAAAACGTCATGGAGTTTGCTCAAGCTCGGAGGTAGAGCTATTCGGTAAGCTACAGGCCCAATCCTCTCAAGGATTTCAAAAGGACCTATGTATCTTGGGCTTAGCTTCTTCCTCTTGATCGCTCGCCCAACGCCCGTGACAGGAGATACTCTCAGAAAAATATGATCTCCAACCTTAAACTCTAGAGGCCGTCTTCTCTTGTCAGCGTAGCTTTTCTGTCTACTCTGCGCTGCAAGTAACCTTTTTCGAATAATCTGAATCTGAGCTGAAGTTTGATCAACAAGCTCCGGCCCATAAAGCTTTCTTTCAGATAACTCGTTCCAGCATAATGGTGATTGACACCCTCTTCCATACAACGCTTCATACGGAGCCATTTGGATGCTCGCATGATAGCTATTGTTGTAGGCGAATTCAGCGAGTGGAAGAAAACGATCCCAACTCCCTTTAAAGTCGAGAACACAAGCTCGCAACATATCTTCCAATGTCTGAATTGTTCTCTCCGATTGTCCATCCGTTTGAGGATGATAAGCCATGCTGAATCTCAATTGAGTTCCCAAGGCTTCATGCAACGCTTTCCAGAATCTCAAAGTGAATCGTGGATCTCGATCGGAAATGATATTCTTCGGTGTACCATGGAGTTTAACAATTTCTCGGATATAAATCTCCGCTAGTTTATCAGGTGAATAACCAGCATTGATTGGTATGAAGTAGGCTGACTTCGTTAGCCGATCCGCAATTACCCAGATCGCATCATAATTCCTGATCCTGGGCAATCCCACTACCAAATCCATGGTCACGCTTTCCCATTTCCATTCCGGAATTTCCGGACTCTGAAGTAAACCAGGCAGTCTCTGGTGCTCGATCTTTACCTTTTGGCAAGTAAGACACCTTGCCACATACTTGGTTACGTCACTCTTCAATCCCGGCCACCAATACACAGATTTCAAGTTATGATACATCTTGGTCATACCAGGATGAAGAGTATATTGGCTTTTGTACGCCTCATCTAGAATTTTCTATCTCAACTCTGCCTTAAGTGGAACACAGATTCTCTTCTGATAGCAAACTAATCCACGAGGCGACAAGTCATAGCCTGGAACTTCTCCCCGCTTAATTCGAGTCAGATTGCATTGTATCCAGTCATCTTGCCTCTGAGCTTCTTCAATCTTAGTTCTTAGATCACTCTCTTCTTGAGATACAGTGTAATTGGCACAGACGATCTGGTTTGTCAAATTCAAATCACAAAAATCTTCAATCAATTTCCCCTCTCGCATCATCATAGTTGCAACGAGCACAGTCTTTCGGCTAAGAGCATCCGCGACTACGTTTGCCTTACCCGGATGATATTTTATTTCAAGGTCGTAGTCCTTTAGCAATTCCATCCAGCGGCGCTATCTCATATTCAGTTCCTTTTGATCATACAGGTATTTGAGACTCTTGTGGTCGCAGTACAACTCTACAGCCACACCATACAGGTAATGACGCCAGATCTTCAAAGCAAATACAATAGCCGTAAGCTCCAGATCATGAGTGGGATAGTTCAATTCATGAGGTCTGAGCTGTCGAGAGGCATAGGCCACCACACGTCCCTACTGCATAAGGACACACCCTAATCCCTGCCCACTGGCATCAGAATACACAACATATGTCAAACTGGGATCGGGCAAAATCAACACAGGTGCCGTAGTCAACCTCTCCTTCAGCTCCACAAAACAGTTTTCACATTTCTCATCCCACACAAATGACTGATCCTTTCTCGTGAGCTTGGTCATCGGCAACGCAATACGGGAGAAATTTTGGATAAATCTCCGATAATAACCAGCAAGACCCAGAAAACTGCGTATCTCAGCAACAGTTTCTGGCCTCTTCCAGTCCAGTACTACTTCCACTTTACTGGGATCCACAGAGACCCCTTCTTGCGAGATGACGTGCCTAAGAATTTCACTTCTGATAGCCAGAACTCGCACTTGCTTAATTTAGCGTATAGTTGTTTCTCACACAAGATATTCAATACGATTCTCAAATGATGCTCATGCTCCTCCATACTCTTGGAGTATATCAGAATGTCATCGATAAACACAACAACAAACTGATCCAGATATTGCCGAAAGATACGGTTCATGTAATCCATGAAAACCGCAGGCGCATTGGTTAGCCCAAATGGCATCACCAGAAACTCATAATGACCATATCTGGTCCAAAAAGCTGTCTTCAGAACATCTTCCGCTTTCACTCGCAGCTGATGATACCCTGACCTTAGATCAATCTTCAAAAATATACATGAACCGGAGAGTTGATCTAAAAGGTCATCAATTCGGGGAAGTGGGTACTTGTTCTTAATAGTAACCTTGTTCAATTCCCTATAATCGATACACAATCGAAGGCTTCCATCTTTCTTCTTTACAAATAACACTGGAGCTCCCCACGGCGACACACTGGGTCTGATGAACCCCTTTTCAAGCAGATCTTCTATCTGTTTCTTTAGTTCCGCCATTTCGTTCAGGGCCATACGATATGGGGCCTTAGATATAGAACCAGCTCCAGGCGTAATGTCAATTGGAAATTGAACTTCCCTTTCTGGAGGTAATCCACTCAAATCGTCCGGAAACACCTCAGGGAATTCATTTACCACAGGTATATTACTCAAGGTTTCACTAGCTTCCTTTTGTACAGAGAAAAACACTACATACTCCTGGCAACCCTTTTTCATATACTTCTCAGCTTTAGCCGTAGAAAGAAAATTCATTCTAGCATTCACAGCTTCGACTCTCTGAGAAACAGGATATACTATCCTCTTGTTTCCACAATCAAGCATTACATTATTTGCCGTTAACCAATCAAAACCTAAAATGACTTCCAATTGGTAAAGCGGCAAACATATCAAATCTACAACAGATTGGTGCCCTTCCACAGTTACGACACAATTCAAGTAAGCTTCTGTGGTCAAGGCCTTAACACCCATCGGAGTCGACACTACTACATCAAATGGCAATTTGTGCACATGCAATCCCAGGCGCTTCACGCAATCATAGGCAATGAAGGAATGACTTGCACCCGAGTCAAATAAAAATTGCATCAAATAGCCATTAATAGAAACTTTACCTTGTATCAACTCAGGAGATCTACAGGCCTCCTCGTGGGTCATAGCGAACACTCGACCTTGTGTCTTCGGTCTTTGCTCAGCTCGTGGTCGTTGACAATCTCTAGAAAGATGTCCTGGCTGCTTGCAGTTAAAACAGATCATTTCGCCCTGACAATTTTGGCCATAATGCGATTTGTTGCAGCGAAGGCATTTCCACTCAGTCACCGCTCTCTGAGGTTCACGGTCTCTGGGCTGATAGGGCTTCTTATCACTGCCCTTGTATGAAGAGAATCCTTGGCCTTTCCGCTTTGGGACGACATTACCATTACTGGGTTCACCGCGGTGGCCAGTAGCTTTGATAGGATACAACTCCCTCAAATTATTCTCCGTAATTTGACATTGCTCCACAGCCTTGTTGAATTTAATGAATTGGTGAGTGACCAATCGTTTCCTCAATTCTCGCCTCAGACCGCGGATGAGCATATCCGAACTCCATTCTTCATCATCTTTGTACAGGAGATAGGAGGAATACCGGGACAACTGAACGAAACGGGACAAATAGTCGTCAAAGCTCTCTGTGTCCCCTTGTTTGATGTTAAGGAATTCCGTCTCCTTCTCGAGCCGCACTGATTTAGGGAAATACTTCTCATCGAATTCTTGCTGAAACAATTCCCAAGTCAGTGGCTCATTTCTGCTACGCAGTGTAATAGCGATGTTTCTCCACCAACGGTCCGCATCACCCTCAAGTTTGTAAATTGCCAACTGTGGCTTCACCTCGTCAGGGCACACAATGACCTTAAATATCTTCTCTAATCTGTTCAACCAATCCTCGGCTGGCTGAGGATCAAACCTCCCTCTGAACACCGGAGGCGTATGCGTACAAAATCTGGTGACCCAATAATGCAGATCTTTTTCTTCTTTAGCTAGCACCCCATGTGATTCTTGATTCGGAATAGCACGAGGTATAGACTCTAATGGTCGTGCTGATCCCTCAGCGGTGTCTTCATATCGAGTTTCTTCTTGAGCTTCTTCCGGAGTAGACTGAACCGGACCTTCCTTGTTCTTCGCCTTCTCTGCTCTGAGCTCTTCTCTTAGCTCAGTTATCATATCCCGCTGATCTTTAATTAGACCCATTAATTCTTGCATTGCATCCGGTGGGTTCTCATTAACGACCTCCACCTCTGGGTCTACACGTGGAATATTGGGGCGTCCTCTAGTTTTCTTCATTCTACAAACAACTTGCCCCATTAATTCAGCAGAAATTGTATGCACATATAGTCATAAAACTCATATATATCCATATCAATAAAACATACATGTGCATACACCACAACCATTCACAGCTAATCTTCTATCCCTAAAACCAACTAAGGGATCTATCCTAGCAATCGCTACCCTTGCCAGGAACTACAGCTCTGATACCAAAATGTAACACCCTGCCTTTAATCATGTAATTATAATTCGATATTCGATAATAAAATTAGATTAGAGACCTTTGAATAGCTTTAACTCATTTCAATCTCCTACTTTGTAGTAGGGTTTTCACAAAACATTCAAAATCTCTTTCTACTCCTGGTCTTCATTTCAAAATTCGAATATAATTACCTGTGCAGTTTATTTACATTCACGTATGACAGAGTGTATTACCAAATCCCCGGCAACTCCCGGGTTCATCTATAGATTCATAGAGTTCAAATCCTAATTAGGGGATTACAAAACCAAGTATTCCCAAAACTATTTACATCTCAAAATGTTATACAGTAATCCCTAACCAACCCTATCCAAAATGAAAGGCCAACAAAATCCATACTAATGTCCCTAGGAAGCTCTAACCGCTCCGGGTTGCTCGCTTCTCCTTAGAGCCACACGCCATATCTGAAAGGTTAGTCATAGGAAAGAATGAGATTCAAGAGAATCCCAGTAGTAACAAACATTTATACCACACATAAGCACACAGCATGTAAGCAAATCATCATACAGCACATATCACACTCCACCCTCATCCCCTTTCTCAGCCGGGAAGGCACACTGCCCAAACCCGAACCGTTGTTAGCTACTCAGGGACTATTTGCGTGGCAGTGCATACATATAGCCTTATAGCTCATATAGCTATCCGGCTTTCACAAACGGCCAGTCGGCCTTCACAAATAGCCTCTCGGCTCAAATAATCACATATATCACACTTCATCCTCATCCCCTTTCTCCGCCGGGAAGGCACAACGTCCTAACCCGAACCGTTGCTAGCTACTCAGGGACTATTGGAATGACAGTGCTAACACAAATCCACAAATGTCGCAGCATACGAATTCATTACAAATCAACGATATAACACACATACAATGCATCATATATGGTACAAAAGAAAAGTCACTACCTCGTTCTTTCCTGACGTTAACTGGCTCAGTGGGCTCCCGAGGACGGCAGATGTCAAATCCTATAATCAAGATAGGGATATTTGGTTAATTTCCTTTTCCAGGTTCTTAATTCAATAACACTCTAAGTTGGTATTCATGTGGACTCTTTAGATGGCCATTAAATGCCTAAACATATGCCTAAAGGGTTGGGATAACCATCCCCAAAGATCCCTCTCTAGAAAGCTAAACACTGATTTTTGGTCTCTTCACTCGAGCACAGAAGGCCGTGCTCGAGCATGACCCCCCAATTTCACTCGAGCACATGCGAGTGACCTTCAGCGAGTGCTTTCCCGAGAGCAACCTTCACTACAATCCTGCACTCTCACTCGAGCACAAGAGGCTGTGCTCGAGCAGAGCCCCAAGAGCACTCGAGCATATGGAAGTGAGACTCAGCGAGTGACAACCCGAGAGTGACCCTTCCCTCCAAACCTCAAACACACTCGAGCACAAACCCTAGTGCTCGAGTGATCCCTCAATACTCGCGAGTGCCACACTCACTCTTGACAATCCACCCACGAGTGATAACCCAAAGCGCTCACCCCCAATGTTTTAAGCACCCTCACTCGAGCACACACCTGCTCACTCGAGCATGTTCATCTTGTGTTCGAGTAAGACCCCTTCTCACTCGAGTGATCCTATCAGATGCCCAAAAACGCAGCAACTGATATGATTTTCCAGAATTCACCAAATGAACTCCAATGGTTCTAAAACTTGTGTCAAAGCTCATTCTCACTTATTTCAACACAAGGAACCCATTGGCAACAAAAAACAACCCAAGTTCAACTCAATCAACACATTCTCACTCTAGATCATAAAACCACTCAAAACCTCCTTCTACAATTTCCCTTATTCAACTTCACATCAAATTCTAATCACTCCCAAGTGTCAAAACTGACCAAATGAACAGTGACACACTACTCAAATCCTACCCTTCACTTAACATCATAATTAGGTCAAATTTCCAGAATTCACATTGATTAGGTAAACATCTTGACATATATATCAAAATGCATTACAAACCTACCTCTTCAACTTGCTGAAATCAACACCTTGATTCCACCAACTTTCAGATTTATCCAACAATCAAACACCACCAATGGAAATTCTGAAATCATAGAAATAAAGCTCTTGACCTCTTGATCAACATTAATGAAAGACACTTGAGCATTTGAAAGCATCAACTTACCAAATCTCAAGCTTTTCTCTTTCTCTTTCCTTAGCTATGCTCGCCGGAAATGGAGGGAGTAGAGAGAGAAAGTGAGATGATCAACTTCTCTTGGTTTCACACACACACACACACACACAGCCGACTTGAGAGGGAGAGAGGGAGAGTTTGAAAATGTTGACTCATCCAATGGCTCTCATTTAGCCACTTGTCACCATCTCATCCCTCACCCTTACATGAATTCACATGGACTCACATGCACAAGATTACATCTCTAGTTCATTCAATCTCAGCCATTGATCATAATTACCAAGGAGTTTTCTCTTCGGCAACTTACCAGTCGATCGGTAAATTTACCGTTTTACCCCTGATTAGCACAATACTCATTAAACCTTTACCAAACATCTTTATATCATATTTCACAACATACTTCAAAAGTGTTTAATTATCATTAATTACATCACTTTGAAGCCATTAGCCCTTAATTACAATTTGAGATATTACATAGGAGACTAAAATCTGTGTGCTTCTAAAACTTATCTTTTATGTCGGCACACTAAGAAAAAAGAGTGGATGGATTACCATTTATTGATTGTTATTTGTGAAGTGCATTCCATGAAAGTAGAAGAACACCAGTTTATAATTTCATACCAGAACCTTGTAAGTAAACATATTAAATCCATGTGGGCAAAAATGACTACGGAGAAGAGAGGAGGGATTGGTATTTTATAGCTTGACATGTTAGTACATGTGCATCTTTATTGATAAAGCCTGGCACGTTCTCATATAACTGAAAAAGTTAACGTTAAATGTGACTAGTATACAAGGATAAGTTAAACATGTTGTTCATGAAATAGAGTAAATCCGTGACTAACTGGTCTGTACTAAATTTATGGCAAAATTTGTTACAAACACCTAGCCATCAAAATAGTGCAACATCATTTCACTTAGAAATGATTTTGAATTTAAGTGAAACCATGTTTGGTTTTACTTAAAATCTAGCAAACTATAATTTTGGCTCCCTTGCAAAACTATAATGCAACTGGATTTCACTCATTGCCACCGTCAACTTCAATTCTTTTGTTTTTGTTGTTGTTGTTGTTGTTGGTTTTTTTTTGGGCTAAAATTAGTTCCCAATTGATTTTTCCTACTTGCACAAAATTATAGTTTCTGATATATGAAATCTTTGACAAGCCAAAGGATTAAGAAAACACGATGTTAAGCATAAAATGACATTCATAATATTATACAGAACCAGCTCAATCATGCATGAAAACGGGATGACGACAACTGCATAAGTGAAAAGATTAACAAGAGAACAGAGGAAGGAAGAAAAAGATAAGCACCATAAATCACTTGAACAATACTACTCTCAGGTGAGACTATGCAATATCTTGAACATACCAAAAAAAGCTCTATTCTGACCAAAACTTCACAAAGGCATCTATAAAAGCTTTGAAAACGGCCAAAATTGGGTTAATTTCTTGTTTCGTTGAATTTTTGGGCTTCCGATCCCATGACACTCTACAGAGAAACCATACAGAAGTTAATTAGGTGAGGCAAAAGAACTAAAGCAGCAATGGCTCACATCACATGAGTTACATGACAGTTGAAATCTGCACAGTATTTGATATGCAAATATCATATAAACTTGCATATTTTTTCTTTCTAAAGTTGGGTTGATTTTCTGGGAGTTGCCACTGAGTTGACCATTAACTCTACACTCATTCAGTGTCTCCTACCTTTCTTCTTTAGTATTTCACTCCTCAGTAAAATTGAGGGTGAGAGTCTTGGCATGAAATCCATCTTGAATTTTTGTCTGTCAATGCATTTATCTATCAGAAACTTTCTACCCCATTAACTTTAAACCAAAAAAAAAGCATTTGCTTGGCTCCCTAATTAGCTGGTGAAGTGTAGCATTGTTTTGATTGTAAATAAGTTAACTTATCCTTTACTGCTAACCACCAAATGTTACTAGAAGAGGGGCATTTATGTCCAAATAGAAGAATGAAAAAGTTCAAAGTAGCAAAGACTGAATAATAAAAACATAAAGATTTGAAATATAAAAAGAGGATAGGAGAGTGAAAACTCAAGGAGGTAAGAGACTGAGGACAAGGGGAAATACACAAAGATAACTCCAATTAAAATTGGAAATCCTTTGTTTGCATAATTTCCTCCCATATGAGTAGAATTAGATAATCTAATGCTTCCCCCCTTCAGGGACCAAGAACTTCGCTACATATTGAATTTTGCCAATTATTAGAACATTCATTCTACAACCTCATGCAAAAGGGGAGAGTGGAATACTTTTGGTTGATTTTCCAGTCAACAAAGTATTAGAGCCTTTATGACCAAATGGACAGAAGTTCAATCCTTGCCCACGCTAAGAGCACAAGGGGCTTTCAAGTGGGAGAACTATTAGATTTCTTAACAAAAGTAGTCGCAATCATCAACTCAATAGCTTACAAAAAAAACAATAAACTGGTCTTTAACACAAGTCTAGTCCCACTAGGAGGGATAAATTGATCTTGAACACTGTTATGCATTTTTTATTTTGTTTTTTTTATATATACATTATGCATTATTGTTTTTGCAACTAAAAGTGATCACAGATATCAATGATTGTTAAGAATACTAAAAGGAGGAAAATCGTTGGGAAGATTTAATATGCATAATATGCAATGAAAACATAAGCACATGCTATATAGATATGTTGATGCCCCAGAAATCTTAACTATGACAATCAACATAATTTACTAGTTTTAGGTACTAAATCATGCAGACAGTGCTGGGCATTCCTAAATCACAAGTCAAAAGTGAATTAAATAATTCTTTCTAGTAAATAAAAAATTTAAGAATAACATAAATCCCACTTCTGTCCCCATAACACAAGATCAAAAAGAAAAAGAAAACCAAGAGAATATTTAGGTGCATCTCGCTGATCAAAGTTTAACATTTTAAAAATCTAGAAAAACTAACCTTGGCACCAGATATTGTTTGACTTTGCTCAATGACTTCGACAATCAAAATATAGCTTTGATCAGGTGCTTTAACTTGAGGGTCAGCACATATTTCATTGTCATGGGCAACATGTTCTTCAAGGGCTGCCTGAATTGTGCTTTTGACAGAAATATGTCCAACATGTTTTCCATACTCCTCATTACCAGAGGCAGATGTATTTCCAAGGTCATCCACAGACTTCTCGGCATACAAATTAGAATTCTTCATCAACTCAACACTCTCTAGTTCTGACCTTTTCTTGCCTATATGCAAGCCCAACATTTTTGTTTCATTTTCTGGAGCATTGGTGATGCCTCTAAATTCTCCAGAGCTTTCTATTCCAATGGCTAAGCTTGTAACAAACCTTAATGGAAATGTCCCTACAACCACGTCAGCTGTGAGAGGGCTTAAATTAGTTTTAGGCATTGCCAAATTTTGTGTAACATTCTCTGGGGTTGCCAAAGACTCACTGACTTGAAAGTCAGGACTCAGAAGTACTTGCTTCAACAGATTCCTTGTTTGTTTCATCTACCAGAATACTGTGGATGAGATTTCCTTTACTAAATGCTTCAACCAATTCCTCGTTTGTCTCATCAACTTGGCTACCATTAATTGCACTTCCATTTTCATATGCTTCATTGAATTCCTTGTTTCTTACATCCACCTGGCCACCATTGAATGCATTCCCTTTGCCAGACAACTCACCCTCAACTCTAGTATGCTGCCCCGAAAGCATTTTGTCACTAGTATCCTGAAGATTGCTATGCACATGATGGCTTTCATTCGGAGATGCAGTAAAGTAGGTATTAGGATCTACAGCAATCAAACCTAACAGATCTTGGTCCAAAACCTGGTCAGAGGGGTTGTGAACTTATCAGGCCCCAACATTCTATTCTCTCCCCTACCGTGTAGAAAGAACCACCAACTTCCTTGTGGGTAAGTTTAAGTGATGGGAATCTTCCATTGTTAGACTTTTGGTACCTGGAGCAAAGTTTTTAGTCAGGTGAAAGTAAAGAGAGGCACTACATTCAATATGACACTGGCAAAAGGGTTTTGATTGAAAGTAAAGTAAAAAACAAGAATAATTGGGGAATCTTCTAAGAACGCAACTTCCCGATACAACAATCCACAGAGAGAGAGATAGAGCTAAAAGGTGAATAATATGGGGGGGGACAGAAAGTAAGCTAAATAAAATTCATCTGTGCGTAAAAAGGGATTTATTAAAGATGTAAAATAAACCAGTCATATTAACAATAGATCAATAATAAGATTTCAATCTATGGAGTCCCATTTACCCCATCCAGATACAGTTAGTTAGATAAGGAAGTCAAATGATAGTCAGAATTCAAATATCATACCAATGACTTTGATATAAAAGAAAGATAGGAAATGGTAGAGAAAGAAGGAGAATTAGAAAGGGAAAGATAGAACAGGGAGATCTCAAAGCCTAAGTACAAACTACCCAGTCCCCCTTATTTATATGGACCAAAGAACTCATTAGCTAACTCTCCACTTTTATTACAATTACATTATCAGAATTTATAGTATCAAATAGGTAATTCAAGCAAGGTATATAATTAATGACCTGTACAAAGAATTTACTAAATGCTCAACAGAGAACTGCAAACCTTAAACAAAAATTAGGAATGGTTATGTAGGAAAACAACCAAAATGAAACATTAGATAGGAAAGTTAAACAAACTGGAAAAGAACATTTCTAGTGCAAGTGTATAACTCTTCAAATTCATCAATACAAATAAATCGTGCCCAACAACTCACCATGATTGGGAGTATGTTACATGACCATAATTCCATACATTGTAGACATGATTACTCCCGGAATCTACACAATTTCCCAGAAATGAAAATAAAAGGGTCCAACCATACCAACCAATATCAGAATTTGATGAAAACCATATGTAAAAGTAGCTTTAGTGTCCATGTCAACAGGATTCTTTTCCAAAAGCTCAAAAGAGATTCAGGCATAGAGACAGATTCCATCCGAGAAAAGAAGAAATGCACAAGTTCTTTAGAAAAAATTTAAAAATAAACAAATACCGAATATGAGTAACTCGAAATAGAACAATTCAATCAAATGAAGAGAGAGCAGAGAATAATTACTTCTTTTTGTTCAACCATTGCTTTCCTTTCCTCTTTCATACGGCGAATCCTTGATTTTCTGACTTCAGACTCGTTGCGCTTGGCAAGGGCAAAGGTTTGCCCTCACCCAGGCACCCTTTAAAGCATACATTGTGTTAACACAATCAAAAGAGTACAAACTACAACGATTAACTATGATGGCCAAGAAACAAAGCTAAACACGCTTAAAGTCTAAACCCTAAACCCTGACAATATGGAGAGAGAACGAAGAAGATGAGCCGACCAGTGCAACTGTGCAACACTGCAGGGGCCCTTCGGTGGCAAAATTGTATTTTGCGTATAAGAAATGAAGATCTCGGTAATATAAAATAACTTTTGTTTTTGAAATTTTAAAAATAAAATTATGTCTAGCACAGTAAAAGAGAAGGTTAAGTTTTTTTTTATTTTAAAATGTGTCTACTAAAAGAATACAAGGTTAAGTTGAACATACTTTTGTTCAGGCAACAAGGCAAATCCTTGACTAAAACGTTCGTGCTAAATTATGGGGCTGCTTGATTCTACTTTTGAAAGAATTTTCATTTTAACAAAAAAATATAAAACTTATTTAAAAAATTATTTTTAATAAGTTCTTTTTTTTTTAAAACATAAAACTGATTTTATAAACTAAAAAACCAAAACAACATTTAGATGTTTTCTTACTTTTGTTTTTCTATTTTCTATTTTTTGAAGCCGTTACCTATCTACTATTGACACCATACTGCAGCCTTCGACCATCATCATGTTACTGCTGGTAACAGCCACTGTTGTCACGTTGCTTCAAAAACAATTTTTTTTAATACAACTATCCAAACTGATTTTTTTAAATTTTTAAAACTGTTTTGGAATAAAAAGAAGAAAACAGAAATAGGCCATGGTTTCTAATCTATGAAACAGTCATGCATGAAAACACGATGACGACAATTGCATAAGTGAAAAGTTTAAGAAGAGAACAAGTAAAGGAAGAAAAAGACAAACACAATAAATCACTTAAACAATATACTCTCAAGTGAGATTATGGGATCTCTTGAATGTACTTAAAAAAAAAACTCTAGTATGAGTTGTATGAGTGGGCCTAGTATGGTCCAGCTCAATATGTTATGAGTTGTATGAGTGGGCCTAGTATGGTCCAGCCCACTTATGTAAATATTGAGATAGTTATTCTTTGTGCTTAGGTTAGGTAGTGTATAGGAGTATATATATGTATAGGGATCATTCTATGATCCGTGTGTGTAAGATTTATATTTTGAGATTAAGTAAAGCACATTTTTCTCTCAATTTGTGTTCAAGATTTCTCAAACCAACATGGTACCAGAGCCATCATTTTTGCCTTGAACAACACACACCATTTTGACACAAGAAGCTCATAATCAAGAAGGCCCAGGATTCTATCAGATAAACAACATTTGAAAATCAAGATCCCAGCCACTACTTTGACGTAACAGGCCCAAAGTCAAGAAAAGGCCCAATTCTCTATCAAGCCATTCATGATCTGAAAATAAAGATCCCAAGCCACTACCATATTCAGTCTTCCGCTCCAACCCAAACCCAAGATTGACTACTCGATTTGGCACTTGATCTGTCTCCTCTGTTCATAGCAATTAGAACTCGTGATTCCTTGGACCGAATAGAATCCCTAAGATGTTTTGTAGTAATCTATGAATAGAGATCCAACCTCACATTTTTCTGAAATTCTTTGTCTCCTGATCAGCGTTTTCCTCCAAGAGGACCATCGATCACGCTGGCCTTCGAGATTTTCTGCAACACGAGGATACACGCTGATAGCCATATCTCCGACAGGCATTACTCGTTGTCTCCATCCAGCACCACCGATGACCTTTCGTACATGATTTGCATCAGTTTTCTTCCTTTATTCAGTAATGGCCGACAGAAAATCCTCTTCCTCCACCGTTTTCGCCATCGATAGCCTGTAATTTAAATTCAAAAATGTGTAATTTAAAGGAATTAGAGACCGAGGATACTGTTAGAGCACGCGTTTCACACAAGAGGGGGGGTGAATTGGGTGATACTAAAATTTCTTTGCAAATATAAAAACCTTGACGGTGAATATAAAGCAATAAAGAGTAAGGAGAAATATCACCGAAGTGTACACCGGGAGTTATACTGGTTCGGCCACAACCACTTTGACCTACGTCCAGTCCTCAGAGCTTCTCTGAGAGTTTCACTATAACTTCCAAGATTCAGTGGGTTCTTGGCACCTCAGTACAAGCAAGTTCCTTCACCTGGACACTCGCTCCCCCTTACAAGTTGTAATCCAATCCCAACTCAAGGTTCCACAACCTTAAGTTATCTCAATATCGAATATTGAGTTTGAATGAAATATCTCTCTTACAGAGTGAATAAGAATCACTGAAGCATATAATAACAAGTATATTGCAAAACAGAGTAATGAACTTGTTCGTATGTGTGATCTTGTGTCTTGTTTTTTTTCTCTGTTTGGAAGTTCCCATATTTATAGATGTGTTGGTAATGATTGCTGGAACGTTTTTCTTCATGTCCGTTGGAGCGTGCGCAGCCATTATTGACATTTCCAGCTTTTGAAAAACATACATTGTGGTAGGTAACAGTTGGTGACATTTGAGCTTTGCTTTTGACTTACCTTATTTGGTAAGGTCTATTCCACGTTTATCTGTTGAAATGCTAAGAATACTAATATAATATCATGTTAATCAAATAGGAAACAAAACAATAATCATTGGAATGATTTCTGAATTTCTGGGTTTGCTTACTCGAAAAGCTACTCGAGTATCCCTTGAAGTTTACTCGAGTACTTACTCGAGTATCATCCTGAAAGCTTTGTTCAACTGCAAGTTAACAAACAAATATAAGATTACTCGGGTAGTGCATGGAATAAACAATTTTCAAACCTTTGGAAATATCTATTTCCTCGGGTACATACTCGAGTAATGCACTCACAACTTTATGAGTTACTCGGGTACCAACTCGAGTAAACATTTAGAAAAGCTTTTGGTTACTCGATGCTTTACTCCAGTAATGTTGGCAGGATTTCAATGCCGAGAGCACTTACCTTGTTACTCGAGTACATACTCGAGTAAACTGACTTTTTGTGCAACACTTACTCGGGTAGTGACTTGAGGTTTTCCTTCAAAATATCTCTTCATACTCGAGTACATACTCGAGTAATCCACTTATCATAATACATCTATACTAGAGTTATTACTCGAGGAAAATGAGATAAAACAAGATCAAGTTATTCGAGTATCACCTTGAAGTTTTTCACTTACCTTAGTGTGTTACTCGAGTACTGCCTCGAGTAATATTGGCAGTGGTACAAAGGGCCGAGAACATCATATTTTTTGAAACATAGTTACTCGAGTACGTACTCGAGTATCATTGGCAGGCCGAGAGCAGCTCAAAAACTTTTACCTGGATACTCGAGTACCTACTCGAGTAACGTTGGCAGGCCGAGAGCAACTCCAAGTTTTTACCTGGTTACTCGAGTGACTACTCGAGTAACGTTGGCAGGCCGAGAGCAACTTTAAAATACTTACACTATTACTCGAGTACTTACTCGAGTATCGTTGGCAGGTTACTGGAAGTTGTCTCTGGTTACTTCAAGTTTTGTCACATTACTCGAGTACCGCCTCGAGTAATGACTTAGAAAACTTGCTTCTGATCAAGTTTCTTCAGTATTCCAATGCTTACTTCAAGTGATGCTTTTCCCTGTCTTCCTTATTTATTGATACCATTCTTTTGTTATCATCAAAACATGAGATCTAACAGATACGTTTTTCTCAAATCTTTTTTCTAAAATTCATTCAACATGGTCTCGGATTCATCTTCTGAATCTAATTACTCTGCGCAGTTCAATCACATTCATACATATCAGAGTGCATAGCCAAATTCCTGGCAACTCCCGGGTTTCATACATGTATAAACTAAGGGTTGTAAGTTCCAACTAGGGGATTACATGACTAACATCAATGAAATATCTATATTTCAAAAATAAACAGTAATCTCAAGTCCAAAATAGATAACCAACAACCTAACAACACATCTCTACAAGATCCTAGCCGCTCCTGGTGGTTCGCTTCTCCTTGGAGCCACTTGCCCTGTCTGAAATGTTAGTCAATGAAAAGAATGAGATTCAAAAGAATCTCTGTAGTAACAAATCACTCATACAGTGTATAAACACATAGCATATATGATCATGTTAAGCAGCATCACAATGTATCATGGCTTTCGCCACAAACAATAGCACTCATGGCTGTAATATCTATGCATAAGCTTTCGCTGCGATCTCTATGTATCACAAAGTATCACTATGCGTGAGCTTGCGCTGCGAACTCAAAGCATCACAATGTATTCACAAAGTATTCTCAATGCATGACAAACATACATACAATGTTTCACACACAGTATAAGAGAAAGAGTCACCACCTGGTTCTTTCCGAACGTGCTCTGGCACGGGTCGTTCACGAATAGGGCAAATATCGAATCCTACAATTCCAAATGCACCATTTAGACACTTCCATAGTGTTTCTTGGGGTTATATGAGGCTATAATGAAAATTTACAAAAATGCCCCCGGGAACCCGGCCCAGGCCCGCCATACCTGGTCCGGTTGCACTTTTCTCGAAATTCTAATCTGGGCTATCCTAACATATTTCCGCCCAAGGAATCCATTTCCGGACTCAAAATTATCAAATTCAATGTAAAATTACAAATTTACCCTTGGCAGCCCTACTTCAAGGGTTTCAGGGGCGTTTTCGTAATTATGCTTTTTTGGCCTTTTCCGAAAAAGTGACCAACTGTAACCCGACCTAATTTTTGGTCCTGAGCTCAATGGAACCATCAAAACATTGAAAATCCAACTCTAAGACCCATTTCTAGAGCTGGCCGAAATTTATGAGCTCTTCGGAGAAAATCGGGGTTTTACGATTTCGGCTCCGTAAACACGTTACTTTCTACTCCTAACCACTTTATTAACTATTACATTATGTTAAAACTAACATTAAGACCCAATTTGGGCAGCATAACCCCTAGGCCATATCATTTCCAAACTTTAAAACCAATGGCAATCCGGCGAAATTTCACCGATTAAATTGCCCACAGCAACCAGAATAAGCAATATACGAAAGTTTGGAAGTTACCTCAAGCTCCCACTAGCTTTTCCCAAATTTGGTTGAACCCTAGCCTCTTTGAACGATGAAATTATTTGCTTCAAAACCTTAAATAATAAAGAGGAGTAGCTTAGAGTCGGAGTTATACGTGTTAGGAGCTAGATCGTCGAAGAAATCGGCTTATCTTGTGAGATTTCTTCCCTTTCTCTCTCTAAACTCTCTCAACTTCTCTCTCTTGTTTCAGGTCTGGAACAGCACGAAAATGGCTGGAGAAGGAAGGTTGATGGTATTTAATATCATATATTATATGATATTTAATTATTGATTAATTTCCAACAATTTCGGATTTTTCAGAAATTCTGGCAGATTTCTGCCCAAACTTTGAAAAATCATAACTAATTCTAGAAATATTGAATTGGAGTGATTCCAAAGCCTATGGAACCCTTATTGAGTCTAGTTTTAAGAAAAAATATAGAATTTTTCTGCATGGAATCAAAAAATTCCCAGAATTTAAATCTTTGCATGCTGTTCCAGAAAATAATTAATTTCGCTGGGAAAACTTCAAAAATCCATAACTCTTAGCTCAAAAATCAAAATGATACAAATTATATGTCCATTTTGAAGCTTGACATGTGAAAGTTAAGAATGGAAAATTTCAGAATTTGTAGACACCATTTGCCTATTTAAAATGTCCATACAAATCGGCTGCCCTGTACAGAGTTTCAACTTTTGCACAATTGTTCCCAATGGTTCAAATTTCACAATAAACACTCTCCCTACATGAATTTTCACAAGGAAGCCATTGGAATCATTAAAATATCCAAATTCCCTTCACACATTCTCTAAAAGTGTTTATTCAACAATAATTACATCCACTTTTGAAGTCATTATCCCTTAATCACTTTTTGGGATATTACATTTCTCCCCCCGTAAAATAAATTTCGTCCTCGAAATTTGTCACACAACTTGAGCCATAAACTCTAGATAACGTCTTCGCATATTCGCTTCCGCTTCCCAAGTTGCTTCCCTCTGTGTCATTCCCTTCCAGATCACCTTCACAAATGGAATGCTTCGGTGTCTGAGCCGTCTTTCTTCTCTATCAACGATCTGTTCCGGCTCTATCGCATATGTGAAGTTGTCTTGTAACTCAACTTCTTCATATTAAACAATGTGAGATGGATCCAGTTGGTACTTCTTCAATTAGGAAACATAAAACACATCATAGAGCCTGCTCAAGTTTGGGGGTAGGGCTACTGGATAAGCAACAGGCCTAATCCTCTCAAGGATTTCAAAGGACCTATGTACCTTGGGCTCAGCTTCTTTCGCTTGATAGCTCTCCCGATGCCAGTGACTGGTGATACTCTCAGAAATATATGATCACCAACCTCAAACTCTAGAGGTCGTCTCCTCTTGTCAGCGTAGCTTTTCTGTCGACTTTACGCTGCAAGAAGTCTCTTACGAATAATCTGAATATGTGCTGAGGTTTGATCAACAAGATCCGGTCCATACAGCTTCCTTTCTGATAACTCATTCCAACACAAAGGCGATTGGCACCTCCTTCCGTACAACGCTTCATACGGAGCCATTTGAATGCTCGCATGATAGCTATTGTTATAGGCGAACTCATCATGTGGAAGAAAGCGATCCCAATTCCCTTTGAAGTCTAGAACACAGGCCCGTAACATGTCTTCTAGCATCTGGATTGTCCTTTCTGACTGTCCATCCGTTTAAGGATGATAAGCCGTGCTAAATCTCAATTGAGTACCCAGGGCCTCATGCAACGCCCTCCAGAATCTTGAAGTGAATCGGGGATCTCGGTCAGAAATGATGTTCTTTGGTACACCATGGAGTTTCACAATTTCTGGGATTTAAATCTCTACTAGTTTATCCGGAGAGTAACCAGTATTGATTGGTATGAAGTATGCTGACTTCGTTAATCGGTCCACAATTACCTAGATCGCATCAAAATTCCTGATCCTGGGTAATCCCACAACCAGATCCATAGTTACACTTTCCCATTTCCATTCCGGAATCTCAGGACTCTGAAGCAACCCAGGCGGTCTCTGGTGCTCGATCTTTACCTTTTGACAAGTAAGACACCTTGCTACATATTTGGTCACTTCACTCTTCAAACCCGGCCACCAATACACCGATTTCAGATTATGGTATATCTTGGTCATACAGGATGAAGAGTATATCGGCTCTTGTGCGCTTCATCCAGAATTTTCTGCCTCAACTCCGCCTTAAGTAGAATGCATACTCTTTTTTGATAACGAACCAATCCACCAGGTGATAGATCATAGCCTGGGACTTCTCCCTGTTCGATTCGAGTCAGGTTACATTGTATCCAGTCATCTTGCCTCTGAGCTTCTTCAATCTCAGCTCTTAGATCGCTTTCCTCTTGGGAAATAGTGTAATTGGCACAGATGATCTGGTTTGTCAAATTCAAATCACGAAAATCTTCAATCAATTTCCCTTCTTGTATCATCATAGCTGCAACAAGCACAGTCTTTCGAATCAGAGCATCAGCGACTACATTCGCTTTACCCGGATGATATTTAATTTCCAGGTCGTAGTCCTTAAGCAATTCCATCCAGCGGCGCTGTCTCATATTTAATTCTTTCTGATCATATAGATTTTTGAGACTCTTGTGGTCGCAGTACAGTTCCACAGTCACACCATACAGGTAATGACGCCAAATCTTTAAAGCAAACACAATGGCCGCAAGCTCAAGATCATGTGTGGGATAGTTCAATTCATGAGGTCTGAGCTGTCGAGAGGCGTTGGCCACCACACGTCCCTGCTGCATAAGGACACACCCTAATCCCTGCCCACCGGCATCAGAATAGACAACGTAAGTCAAACTGGGATCGGGTAAAATCAACACAGGTGCCGTAGTCAACCTCTCCTTCAGCTCCACAAAACAGTTTTCAAATTTCTCGTCCCACACAAACGGCTGATCCTTTCTCGTGAGCTTGGTCATTGGCAATGCAATACGAGAGAAATTCTGAATGAATCTCTGATAATAACCAGCAAGACCCAGAAAACTGCGTACTTCCGCCACAGATTCTGGCCTCTTCCAGTCCAGTACTGCTTCCACTTTACTGGGATCCACAGAGACCCCTTCTTGCGAGATAACATGGCCTAGGAATTTCACTTTAGATAGCCAGAACTCGCACTTACTCAATTTAGCGTATAGTTGCTTCTCACGTAAGATATTCAATACAATTCTCAGATGATGCTCATGCTCCTCCATACTCTTGGAATATATCAGAATGTCATTGATAAACACAACAACAAACTGATCCAGATATTGTCGAAAGATACGGTTCATGTAATCCATAAAAACCGCAGGCGCATTGGTTAGCCCAAATGGCAACACCAAGAACTCATAATGACCATATCTGGTCCTGAAAGGAGTCTTTGGAACATCCTCTGCTTTCACTCGCAGCTGATGATACCTTAACCTTAGATCGATTTTCGAAAACACACATGAACCAGAGAGTTGATCTAAAAGGTCATTGATTCGGGGAAGAGGGTACTTGTTTTTTATAGTAACTTTATTCAGCTCTTTGTAGTCGATACACAATCGAAGACTCCCATCTTTCTTCTTAACAAATAACACTGGAGCTCCCCAAGACGACACACTGGGCCTAATAAACCCTTTCTCAAGCAAATCTTCTATTTGTTTCTTTAACTCCGCCATTTTCATTTGGGGCCATACGATATGGGGCCTCAGATATAGAACCAGCTCCAGGCACAATGTCAATTGGAAACTGAACTTCCCTTTCTGGAGGTAATCCGCTCAAATCGTTCGGAAACACCTCAGGGAATTCATTTACCATGGGTATATTACTCAAGATTTCTTCGGTTTCCCCTTGCACAGAGAAAAACACTACATACCCCTAGCAACCCTTTTCAAGATACCTTTCAGCTTTGGCTGCCGAAAGAAAATTCATACTAGCATCCACAACTTCAGCCCTCTGGGAAGCAGGATATACTATCCTCTTGTTTCCACAATCAAGCAATATATTATTTTCCGTTAACCAATCAAAACCCAAAATGACTTCTAATTGGTAAAGCGGCAGATAGATCAAGTCTACAACAGATTGGTGCCCTTCTACAGTTATGACACAACTCAAACAAGCTTCTGTGGTCAAGGCCTTAACACCCATCAGAGTTGACACTATCAGATCCAATGGTAATTTATGCACATGCAATCCTAGGCACTTCACACAATCATAGGCAATGAAGGAGTGACTTGCACCTAAGTCAAACAAAACTTGCAATAAATAGCCATTAAGAAGAATTTTACCTTGTATCAACTTAGGAGATTTACGGGCCTCCTCGTGGGTCATAGCGAATACTCGGCCCTGAGTTTTCGGCCTCTGGTCTGGTTGTGGCTCTTTGCATTCGATCGCAGTATGCCCCACACCTTTACAATTGAAGCATATTATTCGACCCTCACAAGTCTTACCATGATGTGTCTGATTACAACGAGGACAGATCCAAGGTGTAAAAGGAGTTCTCTGCTGATCACGGCTCCCAGACTGGTAGGACTTTTTACCACTCCCAGATGAAGATCCCTGTCCCTTTTGCTTCTGTGAAGTACTACTCTTACTGGGTTCACTGCGGTGGCCAGTAGCTTTAGTAGGATATACTTCTCTTAAGTTGTTCTCTGTAATCCTGCATTGTTCCACCGCTTTGTTGAACTTGGTGAACTAGTGAGTGACCAACCGTTTCCTCAACTCTCGCCTCAGGCCACGAATGAGGATATCTGAACTCCATTCTTCGTCATCCTTATATCGGAGATAAGAGGAATATCGGGACAAGCGGATGAAACGGGACAAATAATCATCAAAGCTCTTAGTGTCCCCTTGTCTAATGTTAAGGAATTATGTCTCCTTCTCGAGCCGCACTGATTTGGGAAAGTATTTCTCATTGAATTCTTGCTGGAACAATTCCCAAGTCAATGGCACATTTCTGCTGTGCAGTGAGAGAGAGATATTTCTCCAGCAACGGTCCGCATCACCCTCGAGCTTGTAGACTGCCAAGTGTGGCTTCACCTCATCCGGACATCCAAGGACCTCAAATATCTTCTCTAGACGGTTCAACCAATCTTCCGCCACTTGAGGATCAAACCTCCCTTTGAACACTAGAGGAAAATGTTTGCAAAATCTGGTAACCCAAAACTGAAGATCCCTACCCTCTCTTACAGGTACTCCATAAGACTCTTGGTTTGGAATAGTGTGAGGTGGGGGCTCCAGCGGTCGTGTTGACCCTTCAGCAGTGTCCTCATGACGAGTTTCTTCTTGAGTTTCCACTGGAGTAGACTGAATCGGGTCCTCTTTGTTCTTTGCTTTCTCTACTCTGAGCTCAGCAATCATATCTCTTTGATCCTGGATTAGACCTATCAGCTCTTGCATTGGATCTGGTGGATTGTCATTGACTACCTCCACCTCTGGGTCTACACGCGGAACATTAGGGCGTCCTCTAGTTTTCTTCATTCTACAAAAAACTTACCCCATTAATGTTACTAAGATAGTATGCACATATATTCACAAGTCTCAAATATATATCCATACCAATAGAACATACATGTGCAAACACAACAATTATCCACAGATGATCTTCTATCCCTAAAGCCAACTAAGGGATCTATCCTAGCAAACTCTACCCTTGCCAAGAACTACAGCTCTGATACCAAAAATGTAATCCCCTACCTTGATAACTGTAATTAAGATTCAAAAATGTGTAATTTAAAGGAATTAGAGACCGACGGATACGTTTTTCTCAAATCTCTTTTCTAAAATTCATTCAACATGGTCTCAAATTCATCTTCCGAATCTAATTACTCTGCGCAGTTCAATTACATTCATATATATCAGAGTGCATAGCCAAATTCCTGGCAACTCCCGGGTTTCATACATGTATAAACTAAGGGTTGTAATTTCCAACTAGGGGATTACATGACTAACATCAATGAAATATCTATATTTCAAAAATAAACAGTAATCCCAAGTCCAAAATAGATAACCAACAACCTAACAACACATCTCTACAAGATCCTAGCCGCTCTTGGTGGTTCGCTTCTCCTTGGAGCCACTTGCCCTGTCTGAAATGTTAGTCAATGGAAAGAATGAGATTCAAAAGAATCTCTGTAGTAACAAATCACTCATACAGTGTATAAATACATAGCATATATGATCATGTTAAGCAGCATCACAATGTATCATGGCTTTCGCCACAAACAACAGTACTCATGGCTGTAATCTCTATGCATAAGCTTTCACTGCGATCTCTATGTATCACAAAGTATCACTATGCGTGAGCTTGTGCTACGAACTCAAAGCATCACAATGTATTCACAAAGTATTCTCAATGCATGACAAACATACATACAATGTTTCACACACAGTATAAGAGAAAGAGTCACCACCTGGTTCTTTCCGAACGTGCTCTGGCACGGGTCGTTCACGAATAGGGCAAATATCGAATCCTACAATTCCAAATGCACCATTTAGACACTTCCATAGTGTTTCTTGGGGTTATATGAGTCTATAATGAAAATTTACAAAAATGCCCCCGGGAACCCGGCCCGGGCCCGCCATACCCGGTCCAGTTGCACTTTTCCTGAAATTCTAATTTAGGCTATGCTAACATATTTCCGCCCAAGGAATCCATTTCCGGACTCAGAATTATCAAATTCAATGTAAAATTACAAATTTACCCTTGGCAGCCCTACTTCAAGGGTTTCAGTGGCGTTTTCGTAATTATGCTTTTTCGGCCTTTTCCGAAAAAGTGACCAACTGTAACCCCACCTAATTTTCGCTCCTGAACTCAATGGAACCATCAAATCATTGAAAATCCAACTCTAAGACCCATTTCTAGAGCTGGCCGAAATTTATGAGCTCTTCGGAGAAAATCGGGGTTTTACGATTTCGGCTCCGTAAACGCGTTACTTTCTACTCCTAACCACTTTATTAACCATTACATTATGTTAAAACTAACATTAAGACCCAATTTGGGCAGCATAACCCCTAGGCCATATCATTTCCAAACTTTAAAACCAATGGCAATCCGGCGAAATTTCACCGATTAAATTGCCCACAGCAACCAGAATAAGCAATATACGAAAGTTTGGAAGTTACCTCAAGCTCCCACTAGCTTTTCCCAAATTTGGCTGAACCCTAGCCTCTTTGAACGATGAAATTATTTGCTTCAAAACCTTAAATAATAAAGAGGAGTAGCTTAGAGTCGGAGTTATACGTGTTAGGAGCTAGATCGTCGAAGAAATCGGCTTATCTTGTGAGATTTCTTCCCTTTCTCTCTCTAAACTCTCTCAACTTCTCTCTCTTGTTTCAGGTCTGGAACAGCACAAAAATGGCCGGAGAAGGAAGGTTGATGGTATTTAATATCATATATTATATGATATTTAATTATTGATTAATTTCCAACAATTTCGGATTTTTCAGAAATTCTGGCAGATTTCTGCCCAAACTTTGAAAAATCATAACTAATTCTAGAAATATTGAATTGGAGTGATTCCAAAGCCTATGGAACCCTTATTGAGTCTAGTTTTAAGAAAAAATATAGAATTTTTCTGCATGGAATCAAAAAATTCCCAGAATTTCAATCTTTGCATGCTGTTCCAAAAATAATTAATTTCGCTGGGCAAACTTCAAAAATCCATAACTCTTAGCTCAAAAATCAAAATGATACAAATATGTCCATTTTGAAGCTTGACATGTGAAAGTTAAGAATGGAAAATTTCAAAATTTGTAGACACCATTTGCCTATTTAAAATGTCCATACAAATCGGCTGCCCTGTACAGAGTTTCAACTTTTGCACAATTGTTCCCAATGGTTCCAATTTCACAATAAACACTCTCCCCACATGAATTTTCACAAGGAAGCCATTGGAATCATTAAAATATCCAAATTCCCATCACACATTCTCTAAAAATGTTTATTCAACAATAATTACATCCACTTTTGAAGTCATTAGCCCTTAATCACTTTTTGGGATATTACAATAACGGTGTAAAATTTGTTAATCACGAACTCTGGGATTATCTACGTACACGAGGTATCATCCATTAAACTAGTTGTCCATACACACCTGAACAAAATGGGATTGTAGAACGTAAACATAGAACGTTAATGCAAGTATCTAGAAGCCTTATGATCCAATCTAGTGTTCCTTTTAGGTACTAGGGTGAATGTGTCAAAATGGAAGCCCATATGTTTAATCGGGTTCCATCAAAAATCTTGTCCTACCAAAGTCCTTATGAGAGAGTATATGGGAGGCAACCTGATTACACTTCCTTAAGAATTTTTGGGTCTTTAGCCTATGCAACTAATTTGGTAGAAACAGATAAATTACAACCTCGCACAATTCCTTGTGTCTTCTTGGGTTATCCTAATCATCAAAAGGGATATTTCTTGCTTGATTTAAGAAATAATGGAATCATGATTAGTAGACATGTCACTTTTCAAGAACTACATTTTCCTTTTAAAGAATAGATGCACGTGAATCAAGGGGGAGTTAGTCAAGATGTAAGGGATATGATTTTGTTTGATGATATCTTACATGCAATTTCTCCTAATGCAATGACACCTCCCTCTCAACATATCAACAATAATAGTGATTTACCTGCACCAAATCCAATTTCCCATTCTACTACAGTGTGCAGCTTTCTATGAGGTCCAATAACAGTGATTCACCTACACCCAATCCAATTTCCCATTCTACTACCAGTGTGCAGCCTTATATGAGGTCCAATAAAGAACGCAGACCCCATATTTGGGCTCAAGACTATGTATGTAATCTCATTACTCTTAATAATTCTGATTGTTTACATGTACAAAAATCTGGCTGCTTATATCCAATGCATGATTATCTCTCCTATGATAACATCTTACCCTCTTACATTTGCTTCTTATGTCATTTAGATTCCAATATTGAACCTGTATCTTATTTGGAAGCTATTAAATCTAATGTGTGGGTTGAAGCTATGCGTGCAAATATAGAGACACTAGAAGGTAATAAAACATGGGATATAGTTCCTCTCCTAAAAGGTAAGAAACCCATAGGATGTAAGTGGGTTTATAAAATAAAGTATAAATCCAATGGAGAGATAGAAAGACATAAAGCTACACTTGTTGCTAAGGGATATACAAAAAGGAAGGCTTATATTACTAAGAGACATTTTCTCCGGTAGTAAAAATGATCACGGTTCGTACTGTCCTTAAAATAGCTTCTGCATGTAATTGGACTTTATTCCATATGAATGTACACAATGCTTTCTTGCAGGGAGATTTGCATAAGGAGGTTTATATGACCATACCTCAAGGGTATGAGTCCCAGGGGGAGCACATGGTTTGTAAGTTGAAAAATCCTTATATGGCCTAAAACAAGCATCAAGGCAATGGAATTGTAAACTGACCAATGCCTTGGTGCAAGGAGGTTTTTTTTAAAGCTAGCATGATTACTCTATGTTCTCTAAGCATTTTAATGATAACACTGTGCTTGTATTAGTCTATGTAGACGATTTATTGATTACTGGCAGTTCTGATAATAGAGTTAAAGTGGTAAAATATTATCTTCATAGCCATTTCAAAATCAAGGAGTTGGGTGTTATGAAATATTTCCTTGGCATTGAGATGGCTAGATCTAAAAAAGGGATCATTTTGTTTCAGCGTAAGTATGTGCTAGATCTATTGGTATATTTGGGCATGAGTGGTTTTAAGCCACTTAACATGCCAATGGCACCAAATCTGAAACTTTTAGCTTATGAGCAAGGAAAGGACAAAGAAACTGATTTGCTTAAGGACCTTGAACAGTACAGAAGGTTGATAGGTCGCTTAATATATTTAACTGCTATGCGCCCTAATATTTTATTTTCTGTGCAGGCTTTAAGTCAGTTTATGCATAACCCAATGAAAGTACATTTGGAAGCAGCCTTAAATGTGGTTCGTTGTCTCAAAAAGACACAGGGGAGAGGAATTTAATTAGCTCTGGTAAAGATTTAACACTTAGCTGCTATTGTGATACAGATTGGGGATCTTGCGGTACCATGAGGCGTTCAGTTACAGGATATTTATTAAAATTGGGCGATTCTCTCATCTACTAGAAAACGAAGAAGCAAAATACTGTCTCTCGTTCCTCAGTAGAAGCGGAATATAGGGCACTTGCCTCAACTGTTTCTGAAATTGCCTGGATGGCTGGATTATTGAGGGAACAGGGGCGCCCCGCATTGGGTCTGGTAGCCATCCATTATGACAGCAGGGCAGCGATACAAATAGTCAAAAATTCGGTCTTACACTAGCGTACAAAACATATCAAGATAGATTGTCACTTTGTACGCGAGAAATTACAAGAAAAACTCATTGATCTATATCATGTAAAGTCTTGTAATCAAAAGGCAGATTTGTTAACAAAGCCTGTGAGTAGTGTAATATCCCAATTTTTGATTAAGGGTTAATCATGATTATTGTGGATAATTATGAATTTAATTGGAATAATTATGTATTTTGTGGCAATTTTTAATTAATATGCCATAAGTGGTGGGAAATTGAAAGAATGGAATTATTGGCCATAAGTTAATGATTAAGGGGAAAATTAATTACTAGCTAAGAGGAAAATGAGAATGTGATTATATGGTTAATGGAGTAGTTAGAGTAACTAATTAGTTACTTATTTATGGAGAGCCAATGGGTTGGTGACACTTGGCAAAATTTGGTATAAAGAGAGAGTGTAGAAGGAAAAGTCAAATACTCCAATATTTTATTGTATCTCTCTCTTTCTCTTCTCTCCATTCGGCTGACATGGGCATGGGTCAAGAGAAGTGTGATCATTCCTTCTTCTCCAACACTCTTTATCTCTCATCTTTCTCTCTTATGCGTGCAGCCATTTTTGGCCAAGGAAGAAGAAAAAGCTTGTGATTAAGGTAAGCAAATGGCCTCTATTACTCAAACTCACTTCATTAATGTTGTTCCTTAGAGTGAGAGCTTCAATTTGATGGTTGTAGTTTCTCCATTGGTGGTGATTTAAGGAATCACGAAAATCTGGTAGTTGGAGAATCAAGAAGTGTCTTTGAGAAAGTTGATAAGGTAAGTGAAACCAATCCTTCTATCTATGTTTTATGCCAAATGAGTAAGATTGGTATTTTTGGGATTTTTGGGCCATTTTTGTTGGAATAGGGTCATTGGTAGTTTGGCATGTTATTGGTATAGAAATGGGTGTTTTGGTATGAGTTTTGGATAGATAGATTGATTTGGGATGGAAATGGTAGGTTTGGATGATTTTGGAATTTGGATGAGTATGTTGCCCAAAACCAAAGTATGATAATGGAGTAGGATTTGGATAATTCTAGGGTTTTCTGACCCAAACCGGCCGGGCTGAACCGCACCGAAAACCGGCGACCTGGGTACTAAACCGGTCCGGGTCAAATTTTTTTAATTTTTCTAAAAATATTTTTTTAATAAAAAATTTTTCCTTTAAAATTTCATACTATAAGCCTAAAATATTTCATTTCTCACCAGTTTGGTCCTGGTTTAGCTCCGGTTTGACTTCGGTTTGACCCACTGACCCTTGACCCAGTATCCCGACCGGTTCACTGATCGGTTCGGGTTTAATTACCTTGGATAATTCTGATGATTCAATTGAATTCATTGGGTGTTTTTGTGTGAGAGTAGCTTTGGTAGAAGTTTTGGGTCCATTGGGATCAATTGGGCAAGTGTTAGGAAATGTGGTCAGTTTTCTTGCGTTTTCTGGTTTCTGATAAAATCACTCGAGTGAGGGTGGGATCACTCAAGTACGTTAGTGTATTTTCCCCTCTGGCCTTCAATTTTCATGTTGCACTTCTGGGTTGAGAGGCAAGAGTGTTGCCTCACTTGCAAGTATTGTGGGTTCTCACTCGAGTGAGCCTCCTCTCACTTGAGTGTGGGTGTATTTGACAGCATGATCTATCGTCTCGGGTTGTCACTCGCGTCCAAAATTCAAGAGTGCGCTTTAACACTTGCGAGTGTTAAGTTGTCACTCGAGTGAGGTCTTCTTCACTCGAGTGCTCCTCTTCTTTGAAAGTTCTTGTGCTCTTGGCAAACACTTTTTGTCCTCACTTTCTAGTACTTGAAGTGCAGACCGTACCATCACTTGAGTGAGGCCTTCTTCACTCGAGTTTCCGTACCAACATAGCAACACTCGAGTGAGGCCATCTTCACTCGAGTGCAACAGTGAAAAATCAGTTTTTATGCTTCTGAAAGGGGATCTTTGGGATAGTTCTTCCAACCCTTTAGGAGTTTTGTTAAGGGTATTTAATGACTCTAAAAGAGCAATAATGATAACCAAACTAAGTGTTAAGAAGTCATGGAGAATTGGAATTGAGAATTGACACTTCGGCCCTAATTATGAATATAGGATTTGACATTTACCCTACTAGGGAGAAACCGGCACCAGGACATGCCTGGAAGGATCAAGGTAGTGACTTTTCTCTCATGTTGTATATGATACTTGGTATGCATGTTTATCATTGTGAATGTGTTATCGGCCATAGGGCATTACAACATGAGCAGTTCAGCGTGAGCCATCGTAGGGGGCAATCTCATGATACCTACCCCGACCGTTGTATCTGCCATTATAAGTGCTGAGGCTGCATTATGGAATCATGGATTCCTATTTGAGTATCCAGCCCGTGGGGCTGCGTGTTGTGAAATATTTTATATAGATCCCAGCTGTGGTGATATATGTGATATGTTCATGTGGATGTGCAATACAGCAAGCAGTTCAGCATGAGCCGTCATGGGGGGCGATGCCCATGATACCTACCACGACCGTTGCAACTGTTGTTGTGATTGCTGTGTGTTGTATAGATGATTTACTTTCATGCTTTGATGTTATGCATATTATGAGTGATTTCTTACTATGGGGATTCTTTAGAATCTCACTCTCCCAAAAAACAAATTTTAGACAGGGCTGAAGGATCAAAAGGAAAGCGGGTGACGAAGAGCAGTTAGAGCTCCAGTTTAGGAGTTTATTTTGGTTAATGGTTATCAATGTAAAATTCATTGGATATGTTGGGGTAAATAGTTGTATATTTTGGAAGTATAGTGTAGTTTTGTGTAATCCCCAGGTAAAGGCAAAGAATTATTGGCTTTGTGCCCTTGATAATCACTTTACTGATTAATGAAACCCGAGTGTATCGGGAATTTATGCTATACTCTGATATGTATGAATGGAATCAACCTGTACATGCCATTTGTGTATTTAAAATGTGAATATGAGACCGTTGTGAACATGTTTTATAAAAGTTTTTGTAAACCATGATTTTGGGAAGTTTAATCTGAATAAGTCTCAAATCATCCTACGGTCTCTAATCCAAAATTAATTATGTTTTGTACGAACTAATCTTGGCCTTAAGCGTGATGTGGGTTACAAGTAGAGATGTGTTGCTTAGGTTATTAGGCAAGTTGGGCACTGTAGATATTTTCACTTCCCAACTTGTGGGGGAGTGTTAGAATTAGCCTAATATGTTCTAAGTTGTATGAGTGGGCCTAGTATGGTCCAGCCCACTTATGTAAACATTGAGATAGTTTTTCTTTGTGCTTAGGTTAGGTAGTGTACAGGAGTATATATATGTATAGTGATCATTCTATGATCTGTGTATGGAAGATTTATATTTTGAGATTAAGTAAAGAACATTTTTCTCTCAATTTGTGTTCAAAATTTCTCAAACCAACATCTACAAAAGCTCTGAAAACAACCAAAATTGGGTTAATTTATCGTTTCATTGAATTTTTGGAAGTCTCATCCCATAACTCACTACAAAGAAACCATATGGAAGTTAATTAGGCGAGTCAAAAGAAGCAAAGCAGCAACAGCTCACATCACATCTGAGTTACATGACATTTGAGACCAGCACAGTATTTTGAGATGCAAATATCATATAAACTTACAGTTTGATTCTTTCTAAAGTCGGGTTGCTTTTCTCGGAGTTGCCACCAAGCTGACCATTAACTCTATTCTCATTCATGTTCTCCTACCTTTCTTCTTTCGTATTTGACTCCTCAGTAGAAGTGGAAGTGAGAGTCTTGGCATGAAAGCCATCTTGAATTTTTGTCTATCAATACATTTATCTATCAGAGAAAATTTCTACCCCATGAACTTTTTTTAAGAAAAATAATTAAAAAAGCCAAGCATGCACTAGTATGGTTCCTATAAAAGCTGGTGAAACATAGGAATTGTTTTAATTGTAAATATGTCAGCTTAAGCATTACTGCTAACCACCACATGCTAGTAGTAGAGGGGCATTTATATCCATAGAGAAGGATGACAAAAATTCAAAGTAGTAAAGATTGAACAATAAAGGCATAGAGATTTGAAATCTAATAGGAGGATCGAAGAGTGAAAACTAAGGGAGGTAAGAGACTGAGGGTAGGGGGAAATACAAAATTGGAATTCCTAAGTTTGCAAAATTTCATCACTATCTTTGTGGCACTAGCTTCTTATGTGGCAACTTGACAAGTTATATGTGTCTTTTTGATTTCTGACTAGACTAAAAGTAAATTCTCCATATGCTTCAAGATTCCTAGAAATTAATGGAAGTCCAAAATAGTAAGAAGATCTAAGTAGTCTTAATTAAAAATGAAATTTTATACTGACATGAATCAGCTTATCATCAGGGAGATAATATAATCTTGGCATATTACTAACACTAAAAAAGACTTGTCTCCCCATGTTGAGTTCAAATTTTAAATCCACAGTTTAAGATGAGTTCAAAAGCTTCAATGAGGAAGCAATACATCTAATTTTTTCTTCTTATTGTTCTTATTGAAAACTACATTAAGTAGTAAGTAGCCCAGACTTTATTTAGACAATCTCCTTTCCTCTAACACAAAATCTTATACTCCCCACTACATGGAGCAAGAACTTAGTGACCATATGCTACTAGAAGAGGGGCGTTTATGTCCATATAGAAGGATGAAAAACTATTCAAAGTAGTAAAAATTGAACAATAAAGGCATAGAGATTTGAAATATAACAAGAGGATAGAAGAGTGAAAACTCAAGGAGGTAAGAGACTGAGGGTGGGGAGAAAAACAAAATTGGAAATCCTAAGTTTGCTAAATTTCATCCCTATCTTTGTGACACTAGCTTCTTATGTAGCAACTTGACAAGTTATATGTGCCTTTCTGATTTCTGACTAGACTAAAAGGGAAGAGGTATCCCTGCTGCCTTAATGTTGCGCCCCAATTTTCTCCCACTTTCCAAATATTTTTTTCTTGCTTCTTTGAATCATTAGATTCTATATAAAATGAATGACATTTTGATATCATATAAGCAAAAACTAGTGTTTTTTTTCAATTTTCTATGATTTTTCAAAGATTTAATACTTTTAACGAAAAAGAAATTTTGCTAAATTTTATGGATAATATTTAAAAAAATCAAAGAAAATTGAAAACAGCACCATTTTTTATCTTTAAGATATCAAAATGTTGTTCATTTTATGTATAATCAAATTATTAAAAGAGATAAGAAAAAACATTTCGGAAGTGGGTGAAAATTGGGGTGCTACACGGGGGCAGCATGGACCCCCTCTTAACTAAAAGTTCATTCTCCAGACACTAGACATTAATGGAAGTCCAAAATAGTAAGCAGAAGGTCTAAGTGGTCTCAAGTAAAAATGAAATTTTATACTGACATGAATCAACTTATCATCGGCAAGATAATACAATGCTGGCGTAACACTAAAAGTAAAAAAGATTTGTCTCTCCATGTTGAGATCAAAATTTCAATCCACAGTTTAAGATGACGTGATCGATACCATTGCTAAAGTTCATCATTAACACCAATTTCAGAACAATGACTTTCTCATGACCTAGCAGCCGAAGATCACTCATATCTTAATGTGGAAATTGACTTCAATGAGAAAGCAATGCATCTAATTTCTTCTTCTTCTTGAAAACTACACAAAGTAGTAAGTAGCCCAGGCTTTATTTAGACTTTCCTTTTCTCTCCCACAAAATCTAATGCTCCTCGCTACATGGAGCAAGAACTTGGCCACATTTTGAATGACGTCAATTACTAGAACATTTGTTTTGCAGCCTAATGCACAAAGGAAGGGTCGAATACTTTTGGTTGATTTTCCAGTTGGCATGGTATTAGAGCCTTTATGACCAAATGGACAGAATTTCAATCCTTGCCCCTTTTTTTAACTAAATTAAAATTAAACACTAGATTTGGTAGGCCTTTTTGCTATGCCCATGCTTACAACACAAGAGGCTTTCAAGTGAGAGACCTGTTATATTTCATAACACAAAAGTATTTACAAACCACAACTCAATGGCATTCCAAAAAATAAATAATTAAATACATCATTGATCTTAAACAACAACAACAACAACAACAACAAAAAGCCTTGTCTCCCTGGGTGGGATTAATTAATTGATCTTTAACGCAGTTATACATTTTTGTTTTTACAGCTGAGAATGGTTACAATTTTTGACATATTTAATATAATACTGTATATCAATTTCAATGAGTATATACTAAAAGGAGGAAAATCGTTGGGAAGATATGATATGCAGAATATGCAATGGAAACATAAGCCTATGCTATATAGATATGTTGATGCCCCAGAAATCTGAACTATGACAGTCAACATAATTTACTAAAGCATGCAGATAATAGTACTAGGCATTCCTAAATCAAAAGTCAAAAGTGAATTAAGTAATTCTTTCTAATACATGAAACATTTAAGAAAGAACATAAACTCCATTTTTGTCCCCATAACACAAGATCAAAATGAAAAACAAAACATGTATTTTACTAACAATTGAACCTTTTAAAAATTTAGATAAAGTAACCTTAGCACCAAATATGGTTTGACTTTCCTTACCACATTGTAGTTCCAATCTTTCATTAGCTATATGCAAGCCCAAATTTTTTGTTTCATTTTCTGGAGAATTGACAATGCCTTGGAATTCTCTAGAAATTTCTATTCCAATAATGGTTGTGCTTGTAACAAACCTTCATGGCAATGTCTCTACAACCACATTGGCTATGATGATGGGGCTTAAATTAGTTATAGGCATTGTTAAATTTTGTGTAACATCCTTTGGGGTTGCCAAAGACTTAGTGACTTGAATGTCAGGACTAGTTGCTTCAACATATTATTATGGAAGACATTTCCATTGCTAAATGCTTCAACACCAATTCCTGGCTACCACTAATTATGTGATAGGAAGCTTCCATTGTTATACTCAGGTGAAACCAAACAGAGGCACTACATTCAATATTATATTACACTGGCAAAAGGGTTTTCATTGAGAGTAAAGTAAATGAAGTGATAATATTGTAATCTTCTATGAACTCAACCTTCCAGAGACACAGAGAGAGAGAGAGAGAGAGAGAGAGAGAGCTAAAAGCTGAATAATATAAAAGAACAGAAAATAAACTAAATATAATTCATCTGTACGTAAAAAGGGATTTATTAAAGATTTAAAATAAAATTAGTCATATTAAGAATAGATTAATATTAAGATTTCAATCTATAGAGTCCCATCTAACCCCTTCAGATACAGTTAGTTAGATAAGGAAGTCAAGTGATAGTTGGATTTCAAATATATCATTCCAATGAATAAATTTGATGTATAAGAAAGATAGTAAACGGGAGAAATACACACAGATAACTCCAATTAGAATTGGAAATCCTAAGTTTGAATAATTTCTCCCCTTGTCCTACGAACACTAGATTCTTATGCGAAAAATTTACAAGTTATATGTGCCTCATTTCAGATTTCTGACTAGGCTAAAGGTATATTTATCTCCAGATACTTCAAGATTCTTAGAAATTCTAAGTGCTCTCAAATGAGAACAGAATGTCATCACAACATGAAAAAAAAGATGACAAGTAATATGTGTAACCCCCTCCGTAATTATATCCGAAACACGTGATTAAAAATGAAATAGAGACCAATAATAATCAAAATTCATTTACATTCCCATCCTTAAGATAGGATTTTCACAAATACATTTATCAAACACTTTAACCTGGTCTCACATTCATAGTTCGAATACAATTACTTCGTGAAGATAAATTACATATATATAAATATCAGAGTGCACAATAATAATACCGGCAAACCCGGATTCATACCTTCACTAAAGATTCATAGGGCAATACGCCCTTTACAATTCCTCAACGGGGATTACACAATCCATCTCCAATACATAACCAAATAACCCAATAGACATCCAAGTACATATACATCCAATGTCCAATTATACATTCTAATCTATCATCCGAACATATACAGTTATCCCAGCATATAACAATAACCAACTACCAAATCCAAATGCCCATAAGGGATTCTCGCCGCCCCTAGTCGCTCGCTCCTTCCTTGAGCCACTTGTCCTGTCTAAAATGTTGGTAGGGGAGGGTGAGATTCTAGAGAATCCCAGTAGGAAACAGATACCAATATGCATGCAAGATAAGTGTTTAATGCATGACATGCTTGCATCACAATAACTTGTGTTCACATAATGATATATCCGCATGCTCAATGTTTCAACAACATACTCATGGCCATAGCATAAATAGAAACAGAGCTTCAATCATTCATATATGTTTCACATAATCAAGCAAAACAATAACATGCATCAATACACACACACAAATATTAATACATGCAGGAGAGGTAATCAAACCATGATTAGGGCGAATACCCAACCCTATAACCAAATCAAGGACATAGGATCATTCTCTTTTCCAAATTCTCATTTTCATAGCACTTAAAGTTGGTTACCATTCACACCCTTTAGGTGGCTATAATAAGGTCAATGAAAGCCTAATGGATTGGGAAGAACTAGGTTGGAAATCACCTTTAAAAATCCCAAAATGTTGAAAATGGGGGTTGGCTGCAGCCAAGAATCCTATGGCTGCGGCCAAAACGCACACGGAAACTTTTGTGCTGCAGCCAAGACTTTTCTACTGCAGCCAAGTCAACTTCAGAAATTCATAAGTAATTCTAGAAAAATCGAAATGAGGTGATCCCAAAGCCCATTGAAAGCTATTTAAGTCCTCTTCATAGGAAAAATATGAACCATTACTAGAAATCACCACAAAATTCCAGAATCACACAAAACTCAACACTACTCCAAAACAGAGTTCTGTTTCAATCCCAAACTTTGGACAACCATAACTCACAGAATACTAAACGAAATGACACAAAATATGTCCATTTTGAAGCTTGGGATGTGAACTTGAAGACTGGAAAGTTTCCCAATTTCCTAAAATCATTTGGTCATTCAAAATGTCCACACAAATAAACTACCCAGAACAGAGTTCCAAGGGACAAATTTTCCAATTTTCTACCAAAGTGTCCAATGACTCCAAAATCATTAACCAAACCTATTCCCATACAATTTTCCATAAGGAACACAATGGTAACCTCAAAATGACCAAAATCACAACCCATTTACTTGCCTTGTTTTGACCTAAGCACAAAACCAACACAAAAGGTGCCAAACTTCACATTTAAGCTTCAATACAATTCTATCAATTCAAAACACTAAACAAGGCACCATTTCCATAACAACAACATACCATACTCCCCAAGACCCTAAATCACGAAAATTAGGGCTTAAATTCCAGAAATTCAAGGCCTAACCAATGGCCACAAAATTTATATGAAATTGAAGCTTTCACTTACCTCAACAACTTTCCCAAAGGCACTTCATGATTCTCCAACTTGTACATTTTCGTGATTCCTCAAATCACCACCAATGGAGAAACTACAACCATCAAATTGTAGCTCTCACTCCAAGGAACAACTTTATAGAAGGAAGTTTTGGCATTAGAGGTCAAGATCTTACCTTTTGTACAAGCTTTTCCTTCTTCTTCTTCCTTCAACAATGGTGAAAATGAAGAGAGAAGAGAAAGGAAGTGAGGGAGATGGCGAGAGAGGAGGAAGAAGATGATGATAGTACTCCCTCCATTCAGCTGAACAAAGAGAGAAAAAAAGAGAGAGAGAAACTATTAAAATACTACATTAGACTTTCCTCACTCTCATGCTTCATCTCTTCTTGCCATATGTCACAAGGTCATTGGCTCACATACAATAAATCACGAATTAGCTTCTCTAATCCCTCCATTAGTCATTTAATCACACTTCCCATTTTTCTCTTAGCTAGTAATCAATTTCTCCATTAATCACTAACTAATTGCCCAACAATTTCATTCTTTCAATTTCCACTAATCATGGCATATTAATTAATATAGCCGCCAAACCCATAATTATTCCACTTTAATTCGATAATTATACTCAATAATTACTATTAGCCTTTAATAAAAAATTGGGGTGTTACAATATGCATATGAGAACATATGAAGCAAGAAGAAGATAAGAAAACAACGTCACTTAATAAAGGCTAGTCTTAGGTGAAATTGTGCAATGTCTTGAATGTATTAAAACTTCTTAGAATTTTTATCAAGTAAATTGCAAGTCTTCATCAACTCAACACTATTTAATTCTCACCATTAATTTTCTTGCCTATTTGCAAACCCAAATTCTTCGTCAACTAAATAAGTCAATGTTTTCGTTTTCTCATGTTCTGTCATCTCATAAATGCTAAACCTGTGTTTTAAAAGCAACTATCCAAACAAATTATTTTCTTTTGTAAGGACATTGCTTGACAGCAGGTGTTGGAAGTTAGTCTAGCGCCAAGCACCTATATCCTCAATAGAATTGCAAAGATTATTTCAACAAAATTGAGTAATTTGAAAGCATAGTTTGTGGCCACAGACCATTCATATTTTGCACATAGGACTTGGATCCAACGTTGGTTTGGTTGACTCAACAGTTTGTTGGCTCTTTATTTTTATATAAAAGGGAGAAGAAAAATTAAAAAATAAAAAAGAAAAGAAATGATTTGCTCCTAAAAGTAACCATGTTTTAGTTTAGCTTGTTGGATTGTTGCTTGGATTTCCTTTTTGATGCTTCATGTTTTACTCAACTACCTTGTTGAACTCGGTGAACTGGTGGGTAGCTGATCTTTTCCTCATATCACGCCTCAAACCTCATATTAATATGTCTGAGCTCAATTCCTCGTCATCGATCTTCCGAAGATAAGAAGAGTACCGAGACAAACAGATGAAGCGGGACAAATAATCATCAAACAACTCCGTGTCCCCTTGCTTGATATTCAGAAATTCAGTCTCCTTCTCAAGCCTCACTGACTTGGAAAAATACTTCTCATTAAACTGCTGCTGAAACACCTCCCAAGTCAGTGGTATGCTGCGGCTTCGAAAGGTTAGGGCGATATTACGCCACCAACGGTCTGCATCCCCCTCCAATTTATACACTGCCAGTCGAGCTTTAACTTCTGAGAGGCACTCAAGAACCTCAAAAATCTTCTCAAGACGGTTTAACCAATGTTCAGCTGCCTGAGGATCAAATCTAACTTTAAATACCGGTGGCATGTGTTTACAAAATTTGGAGACCCAAAACTGAAGATCTCTTTCCTCTCTAGCTGGAACTCCATATGGTTCCTGGTTTGGTCCAGCACGAGGAGGTGACTCGAGTGGTCGCGCTGACCCTTCTGCAGTTTCTTCTCTATGGGTCCCCTCTTAGGTCTCCTCTTGTGTGGACTGACCCCAGTCTTCTTTATTCTTTCCTCTCTCTATTCTAGGCTCTTCTCGCAGCTCAGCTATTATGTCTCGCTGATCCCAAATCAAGCCTATTAATTCTTACATAGGCTCCGGTGGATTGTCATGGGCCACCTCCACCTCGGGATCTACTTGTTGTACTTTCGGGCAACCTTTTGTTGTTCTTTTCATTCTACAAATAACTCACCCCATTAATCCAACAATTATGGTATACACATAATTCCACAAATCATACATATATCCACATAACCAGAACACATATGTGTATACAACAGTTATTCAAAAATGTTCTTCTATCACTAAGGCCAAACTATGGGAGCTATCCTAGCAAACTCTACCTTTGTCACGAACTACAACTCTGATAAAAAAAATGTAACCCCTCACCGTAATTATATTCGGACTTTGAAATCTAAGTGAAATAGAGACCAATAATATCAATTTAATATTTATAATTCCCCATCCTTAAGATAGGGTATTCACAAAAATAATCCAAAATATATTTAACCTGGTCCCATATTCACATTTCGAATATAATTACCTGTGCAGTTAAATCACAATCATAAATATCAGAGTGCACAACTAAAAATCCCAGCAAATCCTGGGTTACATGTATATATATAGTGGGTGTATATTTTCCCAAAATAGGGGATTACATATCCAAAACAATATTTGCATCCCAAAATATATACAATAATCACAAGCCAAAACAGATAACCAACAGTCCAAAATGTAAAATATCTCTACAAGGTCTTAACCGCTCCTGGTTGCCCGCTTCTCCTTGGAGCCACTTGCCCTGTCTGATGGTTAGTCAAAGGAAAGAATGAGATTCAAAAGAATCCCAGTAGTAACAAATCACTCATACAATATTTAAACACATAACATATATGATCATGTTAAGCAGCAACATAATGGTGCATGGCTCACGCCACATACGACAGCACTCACGGCTGTATTCACAATGTGACAGCTTTCGCTGTAATCACTATGCCCGCTTTCGTGGTAAATACTATGCCAGCTTCCGCTGTAATCGCTATGCCCGCTTTCACGGTAAAAACTATGCAGCAGCATCACAAAGCATCACAAGCTCCACAAGGCGTCATAAGATATCACAAAGCAGCAGCAACACAATGCATGATAGACATACATACAATGCTTTACACATAGTATAAGAGAAAGAGTTACTACCTTGTTCTTTCCTGATGTTCCTCGGCACAGTGGGCTCACGAGTACGACAGATGTCAAATCCTATAACCCAAAATTAAAAATGGCGGATTAATCTCTTATTCCAAGCTATTTCTTCTTTAACACATAAAGTTGGTTATCATTTGAACTCTTTGGGTGGATATTAGAAGCCTAAACACACACCTAAAGGGTTAGGGAAATCTACCATGAAGATCCCTTTTTGGAGACAAAAGTACTGATTTTTGGCTGAATTACTCGAGTGAAGAAGGCCTCACTCAAGTGATACCCCCACTTGCACTTGAGTCCCTTAAAGTGAGACATAAAAAGTGTGTACCCAAGAGCACCAACACACCCTGGAGTGGCCAGTTCACCCGAGCACTATCTTTGGCACTCGAGTGACGACACATATTCACCCGAGTCCCATCGAGTGAGGTACAGGAAGTGATAACCTTAGAGTAACTAAAATCCCAGAGTGACAAGTGCACTCGAGCACTAGCCCTAGCACTCGAGTGACTTCCCAACACTTGCGAGTGCAACACACACTCTTGACAATTTGCTTGCGAGTGTTAACCCGAGACACATGCCCATAGTGCTACATGCACATGCACTCGAGTATACGTATGCCACCCACAGATAAGGAAGAGCACTCTTGACTCTCACCTGAAGACTTCACAGAAACCCTGGAAATATCATACTGCACTCGAGTGAGACCCTACCTCACTCGAGAGAGGCTTATCAGAAGCTAAATCACAACAACTGATATAACTTTCCAAACTTTCCCAAAACAATACCAATGGTTCCAAAACCTATACCAAAGTTCATTCCCACATAAAATTCCATGAGGAACCCATTGACAACCTCAAATCGCACAAAATCCCATTCTAACGGCGTTTTTGCTCTTGGGTCTCTACATTACACCCAAAACACTTAATCACCAAAACTTCCACTTCCCCTTTCAAACCAATTTAACCATAAGACTCAATCCAATTCCTACATTCCAAATTGATACCATATTGAGGGAAAAATTTTAGAATTTATCAAACTCAACCAAAATCACAATAATTGCACCAAAATGTCACAAATACTCACATTTTCAACTTGCTAAAACCAAAACCTTGATTTCTTCAACTTCCTAAATCCCTCAAACTCTTAAACACCTCTGTTCAAATATCTAAAACCACCAAAATAAAGCTCTCAATGAGGTGCACAACATTAGAGGAGAGGTCTAAAGCATTAGAGGGCAACAAGGACATCAAGATCTCACCTTTCTTCTTCTCTTTCTTCTTTGTGTTCGCCGGAAATGGAGAAATAGAGAGAGAGAGAGAGAGACGATGAGAGATGATAATGATGATGAAGAGTGCTGTTTTTTCTTCCTTCGCCCATGCTCAAAACTGAATAGGAGAGAGAGAGAGAGAAGAGAAAAGTGAATGTTTGACTAATGGACATGATCCTTTGGTCCACAAAATGCCACTTGGCATAATGTTGCTCACTTCCTCTATAAGCTCACATAGGCTCAAAGCACATGATTCCGACCCATACACAATAAATCTCAACCATTGATTCTCAATCACCAATGAGTTTACTCTTTGGTAACTGACCAATTGGTCAGTAAATTTCCAATTTTTACCATTTTGCCCCTGATTTTCACTATGCTTACTAAATTATCACCAAGTACATTTATAGCAAATTCACATCACATTTCTCCAAAAGTGTTTAATTACACTAATTACAATCACTTTCGAAGTCATTAGCCCTTAATCTCAAATTGGGTCATTACACCTTACTAGTACAATGGAAGCTTTTGTCGATACAAGAGGGTGCTGCAAACTTTATGAAGGAAGCTCTACCATTGATGGGGAGTGCAAAGAACAAGGAATTAGGGTGTGTTTGGTTCGGCTTATTGGGTAGAAATAAGCCCATTTTTGGGCAATAAGCCTAAATAAAAACGTGTTGCGTTTTTGCAGTGTTTGATTCAGCTCATTTTAATTGCAGTGTTTTTAGGCAATAAGTGCTTATAAATTGTGATTTACGGTATACGAGGTAAGTATGTGAGAGGAGTTTTATCTCGGCTTGCGTAATAAGCACTTATATTCAAAAAATAAGTGTTCTCAAACATACACTAAGCTTTTCTATTAAGTCACTTATTACGTAAGTCAAGATAAAACTTCTCTCGCATACTTATCTCATATACCGTAAATCACGATTTATAAGCACTTATTGTCCAAAAGTAAATCGCTCATCCAACCATAAATCACATTACAAAAACTGACTTTTCTATTTAGTCATTTTTAATAAGTCAGAATCATAATAAGTCATTTTTCCTACCGCTATCCCAAACACACTTAGAAAGCAAGTGGGGGAAATTGCAGGAAGATGAATTCAAATTGTATTTGAAGAAAATTGAGAGAGAGAGAGAGAGGCAGAGAGAGCATGGGGAAAGGGCTAGAGAATTGATTGACATGAAAGAGAGCATGGGAATAATTGACACATGGACATTAGGTGGGTCCCACAGAAACAAAAGTGACAAACGTTTTGGGTATTTAACGGACATGATGTTTTTGCTCCATTTTTAAAAGCTTATAGGTATTTTTGTATCCAACAAAAGTTTTTGGTGCTGGTTGCACATTTGAGAAAAGCTCATGGGCATTTTTGCCTCTTAACCCAATTAAAAATCATTATACAAGTGTTTCTTCAACCTGCATATATATTATTTAAATATAAAATTTTATTGGTGCAACAGACGTCAGAAATTATTGCTATGCCCAATGGCAGCGTTATCACCGTAGCATCTTTAGCTGGGACTGATCAAGCCCTAAAAGTTAATTAATTACGACAAGATACTAATTTATTGGGAAAATTCCAGAAAACTACAAACAAAAATATAAAAGGACAGAAAGGTTGGGTGAAAATAAGAAATCCCAAATCAGTGAGGCATGAGGAATCTGGCATGTCAAATGTTAGCAAAATGACCTACATGCCCTCCTAAAAAGGGAAACTAAAGACACGAGCAGAGAGTGACGGAGGGAGGGAGGGAAACGAAGAGACACGATTCAAAACGGAAAGGAGGAGGGCACGATGTCGGGCTGAGGGAAACAAGGAGACACGAGCGCCGGCTGAGGGAAACGAGGAGACAGGAGATGGGATTGAGGGTGCAGTGGGGAACGTTGGGCGGCGCAGAGAAGGGAGACGAAGGTCCGGCGAGTGTGGGGTGTGGGAAGGCAGAGCGGCGCGGTGAGAAAAAGGGCAGGCGAGTGTGGGGTGTGGGCGGCGCGGTGAGAAGAAGGCCAGGCGAGTGTGGGGTGTGGGCGGAGCGGCTAGGCGAGACGAGTGTCGGGGTGTGGGAAGGCAAGGCGGAGCAGGACGGTGAGGCGCGGCACGGAGTGGCGAAGCCCCTCTGCTGTTGGTTAATCAAAGAAGGTGAAGAGAAAAGCTGAACTGGAATCGGAAGGACCTTATACCCGTAAGCTATAGGTATTGCCAATAATGTTCATGGTTGTGGTATGATTTTTTGCCAATACCCGTATGTAGAAACTTTGATTGATTGAGGTAGAATAGGTTGAAATTAGTACTGAAAGGAAGGATGGTAATGGGGAAATAATGGACAGTAGGACTTCTAGTGACTATACTAATGCTTCCAAAGTATACACTGTCATGTAGTTCAGTATGACTTCTAGTTGTAATCTGTGTTTGATAGTTTTTCTCTATTTTATATAAAGAACCTACAACTAGTGTGTCTATTAACTGACATTATCTATATGTAAGTTTGCACCGAAGATTGATTCTTTCGATGCCCTCCCTTTCTTGATCCTGAGGGTTCTTCCTCTTCTCTCCGATATCATGAGAGTCTCCATTAGGGTGAGCCTTCCATGTCCTTGGTAAGTATGAGCTTCAATGATAAGACTTTAGGGCTGTGTCAGAGAAATTGTTCTGCGAGTTGTTCTCTCTTGCATATTTTGTTTCAGCCTGCATATATTCTTCCTTTGTCAAGATTATCCATAGTCAACAATTTTGTTCCAACTTCTGTCTAGGAATAAATGTAACCTAACTCGATATATGGCATGTCAAATACTTTTCTGGGAATTTTACTCTCTTGCCTCCGTATGTTAAAGGTTGGGTGCTTGATTTATCATACACTTCTTCCTTCCTCATTTTGCACGATTGAATGAACTTATGACTGTACTAATGGCCAGTGCCATTCCACTAGTAGATTTGCTTGTACTAATCCTTAATCTTTGCTCGGTTCATTGACTCGCACTAGTACATTTATATATTTTACATGTGCATATGTTGATTTCTTTTGATTAATAGTGAGAGGGATGTTGTTAATAAAGAAGGTGATGTTGTTAATAGTGAGGGAGATGTTGTTTTCAGGCATAACAAAGAACTAAAAATTTGTGATTAAAAACTGTAAGCTTTGCAATTATTCCTGTAGTGACAGAAATAGGAATTAGATCGATGGCCATGAGGTTTGAATGTGTTTATGAATATGACTAATTTGATTGAGTGTAACATTGTAGAGGTTTGTATTCTCATGCATAGAGTTGATTGGATTGTATAATTGGATACATGTTTGGTTGAGGGTCTATTTTGTTAAGGCCCCTGTACTTGGATGTTGAAAGTTGTTTTGCAGCAGAACATGGTGGTTGAAGAAGGGCAGGATTTGGATGAACAAGGGAACAAGGAGGTGGGAAAATGGCACACAACTAAAGCATTGAAAAATGGCTTAGTGTTGTTTAAAATAGAGTTTTTCAACAAATTGAAGGGGAAAAAAGATGATAAATGTGTTCTACCCTTCAATGATGCGCTAGAAGCATGGAGAGCATTGAGTGACCGAGAGAGAAAGGAATATTGTGAGAAGGCAAAATATACTCAGAATGAAAAGAAATCAATAATGGAAAAGAAGAGTACGAAGAGGAAAATGCCTTTTATCACACGTTCCTCAATCCAGCAATTCAAGCAATTAGCTGACTTCATAAGCAAAGACACAAGTCTGAAGGATAGGGTTGAGAGATTAGGTTTCGGGAAGTTGCTTGAGGTTGGAGGTTGCAATTGATTACCGAAAGATCTTATTGTGTCAATGCTCCGGTCATATGATCCACCAACTCACCAATTCCGAATTAGGGGCAAGACAAGGGAAATTTCAGCGGTTGACGTGCACCAATTACTTGGTGTGCCGCACGGAGGTGAACTTATTTGTGCTGATGTGGATGATGATGACCCAGTGTACACAAAGCTAAAGAGTGAGTATTCAAAACGCCTATATAGCAAGATTTTTGAGGCCATTATTGGGGGGAGAGAGAATGATCAATTTGAGTTCTTGTTCATGTTGTACACACTTGGAACGTTTCTAGCTCCCACTGCAAGCCCAAAGGTCAGTTATTGGGTACTGAAGGTGATGAGTGCGACCATAAAGGGCTTTCAGAAATTTGATTGGGTGACCTTCATAATTCAAGAGTTGTGGAAAGAGATGGAAGACTATGTTAGAGCTGTTAGGAAGAACACGACTACCAACATGAATGTCGGTGGATGCATGTACTTATTGTTGGTACGTAGTTATATTTTTTTTCCAATTTATATGCTTCAATTGCCAATTGCTTTAGCTGATAATATTTGATTGAATGGGCAGGTATATTTCGGTGAGCACTTCCCAATGGTGACAACTAAGAGACACCAATATGGCGATGCTATTAAGTATTGGACCGAGGAGAGATTAAAAGAAATGGTTAAATTAGAAAGGGAAAGCAATATGGGCATACTATTTGGAGGAACGGCCTCCCAAACATATGTGCAACCAGAGGACAACATAGGAATTGACCATTTGGACCAGGTATTTGTATCTAACTTCCCGTACTTGTACGTTACAAACAAATTCATAACATTGACATTTCATTTGTCGTGATTAGGACCTGAAAGATATGTATAGAAGATTGACGAGAGTCATTGCTGAGGAGTTGATAAAAGTCCAAGAGAAGAGAGGGGGTAGGAAAAGATCGAAGGACAAGAAGATCACAAGAAGGAAATGGACCCTCATGCACACGATGTTCATAACGTTGTTTCTACTAAAGTAGAAGAAAATTATGAGGAGGAAGAGAAGGCCTCTGAAAGTGATATTGGTGATTCTCCCATTAGCGTATCAGATAGTGGAGGAAAAGGAGGGGACGTTGTGGAGGACAAAGAGGTTGGCATGGGTCAAGTGTTGCGCAGATCATGTAGGGTTAGAAAAGAGAAGAAAATAGAATCCCCGTATGTTATGCCTAAGGAAATTAAGCGGAAAAAGAAGGAAGTGGACGACAAGGAAAGGTTTTTCCATATAATTTCCCAGCTCCCTCCAAGCATAGGTGGAGATAAGGGAGTGATCGATGTTTGCCTTAACTGTCATTTGTATTTTAGAGCAATTGAATAATGTTTTGTAACCTTTGTTTTGTTGTTGCCTTGTTATTGAATGTAATCATAGGGAAATGGTGACCATGTGTGACGAATATGTCACTCGAGAAGAGCTATACTCTTTAGGTGGAATTCATAAGGTGAACAATCGGGTAAATAAGACCAAATGTAGATGATATGCTATATATTGTTTAGTAAATGGCCAATGTTTGATTATGTCATTCTGGACTGCAGGTGGTGTCGCTTGTTTGCAAGACTTTGATGGCAAATATGAAGGAACAAGGACTCATTAAGAGGCACATTTTTGATGCCGACTTTATGGTCAGTATATTATGAGGAAATAAGGGGTTGTGCCTTTTTTTATTGATACTAATATGTATATTTTGTAGGCGCTCGTTGTCGGCAAAGGTAAGAATTGGAGACCATCAGATTACAAGGGTCACTTACTGCCGGAGCGAATAGGCTACAATATAGCGGATTGTGAATTGGTTATTGGCCCCATACTTGTGCGTGAACATTGGTTTTGTGTTGCCTTAGAGCCGAAAACCATGAATTTCTTTGTTCTGGACTCTATGCAACCAACAGTTGAAAAGAAAAAAACAAGGAAAAATAGCATATTCGAAAATCCCCAAGACTACGCAGTGGAGACATGTGTACTGTGCTTTTTCACTTACTGTTTCCTTTCATTTAATATGTACAGATCACAACTCCACTGATGTTATTATTTTTTTTGGGCTCAGCGGGACAGGTTTTATGATATAGTTCAATTTGTCAGTCACAATCGGCATGGCAAGAATCCAAAGGCTGATATCATTCGGGCGCCTACACCACAGCAAAATAATCTGTATGTCTTACCTTATGTGCTGTGTATCACAATTTGACTTTTTTCACCTGTGTTACCAAGGAAGTGACTGTTGTTTGCAATTATAGGAAAGACTGTGGTGTCCACGTGTTGATATGGTTGTTTCAATGGAGCCCAAATGTGACACTCGATTACACAAATGTATGTACTTTTGCATGTGAACTTTAGATGTGCACTCAACTTATCATGTGCACTTTACTTTTCATGAAAATGTTCTCTACTTTTGATGCGTACTTCATTTTCTGTAGGATCAAGTTACACAGTACAGGAAGGATATTTTATGGTGGCTGGTCAATCATCCTCGAAATTCATCTCGTGTTGACGCTCTTAGTCTGTTGGCAAAGCCACCCACTAAACGACAACGGTTTACACAATAGACTTTAGTGATATTGTCTGCCACAATAGGAACATGTTGGCATATACCTTTTTGTTATGGGCAACATTATTTTGTGAAAAGCATGCTAGTTGTGTGCACATGTTGTGCCTTTTTGTCGCCCAGTTTGGACGCTACTTTACTGCCATTGAAAGTGCAATGTGATGATGTGTCGCATGTTTGTTCATTATTTGAATTTTTTGTCTCACCTGATGTACATTTTTTATTAACACCAGCAACCCGTACATTAACAGCGCAAACCTCTAAAATAACATCACATGTCGAGTTTACAACTCTGCCTGCTATTAACATCATTACATTCGTTATTAACGACTTGGCGTCAGTAATTAACAGCATCGAATGAACAGGTTAGGACGGCGTCATGTAAATTGGAAACACAACTTATATGCGTGTAACAACATCTTTACTTTCGTTGTTAACGACTATGCTTTGCCTATTCACATCTTCCAATAACAAGTTAGGACGGCATCACGTAGATGGGAAAACACAACTTGTGTCCGCGTAATAACATCTTTGCTTTCATTGTTAACGACTATGCCTCGCCTATTCACATCTTCCAATAACAAGTTTGGACGGCGTCACGTAGATGGTGTTAGATATGATTAGTTTTGATGATGTCAAATATGGATGTTAAATATTGAGAGCAAAAAGTTTACTTAATCTGTTGATCTCCTACATTGGCTAACTACTGTGCTTAATGTGAAATATCTTGTAGATTAGTCAAGCAATGAGTGAAGCTATCAAGTTGGGTTGAAAAAATTCATGTGATTTAATACTGTGGATTATTCGAATAGTCAAATTGTTATTCGAATAGTAAAACTTGTTTTCAGTTAAGATATATTCGAATAACTCTCAATTTATCCGAATAAACAAAGAACTATTCGAATAATGAATATGCTATTCGAATAAAGGAGAACTGTTAACAGTTGATAGTATTCGGATAAGCACATTAGTATTCGAATAGTATGCTTTCTGAAAATAATTCAAGTGAAAACGTATTCGAATAGTCAAGGCATTATCCAAATAGTCAGTGTGATTTCAAACTCAATTTCTAAATATGTTATCCAGATAGTAGGATAACTATTCAAATAGTAAGGGTATTATTCGAATAGTGTAATGATTATCCGAATAAGTTTTTGATAAATTTCAGCATCCAATATCACATGACTATCAGGATAATAAGGAGACGATCAGAATAATATTTGACATATTTCAAAGAGGACTATTCGAATAGTAATGGAACTATCAGAATAGTCTCAGTGCAAAATTTCAAACATTATTCGAATAGTGAAGTGACTATTCGAATAGTCTATAACTGAAAAAGGGTTATTTTATTCGAATAGAAGAAGCACTATTCGAATAGTAGCAGACTCTGTGTCTTTCAGCATGGGTGATATTCAGTATTTTGGTCATATCTCCCAAACCACAACTTGGATTGAGACAAAATCAGTGGCATATGAAAGTAGACTCCCAATGCGTCATTTTGACACCTAGATCACATTAAAAGGAGTTCAAATGAGAGAGATATGATCTGTTGAAGATGATACATGAATTAGCGTCTTATTTCAGAACAGCTTCGGTATTTTGGACATAACTCCAAAACTACACATCGGATTGCAACGAAACCGGTGCCATATCAAAGTAGACTCAAAGAGCTTTCAATGGATATATAATTTGTCACATTTGAAGCTATATCCTAAGAGCTATGACTTCTGGAAGTTGCTGCTCGTGATGGCTCGTGAGTTCATCATCAAAGTGCATTATTCGAATACAACAAGTTGTATTCGAATAGTATATCATATCTTGTGTAGAAAGGCTATTCGAATAAGGGTTCGTCTATTCGAATATTAAAGTTCATTATGAGAGAATATTATTCGAATACAAATGACACTATTCGCATATTCGAAAACACAACTTGTGTCCGCGTAATAACATCTTTGCTTTCATTGTTAACGACTATGCCTCGCATATTCACATCTTCCAATAACAAGTTTGGACGGCGTCACGTAGATGGGAAAACACAACTTGTGTCCGCGTAATAACATCTTTGCTTTCATTGTTAACGACTATGCCTCGCCTATTGACATCTTCCAATAACAAGTTTGGACGACGTCATGTAGATGGGAAAACACAACTTTTATACCCCTAATAACATCATTCTTCTCTTGATTAACAACTTTATATTTAATATTAACAACATTATTTCGTTCATTAACATCTTCCGAACAAGAAATGTGAACTTTTTAGCATCGTTGCCTTAACGCAACACCTTTCACATCTTCCATTCACATGGGCAACTCCTTCATGTGTGAAGGAACAAGTTTGCAAAAAAACATGTTTCCAGCATAATAACACCATTTGCCTCTATAATAACAACATGGTTATGTTGATTAACACCTTTATATATGTATCAGTTCCTGACAGATCACAATCTGCATAATTACACCCAGCAACCATATAAAGCCCAAAAACAAGTTACACATTGCACCTTGTACACCTTGACATATTTCATGACAAGGGAACATTATCTCTGGACTAGTACATAATGTTTCCTTGTCACAAACATTGGATTACATAAAGCACTAATTAAAGTAACTACCTACTGGAGTACACAATTGACAGCAACCCATCTCTCAAAAAAACCATGAGTGAGTTGACAGCACCTTTACAAAAGCATAATCAAAAAGTTTCACTTCACAATATTGCAACTTCTTCATGTTGACAATTTCACTTCATCCAATATTAGCCTGGGTTTGGATTTTTGCATGTCCTTCTAGTGTGACCGGCTTCATGGCAACTTGCACAGTGGTATATCTTCTTGTTTTGGAATTGCGATTCATGCCTTTTGGTTCTTGGCCTACCTGAAGGTCGGCTGGTCCTTGGGGGCAACAAAAAAGTTTGACCTGCAAAATTTTCCAACATATAGTTGTTTGTGTCAGGTTTGTTGATTGTCACAATTGGAACCCTACTACGGCTATAAATCTTTTGTTGGGATGTGATTTTGTAGCATTCTTCAACGTACTCATACACATTGGCATGAACATGCTTTATGGCTGCACAAGCATGTGCACAAGGGATCCCTGACATTTGCCACACTTGACAACTGCAAAGACGTAAACAAAGATCAACACTTAATGATCCATATTTGGTATGAACACAAAGGCTACCCCTACCATAATTTTCAGGGGACATATGTTCAGCATGAGCAATATTTTGCTTCAGCATTGACTCTATGTTGGGGCCTATCCCATTTTTCCACTTACTCATTGCCATACTAGACACATACATCTTCTTGGCAACCTTCTCACGATGTTCATGAATAAGTTGGGCCACATTGTGTTTCCTCTCCTTCACCATCCACGCGTTAAATGATTCAGCAATGTTAGTAGTTATGTTATCCCATCTTCCGAAGGGGAACTTGCTCAATGCCCATTTATCAATATCCCCTTGCTGATTCAGCCACTCATACATCTCTGGATAGGAATTTTGCATGTAGTCCATTGCCTTATTGAAATCGGCATCCAACCTTACATATGCAATATTATCAAGCAACCGTAATGCATCTTCCTTTGAATACCCACCAGTCTTCCTCTTGCCTCTATTTACTTTCAGCAATTCTGAACTAAAATTCTTCTTCACATGCCTATAACAATAAGCATGTCTTTCCCCCCCAAAAATTGTCCTCACCGCCCCTTTAATTGCATTGTGACGGTCAGACACGATTGTTAATTCAATTGACCCAACTATTTCTTTTATCTTGTGTAAAAACCATGACCAATCCTCTAATGTCTCCCCCTTCACAATAGCGATTGCAAAGGGCAACATTTCACTGTCCGCATCATACGCAGAAGCGGAAAGCATCGTTCCCTTGTATGGTCCAGACAAGTGGGTGCCATCAATGTATAGCACATGTCTAGCACCAGTCATGAATCTGTCAATACAGCAACCATATGCAATAAATACTCGCTCAAATATGTTATTCACGCTTGCTTCCCATTCAGCAACAGTCCTCTCATATGCTTCCTTCAATCGGTCACAAATCCAAGGTATCAACATCTTCCATGGTTTTTTCCTTCGCCCAGTATGCTTGCTTGTACGTAAGAGTTACACCATATTCTATTTGCAACGTCTTTCTTATTTCATTTGGATGTTTCTCAATGTGATTTCTCACCTCATCAACTATAATTGACGATGTCAAGTTAGATCTTCCACCATTACTAACCTGAAGATTGTCTTGGGCACTATGAAAATGTTCATCTCTGAATGTCGTTACCCGTAGTAATGGGCTCGTCTTACCAATAGCATTTGCTGTTACCCTCCAAGGACATCCAAAAATCTTACATTTAACTGAAATGTTGTCCTTGCTATTTCTCACAAATTCAAACTCAAACTTGTGTACTATGTTGTACTTGTACAACGCCTTCTTAAAAGCTTCTACATGTGCAAAACTCTGCATGACTCCTGAAAGTAATCCCCTCCATTTCGTACAATTCAACTCTGGCATTGGTGTAGGTGCACTCTCTGCTCCACAGGGCAGCCTATTACATCCTCCACCAATTTCAGCAGTCAAACAAGCAGCAACACTTTCATAACTGACTGCTTCATACTTATTTTCCACAATGCTTCGACACTGAGTGGATGTTTGTTGTGACAGTCCCAGTAGATCTTCAGCCCTGCAGTGAATAACAACTGCAGTTCATTGATAACCAACAAGAGCTTCATAAATAACAACTATAAAAATTACAAAATTTTACACTTACATGTCTGCCTCAACTGATATATCTAACACATTATCATTCCCCTTTTTTGCTATATACACATGCCCACTCCTTTCATTATAGTCATACAAGTTCTTAACTTCACCATCATCATTTAAATCTATTAGTGTCTTCTCATCAAAGCTCACTGTATATTTCATCTCACACATGTTACAATCAATCCCAAGCCATGATGATATCATCAACCTCAAATCTTTTAGTGTTATCAGCTGTTTTAGCCACTTCGCTTTCACATAACCTCCAACATATTGAATTTTACCTTCATCATTACACACAAATTTGCCTCCAACATGAAAAAAACAAAATAGTTCCTTCAAAGATGATGAACCTTCATTACATGTCATTTTGCATGCTTACCTGAAAAAAAAATAATTAAATTAAAGTTACACCACTCTTTATAATCTCACACCAGTAAGCTTGTCTGGACAAAAATTTATTATTACACCGACTAACTTCCTTGCCATCACCTACCACCTGCAATTTACAACAATACTATATGTTTTAACATCTCCATCCTCACTGTTAACAACACCCAAAAATCTTTACCCTGCATGTCCTATTAACAACAACATAATGTTCTTTAACATCTCGATATTCACTGTTAACAACACCAACAAATCATCACCCTTTATCTCATATTAACAACAACATTATTACTTTTACATCTCCATATTCAAAAATATCAACACTCTGCCCATGTCGTCACTCTGCCTCTATTATTAACACCCAGCCAATAGGTCTTTACATCTTCATACTCACTAATAACACCACCCTCACCAAACCTTACTATCCACCGCAAGACCACCTTTCCCCTGATTCAACACCCATCCCGTCAGCACTCACAGAAAACAAAAATCGCACAAGCTTCATCAATAACTCAACAAAACGCAATCGAATCCATCGCACAACCATCAACATTGTCCCATTACCTTAAAGCCACTACTTTTATGTCAGATCATCTAACACCCCCTTACCCATAATGCGTCCGCTTCGATTTCGTAAATCGCAACCACAAACCACATAAACATTTTTCCATTAACGTTCAAGAAACACAGCGTAATCATCATTTCTCTCTCAAATTTACTTACCCGTCGCTTGCCTCTGATTTCCGTAGCTTTTCCTCCTGTTTCGTCACTTTTTGGCGCCACAACACTGTACATTGCTTATGCTGACGTTTTTCCTTTTTCATGTCTATTATGAGGGCATGTAGGTCATTTTGCTAACATTTGAAATGCCAGATTCCTCATGCCTCACTGATTTGGGATTTCTTATTTTCACCCAACCTTTCTGTCCTTTTGTATTTTTGTTTGTAGTTTTCTGGAATTTTCCCTTCTTTTCGTTTTATTTTATGTAGAGTAATCACAATAGAAGTCCAAGTGTTATACAGAGCATTGATTCACAAAAGGCTTACCCAAAGAGTAATATTATTAATTTCTTTATTATATCTCGCTTCACACTTATTTATTGGACTTGTTTTAATCCAAAATTTGTCAGAAAACATTGATTAATAATGAGATTCAACTACTATTAGATGCAATATCATTCTCTAATACAATGTTATAATATCTTCCCCGGCAGTATTTAATTTTATCCAAATAAGTATAGGAAAAACATTAAATTTGATGAGAATTTTATGCCTATGGAAATGAATGCAATTGATGTTTTTTTTTTAAAAAAAAAGATCCTTCTGTACTGATTTCTTTTGGCGAAAAGACACTCAATCTTCAACCTCTGGTTCTCTATATATATATATATTAATTTATTTAATTTTGAATATTAAATTATTATTATTATTCTCACACAAAAGAAAGCTCTGCTTTAGTAGCTTTACAGGAGCATGTTGAGATCAATGTTTGAGAGAGGTAAACAAGATTTGAGCTTTTCCCTTCTTTTTCTTATATAAGGATGGGTTTGGAATTGTTCATAATATATAGACGTATGTACGTAAAGATCATATATTGATTCCTTATATTCTGTAGATATATAAAAGGATGATGATAAAGGAATCAAGTAGTGGTCAACGCTGTTCGGGCAACTCTGCTACATATGTATGGTGTCCTCCGTTGATCGGATATTTAAAACGGCTTCGTATGAGTATGTGAGGCAAATTCATCATACACAAAAAAGGGTATAATCGTCATGTGACGATAGCATCATCTGCATTCCCAAACATGTATTGTTTAAGGTTTTTTGGCTTTTTCTTTTTTTCTTTTTAAAATCAAAACAGAGATTATAATACTCCTACCGAAGAATGAGTTCACGCAGAAAATAAAACTAATTTTACAAAATAGAAACAAGTTTTGTCCTTGAGTAAAAATAAATAATTATTAAATTTTTTTTTGAAATGACAATTCATTCCATAAAACCAGATCAATTGTGACGGTAAAAAAAAAAAAAAAAAGACCAATTGCGTCTGTCCAGATAAATTGAGAGGAAAAGAAATTTAGGCCACCTACTAGGATTCCTAAATATATCCCACACAATACTACAAACTCCAAGATATATCAGTATGTTTGGTTCGGTGTTTGTCCATGTCAATCGAGCGATTTGAGGACCAAAAAGCATTGTACATTAGGTTTTGTGACCGATTTGGTTTGGCGATTTGTTCATTAGGTTTATCTATAAAAATGACTTATTTTTTTAAGCTTCCTATCATAGCTTATGGCTTGTAACTCAAGTGTTGGCCAAGAAAAAACAATACGGAAAAATTATAATAAAAAGCATATGGACATGTGGTACAAGAGGAGGGTTCCTTGGGGGGTAGGTGACTTAGTGTGCTATCTACCACCCCGCTTCTTTTGAGGCCATGGCTATTAATTATTACATTTATTTCAAATTTTTTTTGCCTTCAACATTTATTTCAAAAATTTATGTATGTTTCTCGGTTTCTCTTTCCTCTATCAAATGCACCCTCGACAATTCTTAAATTTTGTCAATAAATTTAATAACTTTTCAGTTTTATCCTTATTTAATAAGGAAAATTTCACTTAATTCCCAAATACAAGAAAAAATATTAAACAAATCCCAATATAGATTCCTCTATCATAAAACTATATTGACAAGTCATAAATTTAGGGATTCCCAAACTGATGTGGATTTTAGGGAAGTTGAATATGAGAATATTGATATAGATAATAGTCAAGATTAAAAGCCATTATCGACGACAAATGATGCTCAGACATATTCAACTCAAATGAATTATGTTCGTGACACCATCAAGGACCAAATTGTATGGGGACATTTGATCTGATTAGTTGTGTTATATTTTACTTTATCCACTACTACAAACTAGAGATTTAGTGGCATTGATTTTATAGCACTTCTTTAAACAAGTGTTGTAGGAAACTTCTATTTTTTTAAAAAAGAAAAAACATGTGGCAGCTATGGCGCTTTTTGTGGCAAGCGCGGTAGCTGCTGAGTACCTTCTATGGTGCTTGTCTGGGGAAGTGCCATACAAGAAGTTATTTTTTAAAAAAATTAGACACCTTGTTGGCGCTTACCCGTACAAGCATTGTATGTAGCTAGGTATATACACATTTAATGACACTTTCTCTAAAAAGCGTCATTAAAAGCATATATGATATGACATAAGCATATATGCCTTTAACACATGTATCCTCTTAATTTTTAATCTTACAAATATAATTTTATTAGTTATTATTTATTTAATTTGTTCAATATCTTTTATATTTAATTCATTACAAAAAATTATTTTTTAAAAAAAATATTTTCTATGGGAAGTGGCTTTAAAGGACATACAAAGTGGGCTAATTTAAAATAAAAAGAAAATTCAAAATTTATAAATAAATCATTCCCATTAAAAAATATTTTAATTTTTTTTAAATAAAAAGTTTTGGATGGCACTTTACTTGCCAAGCGCTATCCAAGGCACTACCTTAAATATATATTTAAGGGCCTTGGATGGCGCTTGGAAGAGAAACGCCATCCAAGGCGCCTTATATATTCAAGGAACTTGTGCCTTGAATATTCAAGGCACCAACGTGGTGCCTTGAATATTTAAAGCACTGGGGTCTTGAATTTATAAGGTCGAGGGATTTTTAAAAAAAAAATTAAATTTTTTTAAGATTAGAAAATTGTAAAAGATATGTACTATGTTATTTTATTTTGCTACATATTGTATTATAAATTACTATGGATTTTGTATTATAAATGGAGATTTTTAACAATAAAATAAAATAACTATAAAAAATTATAGTGGTAGCGCGGTGCAATATTTTTTAAAAATAAATCCCTTGAGTAAAAGGCTTTAATTTTTTAAAAAATAAATCTCTTGTACATACAAGTACCAAAGGATACTTCTATTTTTTTTAAAAAAATGTGGCACCTATAACTGTCTAATATCTTATATGGCATTTGAGAAAGCGCCATACAAGAGGTCAAAAAGATAAATTATCCATATTAATTTTTTTTAAATAAAAGGCGTACCTTGAATGGTGCTTTGCCTGTCAAGCGTCGTCCAAGGCACTGCCTTAAATATATATTTAAGGGCCTTGGACGGTGCTTGGCAGGGAAAGCGCCGTCCAAGGCGCCTTATATATTCAAGGCACTAGGGCCATGAATTTATAAGGTTGGGGGAGTTTTTTTTAAAAAAAATTACATTTTTTTAATATTAGGAAAGTGTAAAAGATACGCACTATGTTATTTTATTTTGCTATAGATTGTATTGTAAATTGCTATGAATTTTATATTATAAATGGAGGTTTCTAACAGAAAAATAAAATAATTATAAAAAATTATAGTGGAAGCTGTCACGCCCTTATTTTAATTTCACATTTACCAGAGTATTAGCGGAAAACGATATGCGGTTCAGTGGGCAGCACAGGAATAACATGAATATACTGATAATAAGTGCATGATTACATAAATTCCCCATAGGGGTTTGTACATGATCATTACCATAAATGTAGCCACACAGGGCTATTGGGGTATCTAAACTCGTCCCAGTGAAACGGAGACATCTTCTCATCTTCGTTCCACCATTGCAATCCCCTCATATGGTTCTCTGCATTGTTCTCAGCATATCTTCTGTCGTCTCCTGTCTAAACTGTTGGTAGGGGAGGGTGAGATTCGAGAGAATCTCAGTAGGAAACAGATACCGTACTGCATGCATGATTGATGCTATGTGTATGACATGTTAGCTTTATCTAGATGTATGCCCCATAATGACATTTCTGCATGCTCAATATTTCATACAACAAGACTATGGCCACAGCGAAAACAGAAACATAGCTTCATTTATTCAAATATGCTCTACACAATCAAGTAAAGCAATCACATGCATAATTACACAAGCAAAGATATCAAATACATGCAAGTAAGGTAAGTCCCCTACCTTAACCCTTTTTCGCCTCGAAACGCGTGCCTCGTAAAGCGTGCCAACAGCTCGACCTCCATATTCCATCCTACAATGTCAAATATACCATTTAGACACTTCCATAGTGTTTCTGGGGGTTATATAAGTCTATCTTGAAAAATTACTAAATTACCCCCGGGGACCCGGCCCCATCATACCCGATCCGGCTGTACTTTTCTCGAAATTCTAACCTGGGCTATCCTGTCATATTTTCGCCCAAGGAATCCATTTCCAAACTTGGAATTATCAAATTCAATGTAAAATTACGAAATTGCTCTTGGCAGCCTTACTTTTAGGGTTTTAGGGGCGTTTCCGTAATTATGCTTTTTCGGCCTCTTCCGAAAAAGTGCCCAACTATAACCCCACCTAATTTTCCCTCCTGAATCCAATGGAATCATCAAATCATTGAAAATCCAACTCTAAGACCCATTTAGAGCCCTGACCGAAATATATGGGTTTTCCAGGGAAAATCGGGGTTTTTCGGTTTCGGCTCCGTAAACACGTTCCTTTCTACTCCTAACCACTTTATTGACTATTCCATTAGGTTACAACTACCATTTAGTATCAATTTGGGCAGCATAACAGCCCCACATACCCATTTCCAAAAATTAAAACCAACGGCAATCCAGCAAAATTTCACCGATTAAATTGCCCACAGCAACTAGAATAGTCAATATACGAAGGTTTGGAAGTTACCTCAAGCTCCATCTGGCTTTTCCTCTTCTTTGATGAAACCCTAACCTCCTTAACCATGAAAACTGAGGTTCCAAGCCTTAAAGAACATAAAGGAGTAGCTTAGGATCGGAGTTATACGCGTTAGGAGCTAAATCATCGGAGAAATCGGCTTACCTTATGATTTTTCTTCTCCTTTCTCTCTCTACAAGCTCTCAAACGTTCTCTCTCATTTCCACTGCATACTGCGTCGGTTTGGAGGAAGGAAGATGAAGAAAAGGTGTTATAACATTAGGATGATGTCATATTTCATTATTTAATAATTTTTCAAAATTTTCGGATTTTTACAAAGTTTTGGCAGATTTCTGCCCAAACTTTGAAAAATCATAACTAATTCTAGCAAAATCGAATTGCAGTGATTCCAAAGCCTATAAAACCCTTATTGAGTCTAGTTTCAAGGAAAAATATATAATTTTGTTTAATGGAATCACAAAATTCCCAGAATTTTAATCTTTGCATTTTGTTTCAGAAACTTTCCAGTTTTTCTAGGCTAACTTCAAAAATTCAGATCTTTTTGTGTGTAGCTCTAATTGATTCATATGACCTATCAAATTAAAGATTAGGATGTCTACTTTCATCCTATAAAATTTCATAATTTTTGATTATCATTTAGTCTTCCAAAACCTTATGATAAGCTCATTGCCTCATAGGCGATTTTTATCGAAAACATAATTATATTCTCCAAAATTCATCATTTTACTTTCTTAATACCCCAAAGATATTAGAATCATTAGGGAATATATTTGGGACATCTACTAAATCGGGGCTTAGTAGTCCACTCAATTTAGGCTTATTCCAAAGCCTCCAATCCCAAAATTCGGGGTATTACAGAAGCGCGGTGCAATTTTTTTAAAAAATAAATCACTCTATTAAAAAAAATTTTAATAAAAGGCCTACCTTATATAGCGCTTTGCCTGCCAAGCACAGTTTAAGGCACTACCTTAAATATATATTTAAGGCAAAGCGCCATCTAAGTTAGGCCTTTTATTTAAAAAAAAATTTAATAAAAAGCCTACCTTAAAAGGCGCTTTGCCTGCCAAGCGTCATCCAAGGCACTGCCTTAAATATATATTTAAGGGCCTTGGACGGCGTTTGGCAGGGAAAGCGCCGTCCAAGGCGCCTTATATTCAAGACTTGTGTCTTGAATATTCAAGGCACCACGTGGTGTCTTAAATAGATTCAAGGCACACTTATGTCTGGTGTTTTAGATATAGTCTTTTTTTTAAAAGAAAAAATTGGGAAGCTATGACGCTTTGACAAAAAGTGTCGCAGCTGCTCCTACCTTTTATAGGATGCTATTTAATTTTCACATCCCTCTGTTCTTATTTTCATTTTCATCTTCCCTTGTTTCCTTTAATTTCATACTTTCCCAAAACTCCATTGCAGTACAAAGTTTCCTCTCCCATGTGTTTTTTTTCTTGTCTCGACCTCCTTCAGAAGCTCTATAACGTGTAAATGTTTTTTTCAACATTTGGTTCATGTTTTCTTTTTAATTAAAATCTGCCATGAATCTTATATGTGTGCTCATAATTTTTTTTCCAGGTATTTATTTTAAGTGTCAACTCTGTCTTCTTGAACTTTCTATACATTGTAAGTTTTTAAATTTTTAAGCTTACAAATATAAAAACACTTAGTTTAATCATCCATAGAAGTAACGTGTATGGCTCAAGTTTAATCAACTTAAATGCTGAAGTTCTTTTATACTTAATACATGAAAACACAATATTGCAAAAGATACGTGCTATGTTATTTTATTTTGCTCTGAATTATATTATAAATTGTTGTGAATTTTGAATTGTAAATGGATGTTTCCATCAAGAATATAAAATAATTACAAAAATTTATTTTTTTTAAAAATAAAACTTCCTACGGCGCTTCTCCAAGGAAGTGCCATTAGAAATCAAATGACTTCCAATTGCACTTCCTTAAAGAAGCGCTGCAGGAAGTGCCACCTGCCTATGACGCTTCTCCAAGAAAGCGCCATAGCTTTATATTTAAAAAAAAAATCAAGTTATGGCGCTTGCATATATTCAAGAAGCGTCTTAGCTTGTTTTAATGGTGCTGGAAGCTACGGCGCTTTCCAAGCGCCATAATGTTCTTTGAATTAAGCGCCGCAGCTTGTATTTTTTGTAGTAGTGATCAAAAAATTTAAGTTTGTATAATTTCTAATTTATTCACATTTTAATTGTAATTTTATTATGTATTTTACCATTGCCAAATTTTCAAAGTTATTTTTCTCATTTTTAAAAAATTTTCTCTTGAATATAACAAAAGCCACTTATGTAATAGCCAAAACAAACAGCTTTCACTTTTACAAAGGTCATTTATCCAATCGTCAATCCAAACATTAATCATTTTACCCAATCTTAATTTTTCCCAATCTTAAGATTTCATAAGTCAAAGTAAAAATAAGCTATTTATCCAATCGCTAATCCAAACACACCCATAATCAATTTAAGGGGGCCTGAGCAAATATAGTTCCCCGTCATAAAGCTTCATTTTCTCAAATTCATTATAAGTCATTAAGCATCAATGGCTAGGAAGAATAAGATGTTCTGGAAATTTTTAACCCTGTTAATCCTTATTTAATGGCAAGGAGTAATAGATCTAACAACATAAAGGTGAAGGAACAATAAAAATTTCAAACCCCTTAACATAGACACAATTCCACAGGTATACATAAATAGTACAAATATACTGATAAGAAATACTTATTTACATACATAAATCTCCATGCAAGGTTTGAAAGAATATATACAATTTTATCCAAAATATTAAAATAAACTAAATATAACCAACAGCTTCGTTCTCTTGACCCGCACACCTCAATTGATAGTATTTGTCGTTTTGCCCTTGGAGCCGCTAGCTTCTACTGGAATATTTTTAATTTTAAAAAATGGTGAGATTCAAACGAATCTCAGTTGTAATATACAATCGATCATATAAAATGCAAAAATTAAATATGTCATGCTTCATATTATGCAACAAATTAATAGCAGTATCACGGCAAATATACATGAGTTAGGGGCTCATTATCCCACTATCCGTACACCTTGGTTGGGTCCTTGTTCAACAATTAACCAGATAAGTGTGTCTCTACACATGAATTTCCTTCCTCGGCAAAATCATGTTCATTAATTATATCACAGAAAACCATGTTCATTAATTATATAATACAAGATGGCATACACAAACATATAAGTATTGGCATAATGTATGAAAGATAGAGTTACTACCTTATGCCCCTTTTCGTAACACAAATCAGTTTCTAATTTGATCTGGCTCTAGGTCTACAGACTGGTTGTAGCGCCCAAAATTTAGAAAATATGGAGCCGCCATCAAAATTTTAAAAAATGATAATTTTGGAAGCATTTTTTTTATATGAAACTAGTCTACAAAAATCATTTAGGGTTTGGGAGTCGATTGTGTATGGAGAAGGTGTTAGACACCCCACAACACCCATTCATAAAAATGGTTACCCTTGGTTAATTATTTAAAAATAAATATGACCTTTAATCTTATGATAATTACCCAAATAAAAAGAGAATATTTACAAAAATAAATGAAATGAAAACTAAAGAAAAAAATGAAAATTTATTTATAAAAATAAAATATGTAAAAATATATTTATTTACAAAGTTGGACTTAATTTAGAAAGAAAGCCTGAGTCATATGTACTATTTAAAGAGATTAAAGCCCACGTAGTTCAGGGTAGAAATACGTGTCACTTTGTTTATGTTTTTTAAGGAAAATATTCCCTTAATTTATTTAAGAAAAGGAAAATAGAAGAGAGAAGGAAAATAAAAAATAATAAGAAAATAAATTAATCCTCATCATATTGGATTCCTTCCTCTAGCCATTAGTGTTGAAGCATCACATATGTGGCAACAACCATAAGAGCATAGGCTTTCCTTGGGTATGAAGAAGAAGAAGATAAAAAGATGAATACAATCAATAATTCACTCTTATTTTTGGACACTTCTAACCATTTCTTGCCTCTTTCTCTCTCTCTATTTTCTTATGTTTTTGCTTTTCTAATTTTTTTTGTGTCTTTACTCTCCCAATTTTGTGTGTGTCTTGTTTCAACTCTTGCACTCCTATTTATAGTCTTAAGGTAAGGTTTTCTTCATAAATGCTCCTTCTTTTTTTGAATTTTTATTTTTGAATTTTTTTATTTTATGTTAAAAACTACATAACTTAATCCAATCACAATTAATAGAGATTTTTGTTTTTAATTTTTGTCTTTATTTTTTTTATTTTCTATTAATAAATCTTCCTAGTTTGACCTAATACTATCAATAGAGATTTTTTTTAAATTTTTTTATTTAATTATTTTTCTTATTTTTCCCACAAGTAATTTCCTAATTTAAACCTATCAACATAAATGAGAGATTTTTTTAAATTTTAAATTTTAAATTTTTTGTTTTTTTATTTTTTTGTGATATTTTTCCTATAAGCAATTTCCTAATTTAAACATATGAATGAGAGATATTTTTTTATATTTTAATTTTTATTTTTCCTCCACAATGACTTCACATTAATTAATTTCCTAATCCGAATATCAAATAACATCAATGAGATGAATTATTTTGAAAGTTGTTTCCATGTATACAAAACCTAAAGTTTAAGACAATTACCATTAATGATGATCATTTTTCAAATTTCATTTGCAATCCAATTACCATCAATGTCAATTGCTTATTAATTTAGATGTGGCAGAATTAAGGAGGATTTTTTTCTCCATTTTTCATTTTTTTTGTTATTTTTGAGTTGGGCTCGGTCAAAATAGGGTATTTACAGTTGCCCCTCTTTACTTGTTTCATAGCTCAAAAAAGTGATATTCTCGCCTATGATACAAATAAAGATAAGAACACATATTTTGTTCGGCCAAAAGAACAAGATGCCCCTTGGAACCAAAAAGAGTTTGGAGAAAACACAGTGCCCATGCAAACTGTAGCGCCCAAAATTTAGAAAATATGGAGCCGCCACCAAAATTTCGAAGAAGGATAATTTTGGAAACCTTTTTAAAAATGGAAACTGGTCTATAAAAATCATTTAGGATTCTGGAGTCATTTGTGTATGGGGAAGGTGTTAGGTACCCCACAACATCCATTCACAAGAATGGTTATCCTAAATTAATTATTTAAAAATATATATGGCCTTTAATCTTATGATAACTACCCAAATAAAAAAGAATATGTACACAAATAAATAAAATAAAAACTAAAGAAAAAAAAGGAACATTTATTTACATAAAAAGTAAGGAAAATTATATTTATTTACAAAGTTTGACTTGACCTAGAAAGAGAGCCTAGGGCCTACGTACCCTTTAGAGGGATTAAAGCCCACGTAGTTCTGGGTAGAAATGCGTGTCACTTTGTTTGTATTTTTTAAGGAAAAAGTTCCTTTAATTTATTTGAAAAAATGATTTTTTATTTGTTTGGTATTTTTTATTTTATGAAAACAACTCTTCTATATTTTTATTGAATAAAAGAAAGGTTTTTGGAAGGCTCTTGGACTAAACTCCCTTAGAAGATTCCCATAATTTCACATGGAAGAATAATCGATTTTTATCTGAGGAGGCTCTAAAAACCTTACACGATAAAAATTCCTTTTAAAATCAATTTCATTTATTCTGATAAAAGAGACGATTATTTTTTTATTATTTTCATTTATGAACATGGGTCACAAGCATTTTTTTTCTTTTTCCTTTTTATAAAGAAAACTTATGTTAGAGGGAGATATGAAGATAACAAATAGTTAATACGCATTCAAACAGTGAAAATAAGTAGTGGTAGCAAACCATCACATATCAAGTCAGTCAATGAAGGATGTGTACCTTCTTCATGATCCAAGTAACACACAATATTATTGGGCATATCCTCGTGATATCAACAAGAAGAGAGCAACATAAATATTTTTGGGGTGGTGGAGTGAAAGAAATAAAAAGAAAGAGGGATGAGTGGTATAATCACATAAGACTAAAAGATTAAATAGAAAAAAAAAACAAAAAGAGAAAAAAGAATAGAGAGGAAAGATATAAGGAGAAAAAGAAAGGAAAAGAAAAATAAGATAAAGTGCTTCAAATCATATTGGATTGCATCCTCTAGCCATTGATGCTTAAGCTTGCATATGTGATAATCATCACTAAGAGTATAGGCTTTCCTTGGGTTTTTAAGAAAAGGAAAATAGAAGAGAGAAGGAAAATGAAAAATAATAAGAAAATGAATTAATCCTCATCATATTGGATTCTTCGCTCTAGCCATTGGTGTTGAAGCATCACATATGTGGCAACAACCATAAGAGCATAGGCTTTCCTTGGGTATGAAGACGAAAGAGATAAAAAGATGAACACAATCAATAATTCATTTTTATTTTTAGACACTTCTAACCATTTCTTGCCTCTTTTTCTCTCTCTATTTTCTTGTGACTTTGCTCTTCTAATTTTTTTGTGTTTTTGCTCTCCCAATTTTTTGTGTCTTTACTCTTCCAATTTTTTGTGTGTCTTGCCCTTACACTCTTATTTATAGTTTCAAGATAGGGTTTTATTCATAAATGCTCCTTCTTTTTTTTTGAATTTTTATTTTTGAACTTGTTTTTTGTATTTCATGTTAAAAACTACCTAACTTGACCCAATCACCATCAATAGAGATTTTTTTTTAAAATTTTTGTTTTTAATTTTTTTTTATTTTCTATTAATAAAACTTTCTAGCTTGACCTAATACTATCAAAGGAGATTTTTTTTTAAATTTTCGTTTTTAATTATTTTTTTTTATTTTTCTCACAAGTAATTTCCTAATTTAAATCTATCAACATAAATGAGATATTTTTTTAATTTTTAATTTTAATTTTCTGCTTTTTTATTTGTTTTTTGTTATATTTTTCTTACAAGCAATTTCCTAATTTAAACCTATGAATGAGAGATATGTTTTTTATATTTTAATTTCTATTTTTCTTCCATAATGACTTCACACTAAATTTCCTAATCCGAATATCAAATAACATCAATGAGGTGAATTATTTTGAAATTTGTTTTCATTTACTACAAAACCCCAAGTTCAAGACAATCACCATTAATGATGATCATTTTTCAATTTCAATTACAATCCAATCACCATCAATATCAATGACTTATTAGTTTAGATGTGGAAGGATTAAGTATGGTTTTTTTCCTTTTTTAATTTTTAAAAATTATTTTTGAGTTGGGCCTGGACAAAATATAGTGTTTACATAGGTCCTAAAAATCCAAGTTTACAAGAATTAGGCTAATACCCATTTATGTATCACTTTTGACTCTTCCAAATTACTTTTGTTGGTTATATTAGTCCAAAACTGAAAAATTACCAAAATGCCCCCGGAGACCCGGTCTAAACCCCTTTTTACCCAATCCGACTGGACTTTTCTAGAATTCTGACCCAGGCTTTCCTACATAGTTTTGTGTGTAGAATCCATTTTGACCTCGATTTTCTCAAAATCACTGTCAAATGACAGTTTTGCCATTGACAGCCCCAACTTAGGGTTTTAGGGGTATTTTTGTAATTTCACTTTCTAGTGCTTTTCTCACAAAGTCATCAACATCAACCTTACACAATTTTTCCTCTTGAACACAATGGAACCATCAGATTAATGAAATTCCAGCCCTAACCCCCTATTTCCAGCTTTGGCTAAAATATGTTCAAGGAAAAAGGGAAATTGTGATTTTGAGATTTAACCTTTAAAGCTTGCTTCTTTACACTTCTAACCACTTGTTTAACCCTTTAAACATTCACTAGACATGATCTGAGGAAATTTGGGCAGCATAACCCCTTAAGGTTTCCACTTTCCAAATTTATAAAATAAAAAAACAAACTACAAATCATGACAAAAACCACAACAACAACAACAATATACCAAAGAAATTAAAGTTCTTGAAGTTACCTCTTAATCCTCCAACTTTCCCTCTCTAGATGTCTCACTCTCTCTCCTCAACCTTGAGATTTTGCTTGATTACACATGATTTCCTTGAAGAACAAGAGATTAGAGAAGCTACTACACAAGTTAGAAAACCTAACACTTGAGATCACAAATTTTTACCTTGAATTTTTCCTCCTTGAGCTCCTCCTCCTTCTCTCTCTCTCTCTTCCTCTCTCTCTCTCTCTCTATTTTGTGTAGCTAGGCGTGAAAATGGGGAAGAGAAAGATGACCAAGAGCTTTTAAAATATTTCTCCATTTTTCCTAATTAATTTTATTCATAATTTGGGTTTATGACATAACTTGGTACTTTGGGCTTATCTTCTTCTAAGTATGTCATGAGCCTTCCATTAGATTTGAACTAATTTCCTCCCCCCTTGTTGGCCCATAAATGATGCCTAAAGGATCCTTCCCAGACCAATTTTGGTTCTTTCAATTAGCCCAACTACAGGCATAATTAATTATTATTTTAATCTTAATTAACATGTGTTCAAACTTAATCAAGTATTATTTAAATCCCTTGGCTTGGATTGATGACACTTGACACATTTATGATTCAAACAATTATTTCCCTTTCTATTTTCTTTTAATAGGCGAAATTCACAAGGAATAAGGGAAATAATAATTGCTTCAACATTTTGCACAATCTCTTTAATTCATTTATGTACAAGTCAGACCTTTTCTTTTCAATCCTTGATTTATTTGACCAACAATGTTCCAAATATATTTTTACCCTTTATTTCTTTAATTAATTGAAATTAAATTTAATTAATTGGAAAATAATTAATCTTATGCCTTGTTGGCAAATTTACGATTTTGCCATTACATTCCTTGGATTTAATTTGAAGCTTATTGCTTTTTTTCATCCATAGCAAAAATTAACCTTAATATTTGTCCAAATAATGTGCTTTACTATTCCTCCATTTTGGACTTTGATATTGGGCTTTTTGGAATACTCAAAACAATAATTTCATAACTTATTCTAGCCCAATTCTCATAAAAATGGAAATTTAGTAGCTTCTTAAATTCCAAGCTCATAAATATTCACCCTTCCATTTCATTAAATGCCAAAAATAATTACAAGATATATTGGTGAATAAAATTTGGGGTGTCACAAAAAAGAAAAAAAATTTAGGTATCTACTTCAAAATGATAGAAACTATAAGGATTCCAAATCAATTTTCACTTTTATTATCATTGCTACTACTACTCAAACACCAACGAAAGCTCTGTTTTGGTTGGTTTAAATCAGAGCATGGTGAGTTAGATCAATGTTTGAGAGAGGTAAACAAGCTTCGGGCCTTGTTTTTTTTATGTTTTGTTTTGTTTTGCCAATACTCTGCTAACCATATATAAGGTTAGATTTGAGACATTTTATCTTGCTTTACCCGTGTTTGTTCGAACCTGCGACCCACGTTGTTTCTCAACCAACCAGCATGGGTGCATGGCACTGGAACATTGATTGAGACATTTTATCTTATAGAAACGTATGTAATAATTCATATTTTGATTCCATAGAGTCCTTTGATATATAAAAGGATGATGATGAATTTACAATATGAGTTGGGTGATGATAAAGGAATCAAGTACTGGTCAACGCACTTGGGGGCTATATATGGTGTGCTCTATTGTTATTGGCACCGACCAGGGCTACCATGAACCAAATGTTATCTTTTGCATTTCTTAATTTTTATTGTTAGAAACAGAGGAGCAAAAATATGGGCATATATGTCATTTAATATTGATGTTTAGGGAGAGATTATATTTACACCACACAAATTAAAGGGCTTGAGAAATCTAAGCCCGTTATCAATTATAATAACTTGTAGCTGCTGTGTCACTTTTTACCTGAATGTAAGTTACTTGTACCCCATTTTTGTAATATCCTGAATTTTGAGATTGGAGGCTTGGGAATAAGCCTAAATTAAGCGGACTATTAAGCCCTGATTTAGCAGGTGCCCCAAATTTATTCTCTAATGTTTCTTATATCTTTGGGGTATTAAAAAAGTAAAATGGTGAATTTTGAATAAAGTGATTATGCTTTCGGTGAAATTGTCTATGAGGTAGTGAGCTTGTCATATGATTTGTTATGATCAAATGATGAGCACAAATTATGATATTTTACAGGATGAAAGTATACATTCTAAGCTTTAATTTAATAGGTCATATGAATCAATTAGAGCTATATACAAAAAGATATGAATTTTTGAAATCAGCACAGAAAAACTGTGAAGTTTCTGGAACAGCATGCAAAGATTGAAATTCTGGGGATTATGTGCTTCCAGCTAGCAAACTGATATATTTTTCCTTGAAACTAGACTCAATAAGGATTCTATAGGTCTTGGAATCACTTCAATTCGATTTTTCTATAATTAGTTATGAGTTTTCATAGTTTGGGTAGAAATCTACCAAAATTTTGTAAAAATCCGAAAATTGGGAAATTAAATTAATAAGTAAATATCATATAATAAATATCATTCTTCTCCTTCCTTCAGCCATATCACACGCACACAGGTCTGAAATAGAGAGAGAGGGTGTGAGATTTCTAGAGAGAGGAAGGAGAAGAGAACTCGCAAGGTAAGTTGATTCCTCTGACGATTTAGCTCCTAATGCGTATAACTTCGACTCTAAGCTACTCATCTTTGTTCTTTAAGGTTGTGAAGCTCAAAATTTGGTGTTAGGGAAGCTAGGGTTTCATCCAAGAAGAGGAAAAGCTAGTGGGAGCTTGAGGTAACTTCCAAACCTTCGTATATTAACTATTATAGCTGTTGTGAGCAATTTAATCAGTGAAATTTCGCCGGATTGCCATTGATTTGAAATTTGGAAATTGAATTGGCCTAGGGGTTATGCTGCCAAAATTGGGTCCAAATGGTAGTTGTAACCTAATGTAATAGTTAATAAAGTGGTTAAGAGTAAAAAGGAACATTTCTGCGGAGTCGGATTTCAAAAACCCCAATTTTCCCCAGAGTTCCTATAAGTTTCAGCTAGCCCTAGAAATGGGCCTTAGAGTTGAATTTTCAATGATTTCATGATTCTATTGATTCCATGAGGGAAAATTAGGTGGGGTTACAATTGGTCACTTTTTCGAAAAAGACCAAAAAACATAATTACGAAAACACCCTTGAAACCCTTAAAGTGGGCTGTTAAGGGTAATTTTGTAATTTGACATTAAATTTGATAATTACAAGTCCGAAAATGGATCCCTTGGGTGAAAATATGTCAAAATAGCCCATGTCAAAGTTTCAGGAAGAGTACAGTTGGACTGGGTATGGCGGGGCCGGGCGGGGTCCCGGGGCTATTTTTGTAATTTTTCAATATAAACACATATAACCCCCAGAAACACTATGGAAGTTTTTGAACGGTACCTTTGGCATTATAGGATCGAATATGGAGCTCGAGCTGTTGGCACGCTTTACGAGGCACACGTTTCAAGGCGTAAAAGAGTTAAGGTAGGGGACTTACCTTATTTGCATATATTTGATATCTCTACTTGTGTAGTAATGTATGTGATTGCTTTACTTGATTGTATAGAGCATATTTGAATAAATGAAGCTCTATTTCTGTTTTTACTGTTGCCATAGTCTTGTTGCATGAAACATTGAGCATGCAGCAATGTCATTATGGGGCATACATCTAGTTAAAACTAACATGTCATACATATAGCATCTATCATGCATGCATTATGGTATATGTTTCCTACTGAGATTCTCTCTAATCTCACCCTCCCTTACCAACAATTTAGACACGCGAATACAGAAGATCCCTCTTTATAACCGCATTAAGTGTTTGCTTCAGCCTTCGTTGATATCGTTTTATAGGATTCTATATTGCTTAATCAACCCTCCTCACCGGAGCACTCAATGGACTTCATTGAACATGTTTAAACCACCTCAAACGACTTTCTACCATTTTTTCTTCAATAGAGGCACTTCAACTCATTCGCGTATATGAGTATTATGAATCTTGTCTTGTCGTATATGATTACACGTCCATCTCAACTTCCTAATCTTGGATACCCTCATTTTATGTTCATATGGTCCCTTTAAAGCCCAACACTCACTACGACATAGCCTTACTGATCTTATAGTAGTGTGATGAGGTACTTTTCTATTACAATTAACACTACTATCTTTTCTCCATTTATATCATCCAGCTTGAATTCTGTGATTAACATCTCTATCAATTTTACCATCTTATTGTATAATTGGTCCCAAGTATCTAAATTTTGTCACTTATGGAATGATTCCCCCCCCCCAAAATTTAACTTCCACTTTACTTCTACCTTGTCTCTATCAAAATTGCAATGCATATATTTAGTTTTTACTCATACTCTGATGAAAGCCTTTCAATCCAGAGTTCATCTCCATATCTCAAGTTTAGAATTAATTTTCTCCTTGGATTCAACAAACATGACTATATCATCCGTAAAAAGCATGCATTTAATGATCTTCTTTTTTATAGGCTCAGTTAGAACATATACCATAAGACTAAACAAATAAGGGCTCAAAACTGATCCATGATGTAGGCTAATCCTTATAGGAATGTCATTTGTAACACTTATATGCATTCTAACATTGGTTGTAACCCCCTCATACATGTCCTGAATGGTTTTAATATATGCAACCCGCACCCCCTTCTTTTCCAAGGCTTTCCAAAGTATATATCTTGCCACCAACACTTATTTAATTTGTTTAGTATGCTAGAGAGTGAATAAAGCAAGGCATGACACAAAAGTTGCTTATTCAACAAAGTAAACCCCCAAAAAAAGGTAAAAACCATTCTTAAAGTATTCATAGTTTTCTTCAAATTTTAATTTAGTACATGTATTTTATTTCTCCTTATTAAGAAATTGAATGAAACTACCTGGTACTTCAAGAATGGGTTTCTCAAAAAATGTGGAAAGCATTATAAGAGGAACCACTTTGTTATTATTGTGTAAGATGACTGAACTGGCCATCAAACCACGGGAGCAACTTCTTGAGAAGAAAATATATTTTTAAAGCATACATAAGCACACATACTTGAAAGGGCCATAGGGCAAGATTACTTCTATCGCAATGCCACTTGCATTGGCTGGAGCTTCAATATACTTGATTGTAAGTTTATAATTAGAATTTGTGTATGTGTAGATTTGTTATTATGAAATCTTTAATGTTGACTTTCTAGAAATATATATCTTTTTTATGCCATTTTTTGACCACTTCTTTTCAGGGACAAGGCATCTATAATATGTCGTATAGAATAGGAAAGAAGGAAAGAGTGACTTGGGGATTTATGCTGGGTGCTTGGCCTAAGCCTCACATTAGTTCCTTAAAAGCGACCAATTTTTCTTTGCACACATGTTCAATTTCATAACAAGTTTGTCTCATTCTAGACTTTGATTATTACAAAATGGGAGTGTGAATGCTGAATTCATTGAATGGAAGAAGAGGATTTTTTAATTGAGCCAGCTCATCACTTTTGTTTCTAACTAATTTGCAAGCTCATCACTCTTATTTCTAACTAATTTAAGTTACTCAAACAAACTATGTGATTACAACAACTAATTAACTACGTTGACTAACTTTGTTACCCCCTCAACCAACAAGCTGGCAAGTAAATGTTGATCATGCCAAGCTTGGATATGAAACCATGAAAAGGTTAAAGCTCAAGTGGCTTGGTAAATATGTCAGCATGCTTATTAGAACTTCAAGCAGGAATCAAACGAAGGATGCTAGCTTGGACTTTGTCTTGAACAAAATGACAATCTAATTCAAGATGTTTGGTGTACTCATAAAAGGTTGGATTGGATGCTATGTGTATAGCAGATTAGTTACCACAATAAAGCCCAACTGGAGAAAGGGTAAAAAATCTACAAGTCAGCTAGAAGATCTAAGAGCCATTGGATTTCACAAGCAACACATCCTATAGAACACAACTCAACTTTAGAGGAAGAAAGATAAACTATGGTCTGCCTCTTAAATCTCTAAGATACCAAAGAATCATCAAGAAACACACAATAACCAGAGAGAGATCAACGTGTGTTAGGGCAATTAGCCCAATCTTAGTCACTAAACGCCTTTAGCTAGAGAGAAGAGTGTGCTAGAAAAAAGGGACCCTTGCCAAGACTTCATTTGATATAATGAAGAACAAGAAGAGAAGCTTTATAGTGAATTGTAGCAGGAGCCTGAGTGAATTGACATAGCTGCTGAACAACATGAAAATGGTCAAGATGTGTAGTTGTGAGGCATAGTAGATGACCTACAAGTTAATGATAAGGAGCTACATTAGAAAGAAGATGGCCACCATCTTGAGAATGAAGAGTGGTACGAGCCATGGGAGTTGAAAGAGGTTTGCAACCAAGTAGCCAACATCATATAAAATATCAAGTGCAAATTTCCACTGATTTAATGTCATGCCAGAGAGGATCATGTAACCTCTAGACTAAGAAAAATTTAAGCTTGCTAAGATCTTAAAAGATTCATCAAGAAATGTTTTAATTTGGGCAATCTTATGAGAACTATTGCCAGCAAGAATAATATCATCCACATAGACCAATAAAGTTGTGAAAGATTCTCCATTATGTCGAACAAACAAGGAATAATTATATTTAGATTGAGCATAAACACAAGATATAAGAGTATAGGAGAGTTTGGCAAACCATTGACGAGAAGCTTGCTTCAAACCATATAATGACTTCTGAAGTTTGCAGACCAATTTAAGATTATTAGAAGAAAACATGGAGGGAGACTCATATACACATCTTTATTGAGATTTCCATGCGGAAAAACATTGTTGACATCAAGTTGTTCAAGATGCCAATTCAGAGTAGAAGCAGTGGCAAGTAATAAAAAAATAATGGTCATTGAAAAATCCCTATTTTTATTATATATTTTCATATTTTATTTGGGAGTTTTGTCATAATAATTGAGCTTAAAATGTCTCTTTTGTTTTTAATTGTGATTAGAGGAGTTTTTATGAAATTAAGGTTAAAAAAGGGTAAAAATGTCATATATTTTATGAATAGCCTTAATTGATTAATTTTTGGAATATAAGCTATTATATTTTAGGTTTATTTTATTTGTAGATCAATTTGGTGAGAATACCGGAAAAAAACCCAGGATTTTTAGAAAATACAAATTGATGAAGAAAAGACTTAGAGACAATTACAGAAAAGGGCCCAATTGTTTTGACAATTATAATGTTGCCTACAAAAGTTTCTAAGATTCGCAGACTAGTCCTTCATAGAAGCTTCAGAATTTTCAGTTTAGTCCCCTGGTCAAAACGCAAGTTTTGACCACGGGATTCGTATCCACCTCATTGGACCTGACTTGGTCATCTCTTTGAGAATTGAATGGCAGCGACGGAGATCAGAGTCGCAACAGAGGGGGGAGCTGGCACTTGCCTCTTCTCTTACACAATTTCATCACCCTTACTACCTCTAACCTCACTGGCAACCTTCACTCACTTTTGCTCCATTGTTTCCATCAGTGGTAAGGCTTAGTTTCAGAGAGTACAGGGGGTACCACAGAGCAATTTGAACCAAAGAGAGAGAGAGAGAGAATTGTGAGTTGGGAGGGGGCGCCGCTAGCTAAGAGCACTATGAAGGAGAATCCAAACCTGACTTGGGGAAGTGAACCAGACCACCACCATCGTTATCTCCATCCTGCCACCACTTTCACCTTTAGTCTGCCTCTTCAGTGCCGTTAGAAACCACAGCCTCCCCACGTCTCAAAGCCACGACCTTGGGGATAAGATCGCGCTTATGTAATACATGGTCTCATTAGGGGTTAAGGACTTCTGCTTTAAGTCCTTTAGTAATGGTCCATTGGGTCATCTGGCTTACCCTCATAGATAGACCTTCAATAAACTACATGATGAGATTAACATACTTTGCTTAAGACAGGTCAGCAGAGAAGGGCTTCTTTCTCACCCTTGCCAACATGCCTTATTTCAGTATAGCTATACATAAACTGAAGATTAACTAAGGGGAACATTAAACAAAAGGCCGTTAAGGAGCCTTTTGTTTCATATATCCGGCATACATGAAAAAGTCAGGGATGGTATAGCTATCTGGATACCATTCACTATCAGGCCATTTTGCGTATGACAACTAGTAATTAGAAAGGCACTGACCCTACCAACAACGTCAAAATCAAAGAGAAAGAAGAGAAAGAACTAGGAGTTGGTGCCTACGTAACTAGTTGCTTGCTTTCCAAGCCATCTTAGTTGTTCTTTCCTATCCTTACAGTCGAGTTTCACTCCTTTCTCTATCAGTCAAGTAACTTAGTAACTTTCCCAGCAACTGAAGTCCTAATGTGCAACGAGCAAGAAAATGGATGTGTGTCTAATGTGCACTGACTTTCGAGCGTTTGTGCACAGGCCGTTGCTTGTTTGAAAGCTATAGGCTTTTGCTAACTTCCATTAAGTCCATTGCTTGTTGCAATGGCTAGAGGCATTATTGATTGAGAAGAAATTCTGACCTACATAATGAACTCTGAAAAACCTATAGGATGTAGGACTAGTTAGTGGTTTGACAATAATACATCGAAAATCTGTCTCTTTTTCAGATGTGGTTGGTTGTTAATCAATGAAAAGCACGAGAAAAAGCGTTTCATTGTTGTCTCCTATATTTTGATATTTAAAAAAAAGGACAAAGCGATGTTCACGTTACAGCTACTGTGTTGACTGTAACTACACTATGATAATTTAGTTGAGGGATAAAAACCTCCCAGGTAAACTCCTTGCTTGTTTGCCTGCTCTTGCCAGGGGCGCTTCAATCCTCTAGTTCGGCTATTATTCTTGACTTGACTTATTATTATAAAAACTACTCAATATCAAAATGATAGAAAATCAATTATCTACCTAAGAAGATAGAGAGTCCCACATACAAGAAAAGGTCACAAATGGAGTTGAACCATGTAATGTTGCAAAGGCATAATGATAGTATGGTCGGGATATCCATGCCCTTCAAATTAAACATGAAGGTCTCCCTTCATCCGGCTCTTTCTAGGGGAATCTCAACTCACTACTTCCCTTAATATCCTCCATTTACCACATCATAGCAGTTTACATGAAATCCTAGAGGCTCACTTGGAAAGGCGGCGATACCATACCATAAACTCTATTCTAGTAGTCACTGGACTCACTAGAGTAGCCCGTCTGTCTGCTCTTGTTGAAATCATTCTCTTATGCTCTAGCAATTGCACTCCCTAGACCAGTACCATATAGTTAGGTAAGAACAATTAATCCATAGTGACGGGAATTTGGGGATCCCTATCAATATCAAAAATCAAGAATATAAATTAGACAAGCTACCTTTCTCTTGCTCAATAGATGTATCTTGTATGATACGATACAGTATAATACAAGATGATGGAATGTAATAGGATGGATGGTAGAGGGTTTCCTGTGCCCAAAAGTGATTATTCACTTGTCCCCTTGTCCATAGGGACCTCATGGCTTACAATTGAAATGACTCCCGCTATATAGCCGCCCATTTCTCTCTTTTTACAGCCTTATGGATAGACAAAAGATAGGAAGTTACAAACCAGGGCAGTGAAGGCTCAAAAAGTAGACATCAAGCTTTTCTTAGCCCCCTAACCTTTGTTTTATTAAAGCACGCCCCTATCTCTAAATGGGTGTAAGTACTTCACTCGCTATGGAATGGGATTCATTCACTTGCATTCTTGCTAGCACTGTAAAAATATTAATGCCCCACTACTGTTGTGCAAGCCTTTCCTTGAGTTCGTAGAGTCGAGCTTCTCGTTTACCCACAATGGAGGAGCCCATTAGGCAAGCGGCTATGAGTCATAACATACTCTTCGAACAATAAATCCACTTTGAAGTTGACTTATTTGCTCAGCCAATTGTCGGAATGCGTATGAGATATCATAACGGCCCAATATCTCAATAGCACCTTTGTCTAAAGCTTTGAATGAGACTTCATATCCAAAACATAGGAACGATCTAACTAGAAATTCATTAAAAACTTGATCAAAGAACTAGCGTTGATTGAAGAAGTTATAGAGTGGATTACAAAAAGTACTAGTTTGAAAGGCTCGTTGGAATTGCTCTGCTATGGGATTTACGTTATACACAACAAAAGCACCTGAAGTACTAAACATAATGGGTATTAGTTTGGTAATAGTTGGAGTAGTAAACTCAGATTTGGCAAGAATCTCATTTTTTGGTAGTATGAAGGGGGAATTGTCTAAAAATGGGATAGGGGTCAAGACGCAGTCGGGCGCCGACAACTGACTCAAGTGCCCCCTGAACCAAGTAAAACGGTTGCCTATTACACGTCACACTAACTCTATTTGGGGTGTGGGGGTAACTGGCAGTCCGGCGCACCCCTGCTCACTTAAAGGATGTTGCTTAATTACAAAGGAAATTCTTTCTTAATCTAGAAAGTTCCCTTTCATTAAGCGAATCGAGACAAGAGTGGACATCATCTTTAGAAAAAGCTAGATCCTGCATCATCATTAGATTAACTAAAGCAAAATAGTATGACTGGCTTTTCGAAAAATGAGACAACACCCGCTTTATCAATATGAGAAAGTTGCGCTCAAAATTCAAAAGACCTCCTAGATCAAGTTTAGTTTGAATTTGTTGTTTAAGTTGCTCCTAGTCTGGACTTACTTCAAGGAAATATAGGATTGGCCAGTTCTAGAGTGAGCTTACGTTATTATATATGGCCTTTAAGGCTTTTTTTTATAGTTAGAGTAAGGGGGTGGAGCTTGAGGCTTCTCAGCCGCAGGAACATGGAATGAATCCTTTAAAAATGGAATAAGTTCACAATTACTTCCACAAGAAAATGGCTGGTCCTCATCACTTACCGCTATTTTTTCTTGTGTTCCTTTCTTTTGATGAAGAGAAGATAGGACCTCGTGTTCTTCCAAAAATGAAGGCAAAGGCCCCTTGAGCTCGAGTTTATCAGGGATCTTGGAGCGGTAGGTTTTTTTCCTGAACAAGCAATAGATTGAGTGCAAACGCATCTTAAGCCCTCAAGTTGACGCTCAAGTAAACAAGTAACAGCCCGCTTTGCCACCTTGAACTCTTGAATATGAGGCCCAGTATCAGGTTCTATTTCAATTAGCCCATTTAAGTAAGCTAAATAAATTACTTTAAAATATTTAAATTTATCATTTTTATACCAAACTAATTTACCTAACTCATAAACTATTATATAATATTATAATATACAACATAGGCTATGATTAAATTACTTATTTAGCTTCCTTAATATCTCCAAAACAAGTCACATGGGTTTTAGATTAAGGATCGGGGTAATATAACTTTGAAAATATCAATGTTTAAATAGAAAAGACATCAATCAACAGATGCACACACAACATTAAAATATGCAATTCAATAAAATAGAGTTGTTAAACCATAATTCTGAGAACTACTATTTTTTTAACTCTATTGTGGTTTATGAATGAGGGGAAAACATACAATCTAATCCAGTCCATCCAACAAGAACCCTAGATCGTACCAATCACGGTCTTAGTTTAGTAGTCAGGAGTCTAATCAGTGAGACCTAAGTTACGTGGTGCTAATTGAGCTATAAGCTATTGGCATAATGTTAACTCCTTCTGTTAGTGAGCGGGCTAAGTGAAATTACAAATTAACCCCGCTTGCTTTTATATATTAAACAATTACCCGATGAACTAGTTAAAATTAGTTACACACAATGAAGATTAAAAAAATGTACTAACATTTTGCCAAAAACATCATTTATGTGAAGTAGAGAAAATGTGTCGCTAAGAGAGTATGTGAGAAATAAATAATACAATTAGTTAAATGGGAGTAAATAGACAAATAAAAAAATTGAGACAACTTCTAAGAGGCTGATATAAATGATATCATGTCCTAGGGAAAAAATAAAACAGTTGTATCTTTCAAAAGATAAGAGTGAGTAAAACATTGAACACTGCCATTGGGCAAGGCCATACAATGCTTAAATCCAGTCCAATCCCATAAAAGACCTACATACAACATAACTACTAAATGCAAGTGCTAGTAAACTTTATTCTTTCTATTCATAAGCTTTAAGAAACTCCAAAAACCTAACAAGCATATTCCCCCATCTGAAGCCCTAGAAATAATCTAGATTTCCCACAACAACCTATAGAGAACAACATTGCTAAATGCAGATGAGACAATAATATTGTTGAACTGTTACTCTTCTTTGCCCTGTTTGCTTTCATTAGCTTGAGGAACAATAAGCGGCCGATTTGGGGTGCCTTGTGAGACCATTTTTGTAACCCGCATACATTAATAGTTTAGTATAGCCTTGGGCCTACTCAAAGTTGTCCACTAATGACCATGAAAAGCATCCCCTAACATCTACTCCATCCCTTCACATTATTCAAATGAATGAACAAAACTTGAGATGTCATCCTCTGGTGCAGGTTCACAATTTGCTTTTGAAGTAAGAAATATCTTAGCCACTAATTATGCACAAGAAAAAATGTCGTAAGAAAATTTTGCTTATTTCACAAGATGATTCCTAGATTCCTGTACAAAAATGTCTGTCACCCTCAAAATCTATGCCAAAGTTAACGAAAAAAAGAAAAGAAAAGGCAACACTTTGCAAATTGGTTGTTCTTGGTTTTGAGCTTCAAAACTCACTTAATTGCTGAAGCAACTGCGGCAAGACATCCCTTGAAATAGCATACTTTTAGTTTGTCATCTAGCATTTCATCAATGGCAACTTATCATCATTTTCATCATCCATACCTATCAAGCACAAAATCAAGGTCAGAAAAATGAGGACCACTTCAGAATGAATTTTTTAGCACAAGCTGATCAATAAAGCCTAAATAGTTGATTGATAAGATCCTTCGGTGGAATCATATCCCAAAAGCTCGCTCATGAGGTGAGAAAGGCCAAGATCAACATAACTCCCACATTAGGCTCCTAACTTCCAATATGACTTTAGAGAAGTTGTAAATGGGCCATTAAATCATCCAGTCACAATTTAGTCGTTACAATTAATCAATTGGTCTAATAATGAATTTACAATATGTTGTCAACTGAAGAAATCTATTAGGAGCATGTTAATTTAAGACAATGTCGAGGGGTTATATCCAGTTATTATTTAAAAGGCACTCAAGAAAAAGTCAAAAAAGTAGCCCTGCGCATGTATCTTCCCCAATTGATTTCTACTTCCCCTTTTATATGATGGATACATTGTGGTTTGCATGAGACCAAGTGTGTTTTTCAGAGAAAAGATGTTTTCCTAGTCAAATAATCTCTACAGCTGTGGCAAGATCAAGCAATGTTCTTTTGTTACTTCAGGAACCACCTTCTCACCAAAGGAGTATGCAGTTGGAGAGAATGAATGTTATGCCTTAACAGATTCCCATTCGAGTCCAGTACCATATGACTAAAAGAGCTCTCACCAACGCTTATCTCAATCTCAACGGCAAATTCCCATTCAAGTCCAGTACCATACGACTACAATTGGATGATATTTTTATCTCACCAACGCTTATCTCAATCTTGAAGGCAAATTCCCATTCAAGTCCAGTACCATACGACTAAAATCCACCAATGGCTTTTTCCCCCGGTGTTAGGATGGGCCCTCTGCAGTTTCAACTATCTACACTTCAGGATGATCTTACTTTCATCCTACATTGTCATATCCTGTATTTTGAGCCAGAAGTACAAGAATTAGCAGGAAATAAGTAGGCTACTAAGAGTAGTTGACAAGGACTCCAACAATGTGCCCTGAAAAGATAGAATGTTTCTCAAGATCCATTTAACATACATCAACATCTTGTGCCACAGTCTTCGTTTTTTCCTTTGTTCGTCGTGCTTGTTAGGTATTCTCATATTAAGATACTTAAACATAACAGTATGATCCCTTGGCAATTTAGTCTTTCTTCTTATACTTTTGTTTTCTAATGTGTAATTTTCTTTTATAACAAAAAAAAAAACGTAAACAGCCCTTAGTAAAAATTTATAAAATAAAAGAAAAAATGTGGAAAGCGTTAAAAATTAAAACAACTAGCTCAATCTACACTTATTAAAACTTTAAATACAGCTACGAAATAGTAAAAATTTATAAAATAAAATAAAAAATATGAAGAGCATTAAAACTTAAAATAACTAACTCCGTATACACTTATTAAAAACTTTAAACACTGCTTCTGTCCAAAGTCATTCCATAACGAACTTAAGAGATCATACATGGTGTTTTTTGAGACTTGCGATGGATGGAAACTGGGAATTACTACGTAGGCGGGTCCAGGAACAAGAGTGCGCCAACTTACTGCTGCAAAGGGAAGCTCACGCCCTGAGAGAGGAGGTTCGTAGAGAAAACTTCAAGGTCAGTGTATGGTCTTCTTCTTCTTCTTTTATTCTTTGTTTGTTTCTTTGTTGTTTTTTATTTTTTTTGGAAATGTACCATCAAGCAATCATTTTCAACCATTAATTATAAAGAAACGATACTATTAATGTGCAATACCATGCCCAAAAGGTACAATATAAACACCATGTCACTCAAGGAGGATCTTAATAGAGCAAAAATGGACGCTCAGGTAGGCAGCTAGAACTATGTTATGTCTATTGTTTTTTAGTTATACCGTCTTGCAATATTTCTTTAAATCTTGGTTTCTAAAGAAACGGTGCTGTATCTGAAGGTTTATGTCCAAGAAATATACAAGAGAGACTTCATCATCGAGCGACTTCAGACTAAAGTCCAAGACATACGTGAAGAGCTTTTGAGGCCTCAGTCCGATGTCATGGTAAGCCTCTATTCCATCAATAATTAAGGACCATATGCAAAAATTTGAACGAGAGAGAGAAAAAAAAAGAGACTTGGCCAAATTACTTTTCACCCACTTCTTCAAGAGCACCTTTTTCGAAAAGCTTTAACCCTTTTCATCCTCTAACCCTTTTGCAAAATAGAAATTACAGAGTATCTGATTTATAAGTTTTACTTGTTCTTCAGCAGAAGGTGTACTATCCTGGGGTGAGGGCGAGGGCGAGGGCGGACCTAAAATAATCATTGTGGGGCACCCAAGTGGCCCAAAAACTGAAAAATGTAAACTCTGGGAATCAGAAGAAAGTTGCCCTATTGTAAATTCGCCCATGGTAGGGAGGAGCTCCTCTCTACCATAAGGGAGTCGAGCTATAAACAATTGAGTTGCCACGCTTTTGATACTGGCCTGCCATGTTGATAGGGACTAAGGTATTTTGGGCTGTCAAAGTCCCACATCAAGTAGTATAGGCTGCTTGATAGAGTACTTAAGTGGCTTGGCTTTCCCACTTCAACAGCTAGCTTTTACGGAGATACTTGGGTGCCTATCATTTGGTATCAGAGCCGGTGGCTGAAAGACTGCAGAGGCTTGGGTGCCTATCATTTGGTATCAGAGCCGGTGGCTAGTGGATCAGAAAGGGTCAGAGGGGCTGACCAGCAAGTGGCTGAGTAAAGCTCTGAGTGAAGTGCCATAGAGTGGAGCCGCCGAGACGTCGGCTTTGATACCAAATGATAAGCACCCAAATGATAGGCATCCAAGCACCTTAGAGAATCACGCCCCCCAAAAGCTAGCTGTTAGGGTGGGAGAGTGAAGGCACTTAAGTACCCTATCAAGCAGCCAAGCACATTAAAAAACAACACCCCAAAAGCTAGCTGTTGAGGTGGGAGAGCCAAGGCACTTAAGTACCCAATAAAGCAGTCCATACTACTTGATGTGGGACTTTGGCCGCCCATACTGCCTTAGTCCCTATCACATATCCTTATGGAAGCACATTAGAGAACCACACCCCAAAAGCTAGCTGTTGAGGTGGGAGAGCCAAGTCACTTAAGTATCCTATCAAGCAACCCATATTACTTGATGTGGGACTTTGGCAGCCCATACTACCTTAGTCCCTATCACATGTCCTTATGGAACCAAATGCTGCTTCTAGCATGGTGAGTTGGAGCCAAGCCTTGTGAAAATGGGCGATATTTGACCTTTGACTGTGAATTGTAGTGGACGAGTTGAGGTGATATGTAATCTGAGTGGGTCTATTGGGGTAATATTTTGAGGGTACCTCAGACATTGTTATTTTGTTCTAATTTGATCTTATGATCAAACATGTAATAGCATATATATGTTGTTACTAACTAGTGGTAGGGTTGAGGCGATGTGTAATATGAGTGGGGTTATTTTAGTCTACTTTGATCTTATGATCAAACATGTAATAGCATATGTTGTTACTATCAAATTGCTGTAATTTGGGTCTGACAGAAATTTTTTAAACCATATATAACAAATAGAAAATATATTAAAGTACCTGAAATGAATCCTAAAACATTTGCTCATATTCACGAATCCTAGCACTTTTCCTTGTTTATTTGAGCACCTGAAGCATATAGTAACTCAACGAACAAAAAATAATTTTTTTCAATTAAAACTTAAAAGTAAAATATAATGAGGATAAATATTTATTTTATGTCACATGTTTAGCAAAAGTCAAGTTAGTAATGTTGCATAAAACTGATCTTATAGCTTTGAATTAGGTTTATAACAAGACTTAGTGTGAAACTTACATGTATTGAGAAGGTGAAACTCCTTGGTAAAGAACTTTGGTTTTGGTTGTATCTATATCTGCATTCACCCAATTAGCCCAAGTTGTCGGATCCTTCCGAAATGCAGACATACCATCCATATCCTTGAGTATCTTGCCATCCACTTGAACGTAATCCCATCTGCATCAAATAGTTTCCATATTATTATTCTTATTTTTACATGCTGGCATGGATAATGGGGTGTTTGTGAAAGGCTTCAAAAATCACATTTGCACTTTACGAAATAAAACTCTTCTCACATGTTCACCTCGCACAAAATTACTTACCACTGTGTTTTTTCAACTTCTGAAACATTAAAGCTATCTGAATGAATATCTGAAAAAACATATTCTAAATGTCATCATAACATACCTATTTAATTTGTCCTCCTTCATTTTGGAAGTAATAAAAATAAAATAAACTTTCCATATAAAATCCATTTTATTTATTTTTGAGATATGTTATAGCTTAAATAAGACCCATTAAAAGTACAAGTGCACAGAGTAAAAGTCCACAATCCCTTTTTATAAAATCAAGCAGCATCAGAAAACCATGTTAAAATTTTCTGCAGTTTTCATGACGGTAAGATTCTTTTGCCAATAGGATGAGCTGAAGCATTTAAGTTACTATTAATTTGTAACTTGTTATGTTTAGAATGAATGATTAAAGGAAAGAAAGAGTTGCAAGAAAAGCTTGAGCATGTGCACTTGCTAAAGCAGGAATGTCAGGAAACAAGACAAAGTGCCATGAGACAAGTAGATATTATTATTTTTCAGCATACATAAATGAGAATAATTAGAAGATTTCAAAATAAAATTAAATAAAAGATTTTGAGCAAATTAAACTATTTACTACTAATAAAATTAAATTTTTAAGCTCTAAATTAAAAAACTTACAGTGTATTGAAACCTTTCAAGTGCTCTGAGGTACCAGAGCAATGAGTTCTCAGCCAAGCAGACTACTTCTATATGGTACAATCAAAGGTTTAAATTGAGTAGCATAAATAATATTTAACTAATTAAGGATAAATTCAAGAGGAAATGATTAATTCTCTGCAGCACCATATGAAAGTAAGTTTACTGACCACATTATTGGATTCAACAAGCAATTGTCAAAGCATCTACATAAATGGAATGATAAGCGAATATAATGAGAAAAATCAGGACTCACCAGGTTTTTCCACAGATAGCATTGGACATTCAGATGGTTCAACACCATATAACTAAGTAACAAAAAAAAAAAAGAGGTAGTAAGGAAAAGCTAACAAAAAGAATATCTGGTTCAAAAACCATACACTCAATTTTCTTAACTTCTCTGAATGTCTTACAATGAAAATGGGATACCTATTTATACTAAACCAAACTCCTTAAAATAATACAAAGGTCAAAATTGGTGTGCTTCACTAACCCATTTGTCTATCACCTACTCCCTTAGCTACCAACTCCCCTGTCGTCATTCCCTATTTCAGGATGTCACTGCCTGCATCATTGCTCTGTTTCATTTCTGTTTCATTCTCCCTGGGTTGGACAGAACTCGTTCTCGAGTTGGAATCAACATAATCAATATATGGAGACAGATCCAAAACTTTATGCCTGAGTAAAAACGACTTGGACTTCTTTTTGATTTTAATGTGTTTATCGGGTGGCAAAGGTTCAAGCTGAATCTTCATATTATCCTTCTAGAAGGAATATGTGTTTGCATAACCATCGTATAGAGCGCGTCGATCATATTGCCAAGGTCTTCCCAGAAGAAGATGACAATTGGCCATCGGAACAACATCACACCAAACTTCATCATGATACCTTTACCTATAGAAAAAGTAATAAGGCATCGTTTTGAAACTTTTACAACTTTTCCTTTGTTAAACCATTGGAGCTTGTACAGGTACTAATGGTTGTGAGTTGGTAGTTGCAACTTTTCTACCATGTAGTTGGAGACTACATTTTCATAGCCTCCGTTGTCAATAATGACGTCACAAACTTTAACTTGAGTAGCCAAGGCTCTTCTTCCTCTATGGCTTTGTGCAATCTTTGTCTAATAACAAGTGTTTCACCGTGATCAGGAGGAATGACTTCTTCATCAAAAATTGGCTCTTCATCAAAGACTGGCTCTTTATCAGGCATAGGATCCTTTTCTTCTTCAAATATTGCAAAAGTGTCCCCTTCAATAATGCTAACAACTCTGCGGTTAGGACACTCTGACGCGATATGATCGAATCCCTGGCATCTGAGCACTTGGGTGCTTTGGAGCTAAATTCTTTGGCAATCTTTGGTGGAGGCTTGCTTGAAGAGCTAGGCTGATATAATTGTGTAGGCTTGCTTGAGGAGTTATTCTGATGCATTTGTGTAGGCTGATGTATGTGTGCTTCATGTCCATCAAAAGGAATTTCGGTGGAGGAAGACGGTTGAAACGGAAACCTTTTGGGTAACTGTTTCTCAATATGGATGGCTAGACGAATGACGTAATTTAGAGTCCAGTATTGTTGGAGTTGTACTAGATGGGCAATGTTGGCATTTAACCCTCCGATATAACGGGCTATTGTATTCTCCTCCCTCTCTTGGATATCATACTTCATCATGAGCTTCTCAAATTCCCGGGTATATTCTTCCACAAACATAGCCTTTTGGTGGAGATTATGTAATTGAAGAAAATTATCTTGATAATAATCATCTGGAAGAAATTTACGGGAGAGCTCGCGTCGCATCTTGTCCCACATTCGTATCTTGCTCTTTCCTTCTCTTTCTCACCTTTTCTTGAGATTCTCCCACCATATGGAGGCATGTTTCTTTAGTTTGATGGCAACAATTTTAAATTTCTGCTTATCGGGAATCTCTTTGTACTCAAAAACTCATTCAACAGTTTGTCGCCAGTTGATGAATTTGTCCAGCTTGAGTCTTCCCTCAAATTCAGGTATGTCGACCTTAATGTCATTATGGCGGAATGGTTGTTGTCGAGGACGATGGCGGTAGTTAGGGGATAATGAACTATGGCTATTCAAATCATTTTCTGAGTGCTTTCTATGTGTTTCAAGCAAGGCTTGTTGTTCTGTTACAGTGGCCTCTAGTTCTTGTATCCGGTGTCTCATCTCCTCCATCTCAATCTCGTGTCTATTCCTGCGTCTTGGAGGCATTTTGCAGCTTAAAGTATACAGTTAATAGGTATAAAGTGGAAGGGTATAAGGGTAAGATTGGTATTTATGGAAAAGTAAGGGATAGAATTGGAAATTTTGGACAAATAGGGGTCAAAATGTAATTTAGTAATTTTCAGGGGCGGAATTATAATTTTAGAAGAAATCTGGGGTCAAAAAGATAATTTTAGAAAGTTTTAGGGCTGAAATGTAATTTTGGTAGAAATATGGGGCCAAATGTAATTTCAGAAAGTTTTGGGGAGGAAATTGTAATTTTGACCAAATTTAGGGGTCAAAATGCAATTTCTGAAAGTTGGGCTAACTGGGATTGTTGACGTGGCGATTATGACACGTGGCAGTCAATGGGTGGCTAACCTGTCGATGACGTGGCAGATGAAGCATCATCTTCAACCTTTGAACTCCGACGACTGCGTGAAATTCCGGCGATGTCCTTGGAGGCGCGTGGAACTGTTTCACGGTAGTGACCGATGCTATTTCTAGGTTTTTCGGCCTTTTGAAACACGATGGTGAGGTCGGTTTCTTCAATAAACGCTCCGAGAGTGAAAATCCGACACCCATTTTTCTCACGTTTTTTGTTTTTCACCCACTCCTCTCTCTTTCGCTCTCTGGCACTCTGGAACTCAACTCTGATACCAAAATGGTTCAGAAACCATGCACTCAATTTTCTTAACTTCTCTGAATGTCTTACAATGAAAATGAGATACCTATTTATACTAAACCAAACTCCTTAAAATAATACAAAGGTCAAAATTGGTGTGGCTCACTAACCCATTTGTCTCCCACCTACTCCCTCAGCTACCAACCCCCTGTCGTCATTCCCTGTTTCAGGATGTCACTGCCTGCATCATTGCTCTGTTTCGTTTCTGTTTCAATATGCATCTAGAATCAGCAATGATCCAGGTTGTTCGATTTAATTTGTGGTCGAGAGAGAGAGATAGGCCTCCAGAAGATTTCTTTGAAGTTGATCAGTAAATTGCATTGACTTTTAAATTCACGAGCAATATAATATCAATGTCAGGAAGAACAATATTTATATGAGCAGAACAGTTTCATTGGTGAGAGAGGAGGAAGGAATCTTCAAAACATATGATGTATGACAAAACAAGATGCACAGCATGAGTTACGGGTAAGGACTAGAACTAAAACAAAAGCTAACTTCACACGGTGTAATGAGTCCCTTCTCCTCAGCTTCTGTAATCATGCTATATCCTTTCCTGCAGCGAAGGAAAGAAATGTATCATAATAACAGAAACTTTCAAGAAAACTTTTATTGCTTGAAATAGATTAGAGCCTTGGCCTACCGTACTGCAACATCCATTTCAAAGTTATAGACTGCATGATATCAAGTGAATAGATCTTCCAAACAAACTATCAACTAAAGCATATAAGATGGGTATATGACTAGTTTTCTTTAAATAGCTCATTAAAGAAACCTATATACCTGTCTTTGACACTGGAGTAGGGTTACATCATCTCCAGCTTTGCAGCAATTCGGGCAACACAACCATCTACGATGTGGTTGAGATATACTAACGGAGTTTTACCAGCCAACTGTACATCTCAAAAATGATTTTATATGCACTGAAAGCTATAATAATTCAGTACAGACGATGTATAGCTGATTATGACTTACTGACATCTTTTGCGATGGTTTCCTTCTCTTGAGCCATTTTAAGCAAAATGCTGCAAAATCATACAAGAGAAGGAGGTCCCAGTAAACAAATAGATATAAGATATAGAAAACAAAGTAAACTCCCCTTGATATATTTTCATTCATCTATTAAGAAAAAAGATGGTGGCAACATACAGTAAAAGGTGGGGGAGCTGAAATACCATAAGCGTTCAGCTATTAGAATGACCCGACAAACACATCGCACTAACAGTCTTAAATAAATAAATAAACAAACAGCAATTTACGAGCCAAAAGTAGCGAAGTTCTAGTTCCAGTGTCTTGAATCAATCAATAGTTGATTGGCCGGAAAATTAAATAGCAAAACTTCAAAAGGAAAACTAAAAATACAGCACTAGAAGTTAATACGAAGAATCGAAAGGAAAAAACATTGCATATCGATGAATCAATCCTCGAAAAAATTATTGAAACAAGTATTTCGAAAGGCCGCTGCAACCAAATTTACAAATGAAGTTTTAAGGAAGGAGTGTCTGGTATAATTATATTTTAAAGGGGATAAAAATACACATAAGGTTTTAAAAGTGGAGCATTCAGCACAAAACCGTTAAATTTGATCTAACGCCGTTAGTGCTTTTCTTTTCTTATAATTTAACGTCGTTAGGTCAAATTTAACTGTTTTGTGCTGGGTGTTCCACTTTTAAAACTTTATGTGTATTTTTTATACATTTAAAACATAATTGTGTTGGACGCTCCTTCTTTAAAACTTCATTGGTAAATGTACTCGTTAACCCTGTATTTATATGTATGATTAGGAAGAATCATGGAGGTAGAATTAACCCATAGAAAGGAAGTATATCAGCCAATCGGGAAGATCCTAAAGCTATACGCACAAAAAGCTGGAGGCATCATATAACAGGAAAACGCGCACAGCAATTTTTCCAAAAGAATAATCAGGTTAAGGAAAACCGCTCGAAAGAAGTAAAGCAGGGAGATGGGATTGGAGAAGTTGAATAGCTCACCAGCAGGATCTTATTCTAGAAATGGGTGTCAAGTGTCAACTGCAATCAGTGGAGAGGCTGAAAGCTGGACTTGCTCTCATGTAGACGCAAGGGACGAGAAGCGCTAGGTAAGTCTTCTGTCCTTACTCCGTCAGTGAAAAATTTTAAAAATGATATTTGAAGGCGATTTCAGACCTTTATTAAAAAAACCAATTTTTTTATTTAAAAAAAATTATAATTTACTCTTATTATATAAAACTCATGAACAAGGGACTTAAAATAATAATATGACTATAATGACAAATATGAGTAACAGAGCTTTTTGGAGTTGCTGGGGGTTGATTTTTTAATTTCGAGATTAGATTTTGTCTAGTTAAACATAGGGGTAGTTAGTGACAGTGTCCATGGCAGCGGTTTCCCCACCCGTTATGATGGCAGGCCGGGGCATTTTTTTCCACTTCAAAAAATTATTTCTGACCACCTTTTTAAAAATTTTGAAAAATGAAAAGGTGTGATTAAGAATCTTAATAATCACTCGCCGCCACCTGCACCGCACTTCGGATCCACGAACAAAGTCGATTAGTCAAATATGGGCGCGCATTATATGCTCTCCCACTTGTGTTTGATGCGACAGAGAGGTTGGCTGGCAGTATTTTTAAAAAGAAGGGCTATAAAAAATTATAAAAAATCTCATGATGTTATGAAAATAAGAAAAGTATAAGAAATTGACATAAGGGAGAAAAAGAATATTGAGAGAAAATTGGAGAAAAAATATGAATGAGCTCTCATTCACTTCATTGTTGATGCTAATACATTAAACATGACATCTGTTTATAGGCTTCTAATAATTGAATTCTATATATATGATTACAAGGAAATAAAGATGAGCATAATAATATTAATAATAAGAAACTCCCACAAATCATTCGTTGGGGAAATTAAAAGGTTATAACATTGAACACATGGAATCCTAAGAGTGAGAGGCTATGGAATGAAGGACATATGAAAGGCCAAGAGTTGGATAGTTTATGGACATCCTTATTATATAATATTTATAACACTCCCCTTTGGGTGTCCCTAAATAAATATTGTGCCTCATTAAAACCTTACTAGAAAAAACCCAATGAGACAAATGCTTAGTAAAGGGAAAAGAATACACAATACATATTGAAGCTGCCTCATTAAAAGTCTTACTAGAAAAACCCAGTGGGACAACACCTTGGTTAAGGAAACAAGTACAACATGGTCTCTATTTTACATGATGATAATATCGTATTTACTCCCCTTGATAATAACATCAGTTTTACTCCCCTGTTAAGAACATCGCTTCCAATGTATTATCGAGCATATCATTCTTTTGGCCACCAAACTATGAATGATATATTGTCACCAAATGTTATGCTGGATGTATTCCTCTAATATATCTTTTGGATATGTTAAAAATCAGTATATTATGCCTTTATTTATTCATTGTGGAAACAATAAAGAAAAATTATTCTGAAAATCATCAAAATATGTCTTGCATCCTCATATTCAATTTGTTTTGAACAAAATAATATCATATAATATGTTCATAGGACTATCACACCAAATCTCATGTTTGTTATCTATTGTGTACTTACAATATTAGCATGTTACATATTCTCATAAACTCTAAGGTATTTCTAGACCATTAAATTCAATATATCTTTGCAAAAAAATTCACCATAGCAAAAATATGTGGTTTTGAAATATTTAATGCATTCGGTAACTTGATCTATAAGTCAAGTAAAATGTAAAATTAGTTATTTTCCAATATATTTTTCAATCAATTATATATGCTTGAACTATTTTCAAACTCACATAACATTTTATATATAAAATGATTTTCTTGTATATGCTTTTGGTATTTTAGATCCTTTAAGGATTCATATATAAATTTCAATATTTAATAAACTATATGAATAGGCTATATATAATAATATCTAACAGACGCATAATTTTGTTTTCATATGCTGCCACAAATACAAAATTATTGTATCCACCACAAATAGTTTGCTTCATCATAGTCTTCATTAACATTTGTGAAAATATTTATTTTCACTTAAATATTTATATATTTCATATTCAGCTGGGATTGCAAGTCCATAATTTTCACATGTCGAAATAATGTAATCTCATTTTCATTACGTCTTTTCCCCTTTTACTTTTCCTTTTTCGCCAATCATCATTCTATCTACTCACAAGATGGATTTATGCATAAGATCCTCAATTGATCACATGAAATTATTATCAAGACTATTGTCGACAACTTAATTTTTTCGATTCCATTTTTCCTATGACATAATTCATTGAGATTCCTTCATTACTTTTAGGAACCTCAACTTCTTTTGAGGTTTTTGCAATTAGTTATGTCTTGACCTCTTTTGGAGTATTTGCCTCCTTAATATGATTATATTGATTATTTTCTCTTTTCTCTTTTCTTTTGGAATTGATTATTCTCTCATACTTCAGGCATGTATCACTTTCATTTATGCTAATTAGAGCATTTTTAACTGGAATATGAGATTTAGTAATTCCCATTAAGGCAAGTAATTACATTTGGCAGATTTTATGCAATATTTTATTAATGCAAAACCTAATAAACTTCTGGTTTATATTGCTATATTCGAGGATCTATACTTGATAATAATAATGCATTCCTTTTATTTTCTTTTCTAACTATTCAATTTCTCTCCCTCACGTTAGGAAAACTTTGTCAAATGACAATCAACTAATCATGCAGTATAAATCTCCTGAGTCCATTTGTTTATATTAAAAACATCATTTTGTTTCATTTAGAGAAAAATAAGAAGGAGGTTCTTACCTAACATTTATCTTTTTTTTAAATATCCATCTATGTGCATTATGGTGGATCAATATGAATGCATATTCTAGCTTTTTAAGATAGAATATACCTGGTTTCTAATCAAAAGCCAATTTTATCGGGAGGATTTGGTTGGCTAGTATAAGTACTGCAATATGTAAGATTAAATATGCCAACATCAAAATATAAATTTTATTCTCATAAGTATTAATTTAGCTATTTATGGAGGCTTCAATGAATGAATTGCATAATCTGGAAATTGCACTCAACGTAATAATTTATTCAAACATTCCTGCAAACTTCAGGTTGCAAACTAATAGTAATATCACATGTAACCATCTTATAGATGCATCTATCAAAATTATTGTATATTTATATGGTTTACATGCTATTTGAATGAGCTCATATGAGTTTGATATATTTATAGAAATATAGAGATCCTATAACAACCTAGGCGATCACCACGTGGAAATTGTCCGCTTTGGGCGCACACAGTCCCCACGGTTTTGTTCTCCTAGGTGCCACCGTAATCATAGTCCTAAATTAGTTGGAGAGGAGAACGAAGCATGTCTTATAAGGGTGCGGATATCTCTTCTTCGTGGACACGTTTTCTGGGGGGTCTCGATGGCACCCAGGAGAACAAAACCGTGAGGGACTGTGTGCACCCAAAGCAGACAATTTCCACGTGGTGATCGCCTGGGCTATTACAAATCCATTCTAAATCATTACTTGTGATACTCTCATAGTCAAATTTCTTTGAGAACAAGCAAAACATAATAATTCTTGAATTATATAATATGTTGGCTATTCATGAAGAATCTTCTAGTTCTTTAATGTATGTCACACGTAATCTTTTATATATGACTCGAATGATCAAACAAGTCATGCCAACAATAAATTTGTTTGGATCAGTAAACTATTGGTTTACTGTAACATGTTACTTAACCAACAACAAAATTTTCAATTTCCATAAGTATTGATATAAAATGTCAATATGACATCCATTTTTAGGAAATCGATAGGTTTTATGATGAAGTATATGAGTAGAACTTTTCAATATTAACTCACACTTATATTCTAAAAATCTTCCCCTCAAGCGTAAGTTATATAAATACACTTTCTTTATTTCTCTATTTTAAAGACAAATTAGTATATAATAAGCCAATAATATATCTTTCATTTGAAAACTCAAGTACTTCATAATTCACAACTAATCATGGATTTCAGTCAATTGAGTTATCACTTAGACCCTGAAATAGAGTGAAACTCTAATGTAAATATATGATTCATATTTTCATGATCAATTCTTATTCTGCCCATAGAATTTAAGAAAAATCTATATTAATTCTCTAGAAACTATATCGACTTTATTATATTTATGCTCTTCAGGAACTATATTATCGCATATTTATATAATTTTATTACTCATTAATAATAATATGCTTCAATTTGCCTCTTTTAATGCATATTCAAAATATGAAATGTTTAGAATTTTTCATTAGATAAAGAAATATGAGGAGATCCATAATCAAAATATATAAAGATCTTATTGCAATGATTTGCGATAGTTATGGGCTAAAATTAATTTGAGAGAAATGTAAAGACAAAAGCATTATAATACAATAATAATTATGATATGTATATTCTTCTTTCAAATATTCCCTACTATTTGATCATTAATAAATTTGACCTGCACTATATATATAGTTCATGCACATTACGAAAATGATTTTATCTAACAAATCATAAACTATTCATAATGAACTTTCTCATTAAATTAAATAAGTTCTCATTCTCTTAATTCAAATATGATATATGATTTTTTTTTTCACAAATGTGACGTAAAGCCAATTTGATTCAAATATATATCATATTATATATTATATCATAATTAATGTATGAAACTTGCACATATCATATGAGAATGCTAAGGAGTTGAAGAAATGACAATACAATGAATTGGGAGAGGAGACAATAACTTATCAATACTAAAATAAAATACAAATTGTAGAGTATTTGTATGCCTTTCAATAATGAAAGTTTGGAACTAAGAAAAATTGCATATATATGTAAGGCAACGTAATAGTGCTTAAGAGGAGAAAAGAGATGGAAGACAAAGCTAAAATGAAAAATATGACTAATAATGAAAGAAAGTACCTTGATGTTAAGATATATGAGTTGAGTGTTTGTTGGAAAATCTATGGTGCAACAGAGAAACACAATTCCCAAGAAGCAAATAGAGGTGGTAAGCTTCATTGATGTATGAATATATGAATAATATTCACATACACTATATACTTAAAGTTATAAATAAATTGTACAATTATACATAAAGAAGATAATTAAACAACTTAATTGTATAATTAAATGTTATATGAATAAGTATTAGAAACCATATCATTTCATATGGCCTAATGACAATAACCATGAGGTAGAATCCTAAAAGGCCATGAAATCATGAACATCCATACACCATAATGTTTAAATTATAAATTGGCACTATATTAAAATTTTAAAATGACCAATAATTACCTTTTTGTCTATTTAATTTCATATATCACTCATGCCGATATCACTATATCAAATAAAAATTTCTCTCTCACAGATTAGTTACAATGGATTTAAATTTAAACACCAATCAAAATCAAAATCATATAACCTTCAGGACTTACAATTATTTCTTTTGGCTTTACAAGCTAATAATCTTTTTCCATAACTCATTGCTTTAAGCATCATAACTAATTTTGCTATTTTTCAAAATATCTCATGGTCGTTTTGGCTTCACAACCATTTTGATCTTTATTTTCAATAATAAATTGGCGGTAAATATTAGTCTATATGACTTCTGGTCATATTATAGTATTTTTTCTATCGATATGACTTCTAGTCATAATATAACATTTACTCGTAATTTTAATCACCTTAGAAATGTTATGATTTTCATGATTGTAGTTCAATAGCCAAGACAAAGTATTCCTAGCTTTCAACTATCAATTCCACCAATGCAATGAGATCATGTTCATTTTCACTCTTACATATGTTCTTTGCTTTCAATAGCATCATCAATTTCTCCAAATATTGGTCTTCAGGACCATAGAAAAATTCTTGCAAAGCTAAATAGTTTTTTCTTGTTTAATTTGATATTTGAACCTTTAGCCTTTAGGGCTTTAATATTTGTAACAATTAAATCATCAAAGTGCCAAATTTTTTCTTGTCAATCTTGTAATTTAATGAAATCAATAGCGTTCTTTCTTATAAGAATTATTACAAGAGTGATGTGACTTCTGGTCATCTGATCACGAAATTAAGAATATTATGGCTTTTGGCTTCTTGATAAAATTAAAATACTATAAAATAAATTAAGTAAATTCAAATTCATAGTCGAATATAAATAATAGATAAGCCCATGATCATATGGACCACATTATATGATCATATATAATACTATTATATATTAATGTAATATAATAAAAAAATGAAAATAAAAGATTGACATAATGATATAACAATAATATATTAATATAAATAAATGAAATGTCAATAAAATAACAATAAAACAAGATGAAATAAATAACATAAAATAAAGAAACATAAATGATAATATTTAACATAAAATGAAATAAAATAAATAAATATAAATATTACATAAGTAAACAAAAAGAATGAAACGTAAATAAAATGAAATAACATAATATAACAACATAAAATGTAAAGAATACTAGAATATAAAATAGAGAAATATAAATTTTACATAATAAGTGATTACCGGAAAATGATAAATAAAAGTAAAAGGAAAGAAAGCTTGCGAAGGATAATAAAGCAACAATAATCTCAAATCTTAGCCATGGAATCCGATGTATAAAACAATCGGTAAAAATGTCTCTTTAATTCTATATAGTGGCTTAGATTATTCCAGATATATATGTAAAAAATAACAACATGAAAGATAAAAACAGATAGCGTAAAATAAAAATAACAAAAACAATATAGAATAATAGATCGATAATGTAAACTAGAAAGATAAAATAACATAGAGAATAAACAATATAAAATATAGTATGAAAATGAGAAAGTTAGAGAGTAGAAGAGATAGAAAACTAGACCATAGGCCTTCTGAGCGAATTCATTCTGATAATGTGTTATGAAAATAAGAAAAGTACAAGAAATTGATATCAGGGAGATAGATAATATTGAGAGAAAGTTGGAGGAGAAATATGGAGGAGCTCTATTTATAGGCCTCTAACCATTGAATTCTATACATATGGTTACAAGGAAATAAAGATAAGCATAATGGTATTAATCAAAAGAAACTCCCACAAACCATTCATTGGGGAAGTTAAAAGGCTATAGCATTGAACACATGGAATCCTAATATTTACAACACATGACATGACGGAATGAATATGAAAGGCTAAGAGTTGGATAATTTATGAACATCCACATCATATAATATTTACAACACATGACAAATTCATCTATGATAAATTTTTTTAAGGATTTTATTGTGATTAATTCTGGATATAAAGTTATTAAATTGCCCTTACTAATTAAAAACATACTGTCGGGTATTGATAACTTTGTTAGCCATTTTGACAATTGCATTTGCCTATTTTGACAAGTTTATTTTTCCACTTGGACAAGTTTTAAAATAACAAGTTAATTTATACTTGTCAAAATAAGCTGACGAAGTTGTCAAAATTGGCAGAGACTTATGAAAATACGTACAATAACTTTTAATTTTAGGACTTGTCCAAGGGAGAAAATGAACTTATAAAAATAGGCAGACGCAGTTGTCAAAATGGCTGACGAAGTTGTCAATACCTGAATGTGTATTTTCAATTAGTAAGGGCAATCTGGTAACTTCGTATCCATAATTAATCACAATAAAGTCCTTAGGGATATTTCTTATAGGGGAATTTCTGTGAGACGTTTTGGTAATTTTGTATGTTCCTTGGGATGTCAATGTGATTTTCCCTTTAAAATGCTCCACAAGTGAATTAAGAAATTTTTAATGGCAAATTAACTTCCCTCCATATTTGATGTCGGGAAAATGAAAATGAAGTACAAAATCAAATAAGTTGTATGAAATAAATTACATAATCTTTCTCCAATTTAATTATTAGGCCCAAATAAATTTTAAATTTGATTAGGAGTGATAAGTAAAATATTTGTATATTAATTTTCCTTTATATGATGATTTTATGGATGATATTTGAGCTCAATTTAATAAATTTGGGTGTAATTAATAAATAAATAATGATTTTGGCATAAAATAGAATTTCTTGAAAAATACTAAATTTGACCCTCTTTCAGTTTTCAGGCAATATTTGGAGCTCCAGATGTCGGATTATGACATTTTTTATATGGATAAAAAGCTAAGAAAGAGCTCTACAACTTTGATGTTGAAACAAAAACCTAGTTTTATCTCCAAGGGTCTCGAATTTTGCTTGGAAGTTGAAAGCGTGAATCATCTACCATTCCACCAACCATTTCATCTACCTTCATCTTCTTTTTCACCTACTACTTCATCTACCACATTCTATCTACTACTTCACCTACCATATTTCATCTACCACTTCATCTACCTTAATCCATTCTTCCCTATATAAAGCCACCATCTTCTTCACATTTCATATACCAATTCATATCCATTACTCTCCTCTCCTCTCCACATACACCATCTTAGAGTTAATTTTATGTATTGTATTATTTTTTTCATGCCTCCATCTTGGAAGGGTTAGGATTGTATTACTTTTTGCATGCCACGTACATGGAAGGTTTTACCTCCTAAAGGGACGGCTAGATTTTTCCATTTTTTCATACATTTTTTTGTTGTATATTTATGTTTGAGAATTTAATATTCAAGTTTTATGTAGTATTTATGAGGATTTTATTCTAGTTTTATATAATGTCAATTTATTTTGGTTTTATTTTTAATTTTATCATGAACTAAATTTTCATTTTCCTAGGGTGATGACCTAGCTTACTAATAACGGATTGAATCTTAACTTATTAAATCTAGTTTTAATTTTTCTTTCATGATTGATTTTTAATTATTATTCTTATTGCTTTCATTTGATTGGTCATCTTTTGAATGATTTCAATATATATATTGAGACCGGAAGGAGATACATGTGTGTGGACCCTATAATTAAAACCATAACTTGCATAGGAAATAAGAATATATTCATATGAGTTGTGTAGTCTTATAGAGTTTCATAAATTTTAATGCATAATTAATTGCTTAAATTCATATAGGAATATATTGGATTAGCAATTAATTATAGAATTGCTTGACCTTGGAAGAGGCTAGTAATTAAATTAGGGAAACTAGACTATCAATCATGTGAAATAAATTGGGCTAAAATAGATAAGTGATTCAATCCAGAATTTGTTAAGTGAAATTTGACCCCTAGGGCTTTTTCTCATATTTGCTTTCATATTATTTGCACTCATATTTTGTCATTTTATTTTGTTCTATCAACCACCAACTACTCGATCAACTAAATAGAATTAAAATTACCCATTTTGGTACTTAGTGATCAATCCTTGTGGGAACGATACTCTACTTACTTCTGTATTACTTGATTACGACAGTGTACACTTGCACTATTTAATAGACCATTTACATTCGTAACAAGTTTTTGGTGCCGTTGCTGGGGATTGAAGTCATTAAATTTAATACTAAGTAATTTTAATACTAATTTGGTCTTCATATTATATTTGGTTTTATTCTTGGTGTCTTGTGTTTCTTTTCAGGCTTTGGCTTAGTGTATGACCAGATCGAAGGAGACTGAACTATTGCCTTTTGATTTGAAGATCGAAAGAACTTATCGAAGAAATTGAAGAGTTCAGAAGCAGTCTACTCTACTTCAATCCTAAGCAATCTGATGGCAAATCTGGGGGGAGGAACAACAGATACCAAAACACTCCGTGACTATGCAACACCAACAGTCATGGGGACAAGTATAAGAACAGAAGGAGGATGATGTAATACCAGGAAGAATCAGCTTTCCAGATAATACTCCGCCATATGTACCACCAGTTCCATATCCTTAGAGACTCGTGAAAGCAAAGTTAGACAAGCAGTTTGGCAAGTTCCTGGAAGTTATCAAAAAGCTATATATCAACATTCCTTTTACAGACGCTCTTGCCCAAATGCCCAGTTATGCAAAATTCATGAAGGACATTCTCTCAAATAAGCATAAGCTTGAGGAATTTGAAACAGTTGCACTTACTGAGGAGTGTAGTGCTATTGTCTAAAAGAAATACCACCAAAGCTGAAAGATCCAGGAAGCTTTTGCATACCTTGCACTATAAGTCAATGTCACTTTGACAGAGCACTTTGTGACCTGGGAGCAAGTGTAAACCTCATGCCTCTATCTATCTACAACAAACTCAGTCTTAGAGAGGTGAAGCAGACCACAGTTTCATTACTTTTGACTGATCCATCAATAAAACATCCGAGAGGTATCTTAGAAGATGTTCTGGTAAAGGTGGACAAACTCATATTCCCAGCTAATTTCATAATACTTGACAAGGAAGAAGACCAAGAAATTCCTATCATTCTTGGGAGGCCATTTCTTGCAACTGGGAGAACGTTCATAGACGTGCAACAGGGGAAATTAACCTTGCAAGTTCAAGATAATCAAGTATCCTTCAACATTTTCAAGGCTTTACCCTTTCCAGATGAAGGTGACACTTGCCACAGAGTCAATACATTGTCTAGTTGCACAAAAGACATGGTGAACGAAATCTGTATGGATCAACCATTAGCAATGGGAATGGTAGATATATCAAAATCTACTAATCCAAAAGTCTTAGAGCAGATAAGGTACCTTGAAGAAAATTCCCTAATTTTTATCAAGAAACCATTTGAAGATCTTGGGGAAAGGCCAAGTAAGCCGGTACCATCAACAGAGAAACCACCAGTACTGGAGTTGAAATGCTGCTATCCCACTTGAAGTATGTTTATTTGGAAGGAGATTCAACATTACTTGTAATTGTCTCTGCAGCTCTTACTCCTGATAAAGAAGAAAAGTTATTGAAAATTCTAAGGGAGTATAAAACAGCATTTGGATGGTCAATAGCCTATGTAAGAGGGATTAGTCCTTCAATTTGTATGCATAAGATCTTAATGGAGGACAACTACAAGCTATCAGTCGAGCACCAGAGAAGACTCAATCTAAACATGAAGGAAGTGGTGAGAAAGGAGGTAATAAAGTGGCTAGATTCTGGCATAATTTACCCAATCTCAGACAGTCAATGGGTAAGTCCAGTTCAAGTTGTACCAAAGAAAGGAGGAATGACTGTAGTGCCCAACAAGAAAAATGAACTGATTCCATAACGAATGGTGACTGGATGGAGAGTATGTATCGACTACAGAAAGCTCATTAAAGCCACCAGAAAAGATCACTTCCCTCTGCCATTTATAGACCAGATGCTTGACAGACTAGTAAGGAAAGCCTATTATTGTTTCCTAGACGGGTACACAGGATGTAATCAAATTACAATTGCACCAGAGGATCAAGAGAAAACAAATTTTACATGTCCATATGGTACATTTGCCTTCAGAAAGATGCCATTTGGTCTATGTAATGCACTAATAACATTTCAAAGGTGTATGATAGCGATCTTCTCAGGCATGGTGGAAAGGTTCATTGAGGTATTCATGGATGATTTTTTAGTTTTTGGATAATCATTTGATCATTGTCTTTCAAATTTGGCAAAAGTTTTGCAACATTATGTGGAGACAAATTTGATTCTAAATTTGGAGAAATGCCATCTCATGGTAAAAGAAGGAATCATGCTGGGTCACAAGGTATCTGATCGAGGCATTGAAGTGGACCGAGCTAAGATTGAAACAATTAAAAAGCTACCACCTCCTTCCTCAATCAAGGGTATTTGGAGTTTTTTTGGGACATGCCGGATTCTATAGAAGATTCATCAAGGACTTCTCAAAAATCATAAAGCCACTTTGCATGCTGTTAGAGAAAAATACTCCCTTTGTGTTTAATGAGGAGTGCTTATCAGCCTTCCAAACATTGAAAAGTGCCTTGACTTTTGCACCTGTCATCATCGCTCTAGATTGGAACCTTCCATTCGAAATGATATGCGATGCAAGTGATTATGTAGTTGGAGCTATTTTAGGCCAAAGAAAAGATAAGGTCTTTCATGCCATCTACTATGTTAGCAGGACACTCTCAGACACACAGCTGAATTATGCAACAACAAAAAATGAGCTATTAGCAATTGTGTTTGCATTCGACAAATTCAAAGCCTACTTGATCGGGTCAAAGGTCATTGTCTGGACGGACCACTCAATATTCAAATACTAGATTGAGAAGAAAGACGTTAAGCTTATACTGATCAGATGGGTACTTCTGCTACAAGAATTTGACTTGGAGATTAAAGACAAAAAGGGGACCAAGAATCTCGTTGCAGATCATCTTTCTCGGTTAGAACCACCTGAACAAAAGAAAGAATCACCAATCCAAGAGAATTTCGCAGATGAGCAACTTTAATCATGTAGTCACAACCTACCCTATGGTATGTTAAGTTTGTGAATTATTTGGCAAGCGGAGTAATGCCTTATGAACTTTCTAAAGTGCAAAAGAAGAAGTTTCTGGCTGATGTAAGGCATTACTTTTGGGAGGATCCGTTCTTATACAAACAATGCCCAGATTGAATTATCAGGCGATATGTTCCTAAAGAAGAAATGAACAACATCTTAAATCATTGCCATTCATCCCCATATGGTGGTCATTTTGGAGCAAATAGAATAGCTACTAAAGTCCTTTAATCAGGATTTTACTGACCAACACTCTTCAAGGACGCTCACAAAATTGTGGCAACTTGTGACAGATGTCAAAGAACGGGAAATATCTCAAGGAGACACTAACATCTTAGAAGTTGAACTCTTTGATGTATGGAGGATTGATTTTATGGGGCCTTTTCCATCCTCATTTAGCAACCAGTTCATTTTAATAGTTGTTGACTATGTCTCCAAGTGGGTTGAAGTAGTTGCCTTTCCTATAAATGATTCTCGAGTGGTTGTGAAGTTCTTGAGGAAGAATATTTTTACAAAATTTGGAGTGCCTAGAGCTATATCAATGATAGAAGAAGGCATTTTTGTAATCAGCAGCTTCAGTTGGTATTAGCTAAATATGGAGTAACATATAAGGTTGCAACTCCATATCATCCACAAACTAGTGGGCAGATGGAAATCTCAAACAGAGAACTGAAGTGGATCTTAGAGAAGACGGTGAATTCCAATTGGAAGGACTGGGCACAGAAATTAGAAGATGCACTTTGGGCTTATAGAACTGCCTTTAAGACACCAATTGGTACATCCCCATATCAATTGGTCTATGGAAAAGCATGCCATCTTCCAGTAGAAATGGAGCACAAAGCATATTGGGCAGTAAAAGCCTTAAATTTTGACTTAAAGGCAGCTGGTGTGAAAAGGCTTCTCCAACTCAATGAGCTTCAAGAATTCAGACAACAAGTTTATGAAAATGCCAAGTTATACAAGGAGAAGACAAAAATGTGCCATGATAGAAGAATTTTGAGGAGAGAGTTCACACCAGGACAAAAAGTGCTTTTATACAACTCAAGGTTAAAGCTCTTTCCAGGAAAGCTAAGATTAAGGTGGTCAGGTCCTTTTACTGTGATTCAAGTATGGCCATATGAAATTATGGAGATTCAAGATAGTGATAAAAAATTCAAGGTGAATGGGCAAAGGCTCAAAGAATACAATGAAGGTGCACTCAACACTTTGAAATCTGTCATCAGGTTTGAGGAACCAACAGGTAAGTCCTCAATCTAGTAATTTAAAAAATAATAATAAAAAAACAAGAAAAAAATTTTTGGTTTGGTCTTTATCTAGCTAAAGACGTTAAAGAAGGGCAGCTATTTAGGAGGCAACCCAAAACTTCTTTCCTACTCTTTCAAACTTCTTTCCTACTCTCTTAAACTTCTTTCCTACTCTCTCATTTTTTTCTACTCAACGAAACACACTGCACTGAGTTGAGAACTTTAGTTTCCATTAGTTTCATTTTAAGTTACCAAGGAGGAATCTCTTGTAAAGCTTAAGAATAGGTTCCCCACTCTTCCCAAAGATGTGCTCAGGAAGATCTATAACAGTCGACTTGAAAGGATGAAGATATTTAAGCGTTTAGGCCTTGCTGTGGACATACACTGGATCAATGAAGCTAAGTTATGTTTAGCAGGTGAGATCCATCAATCATTTGTTAAACCTTTGCCAGGAATGGGAAGAAGTTCTTACTTTAAAAAGAGAAGATCTAAAAGGATGAACGTCTGCCATAAATATGCAAGGTGGTATTGTGATAAGCGCTATAGAAGTAAAGGTATGGTTTCTATAAATCGAGAAGATAAAATTAAATTTATAAAGGATGGACTAAGTAAGGAGTCACTAGATGATATCATTTAAACTCTTAAGACACATCCGAGTGGTGATGTTCATCGTATTCTTCTTAATTTAACGGACATATTCAACAGAGAAAAAAAGCATTATTGTCTTGGGAATCTGATGTTAAATAACCATGTTTACTAGTTTATAAGAAAACTAGATAGGAAGTAAATCCTCAATTCATAGAAAGTGTTTAAGCCGTTATTGGACATAAAAACAGAGGAAGATGTGAGCCAAAATCACAACTACTGTACATAATCATATTTTTGTCTAATCGTCTTATCTTTTCCGTAGTTTTTGTCTAATCTATCTTATCTTTTCAGCAGCTTTTGTCTAATATGTCTTATCTTCTCAGTAACTTTTGACTTTTTTCTCCTTTCTTCACGTAAATTATGCTGGTCATTCGTGTCTGAAGTTTTTCAAAATTTTTTGAAAAATGCGTGTTTTGTATGATTTTGTTATCAGTGCTTTAGTGTTATATATATGTACTCTTTCATTTGTAAATATGCACACTTTCACTTGTAAATATGCAGTCTTCCTCTTATAAGCAAAAATGGTCTGACAGAAAAGAAAAGAAAAAGGGTATCATACAAAGATATAGATTTATATCTATCTGCATATTTGGTGAGATTGGTATGGGTAAGGATGGAGAGTTTATAATAGCAGCAAATGAACTTGGAAATGCATTAGCTGCTAGAAAGATCAATTTTGTACATGGGGGAGGCATCCAGGGCCTAAGGGGAACTGTGGCCATTTCTGCATCCATGAATGGAAGCAAGGGTTTGAGTGTAAGGGTGAAGGAGTTGGAAGACCACATCTTCTCCTTCGGACAAGAGTTACAAGTTTCATGTTTGCCTGAACGTATGGGATAAATGTTCTACCATGCTCAAGCTTTTATTGCTCTTCCCAGTGGTTTGGAGACGTTGGATGGGATCTCTAGCGTTGCATATTGTGCTAAGTTGAACTATCACAAAAAGCCATTAGGATTGTTAAATGTTAATGGTTTTATGATGATTTGTTATGTTTTTTTGATCATGCTGTGGACAAAGGATTCATACCCCAAGCGACTGGCCACTCCATAATTGCTGCACCAACTGCTGATCAGCTGCTCGATCAACTGCAAACCTATGAACCTAAACCAGATCTTTTCATCAAGCAAATAGGTGGGCAATCTTCAGATAGCAGTCAGAAGTAGAACCCAAATACCACTCTTTGGTTGTAACTTTCCTTAATCTCTTGGTTTTACTTTATTGTGTGTTTATGTTTAAAAAAAAAATCTCTAAGCTCTAGAAGACATTGGGGACAATGTCTGATTTAGGTTAGGGGAGGAAGAAATTTTTTTTTGTTAGTTAGTAAAACCATTAAATGCATGGGGTGTGGAAAAAATGGCAGAGTAAGGAGCTATTCTTAACTCCTAAGACGCATTTTGTTGCATGTTTTTGTTCATTTTTATTAAAAAAAGAGTAAAAGTGAAAAAACAATCATCCTATTTAAGTGCTCTGTAATGATCTTAAGAAGTATATAAGTTTTGAGTATGGATCAATTGATTTAGAGATTTCATAGCATAAATGAACAATTTATTGTTACAATTGGTGATGAATTTTGTGATTGAATGAGCTGAGTTTGAAAGCCCCTAACTGTGAGATTTTGAGCCTATAATGATTATTTCTCTTGTGTGTGATATTCACCTATTAAGTTGTCACTCTAGAACTTGTTTTAAATTTGGTTGAAATTACATCTCACATGAACATTCAAAAATGATAAAGGCATTCATTTTGTTTAACCAAAGCCAAATAGCCAACCTTACAATTATACCGTTGATAAGCCCCTTTGAGCTTAATTAACTATTTCTTTGTTCTCAACCTATTAACATATGCTTTAATGATATATCAAATGCTTTTACCTAATTCGGAGGATTAGCAAAGTATTTGAAGTTTTTGTAAAATGGGCTTTTGACAAATGTGGGGGTGTATATATCATCAGCTTTATAATTGCAAAAAAAAAAGATGACTGAAAAAAAAGAAAAAAAAAGGAAAAAAATTTGAGTATTCGAATTGTGGGTTGTTGTGATGAAATAGATTTATTCAGAAGCTGGCCCATTTTTTTCAATTGTTCTATTAACTTTTTAAATTTAGCCCTTCATATCACATTTTACATTCCTTTTACCTTAACCCCACTACAACCCTTAACAAGTCCCTTTGATTTGAGTTATGCATGTGAAATAGGTAGTGTAGATTGAGATTTTTAGCAAGCCTATGGTAGTGCAATCTTCTTCGGTTGAATTTGAGCGAAACACTTATCCTTAAACACTTGAGAGATTGGGAGAATGAGTCACAATTACTAACTCGGTTTATTCATTTCCAAATAAAGTTACTAGTTTACATTTTCGTTGATTCATGAATACTATGATCTCTTTATTTTTCAATTGTGTTCTTGCTTATGACTTGACACTTTTGATTTTGTTGGAAGCACTTAATGGTTACTCCCTGTCCGAGGACGTCCAAGAGCTAAGTGTGGGGGAATTTGATAAGTAAAATATTTGCATATTAATTTTCCCTTATATGATGATTTATGGATGCTATTTGAGCTCAATTTAATAAATATGGGTGTAATTAATAAATAAATAATGATTTTGGCATAAAATAAAATTTCTTTAAAAATACTAAATTTGACCGTCTTTCAGTTTTCAGGCAATATCTGGAGCTCTAGATGTTGGATTGGGACGTTCTTTATATGGATAAAAAGCAAGAAAGAGCTCTATAACTTTGATGTTGAGACCAAAATCCAGTTCTATCTCCAAGGATTTCGAATTTTGCTTGGAAGTTGACAGCGGGAATCATCTACCATTCCACCAACCATTTCATCTACCACTTCATCTTCCTTTTCACCTACTACTTCATCTACCACATTCTATCTATTACTTCACCTACCATATTTCATCTATCACTTCATCTACCTTACTCCATTCTTCCCTATATATAGCTACCCTTTCCTTCACATTTCATACACCAATCTATATCCATTACTCTCCTCTCTTCTTCACTTACACCATTTCATATCCATTACTCTCCTCTCCTCTCCTCTCCACATACACCATCTTAGAGTTAATTTTATGCATTGTATTACTTTTTGCATCCATCCATCATGAAAGTTTTATGATTGTATTACTTTTTGCATGCCACGTACATGGAAGGTTTTACCTCCTTAAGGGACGGTTAGATTTTTCCATTTTTTCATGCATCTTTTGGTTGTATATTTATGTTTGAGAATTTAATATTCAAGTTTTATGCAGTATTTATGAAGATTTCATTTTATTTTGATATAATGTCAATTTATTTTTGTTTTGTTTTTAATTTTATCATGAGCTAAATTTTTATTTTCCTAGGGTGATGATGTAGCTTACTAATAATGGATTGAATCTTAACTTATTACATCTAGTTTTAATTTTTCCTTCATGATTGAGTTTTAATTATTATTCTTAATGTTTTCATTTGATTGGTCATCTTTTGAATGATTTCAATATATATGTTGAGACCGGAAGGAGATACATGTGTGTGGACCCTATAATTAAAACCATAACTTGCATATGAAATAGGAATATATTCATATGAGTTGTGTAGTCTTATAGAGTTCCATAAATTTTATTGCATAATTAATTGCTTAAATTCATATAGGAATATATTGGATTAGCAATTAATTATAGAATTGCTTAACCTTGGAAGAGGCTAGTAATTAAATTAGGGAAACTCGACTATCAATCATGTGGAATAAATTGGGCTAAAATATATAAGTGATTCAATTCGAAATTTGTTAAGTGAAATTTGACCCCTAGGACTTTTTCTCATATTTGCTTTCATAGTATTTGCACTCATATTTTGTCATTTTATTTTGTTCTCTCAACCACCAACTACTCGAGCGACTAAATAGAATTAAAATTACCCATTTTGGTATTTAGTGATCAATCCTCGTGGGAATGATACCCTACTCACTTTTGTATTGCTTGATTACGACAGTGTACACTTGCACTATTTAATAGACCATTTACACTCGTAACAAGGAGTTTTGCATTTTGGTTGAGAATACGATGGTCTTAAATATCACTTGAACTTAAAAATTCCAAATTGGTTTTGTTGATAATAAGAGTAATGAGATTGACAAAAAGAGTATAGCGATTGACAACTCAGGTTTTTAGAAAATTACTGATTTAAAATTTTAAAGCTCAAGTGGTTTTTGTTTCCTGCTGAATATTTTAATTTGTACGTGTCATAAGGTATTAAACATTAGATGAATGAACATGGAAAAATCCTAATAAAGAACTTTAAAAATGCTAAAGGACAAATGGTGTTTTGAATATTTATAATCCCAAAAAGATATTAAGTTCAATTTATTTTTTAAAAAATTAAAAGAAAAAGACCAATTTTTTGTAACTTTAGTTTTTTAAGTGAAAAATTGACACTTTCTTAAAAAGTTTAGATAAGAAATTAGCAAATTTAGATATGGAATTCACAACTTTAGTTTTTTAAGTGAAATTAGATATAGCAAATTAGGCAAGGTGTGGGGCATGGAATTCACAACTCTTCCTCGGTGAATCCAAACCCAACTCTATGCTTCCCCTAAGCTTGCCTAAGGGTGTGTTTGGTTTGAGGGGAGGGGAGGGGAGGGAGGGAATGAGACGATGGGTAAATTACCTTTTTGGGTTAAAAGAATTTAAATTTTGGGCGGGAACCCAAAATTTAAAAAGAATGAGAAAGTAAATTTTGGGCGGGAAACCAAAATTTAAAAAAATGAGAGGGTAAATTTTAAGTTTTTTTGTCCAAAATGGTAATTTCTCCACTCTCCCCTCCCTCCCCTACCCTCCCCTCAAACCAAACACACCCTTAGGCAAGCTTAGGGGAAGCATAGAGTTGGGTTTGGATTCACCGAGGAAGAGTCACAGTCCCTGACCCACACCTTGCCAACACTCGATCTTTTTTTCACCGTCAACTAACAACTTTCCAGCCCTAACTCCTCTACCCTAAGAGCCTCGACGATCACTCTTCTTCCTTTGGGAGCACAAAGAGCAACTCTGACTCGTGAAGCAACTTTCTATGTTTGTTTTGATTGCTATTAATAATTTGAACTTGATCCTTTTAATATTGTTTCGGGTTGGTTTGACCATGTTTGGGTATTACCCATCCTTCTTTACGGCATTTGTTATTCTTGTAGTAAGATATGAGTTTTGTTCAAAAAGAGCTATACAAAGATGGAATGGTAAATGAATTCACTCAATTTGCATGCTATTGAGCTTCACAAGATTGTGAACAGTAACATTATTATTTCAGTGATCATAATATCAACCTCCACTTCCTCTCAACTTGGATTATGTTATGAAAAAATGTTGAGAGTAAAATCTTGGTGAACAAACATATTTGTGTCCCTATCTCAGGTTAACTTTTGCTACTATTTATGAGTATGTCATTGAGGAAAATAGAATCCATAGTTATCAACACAAATGATTAGCATTAAATCCTGATATGCTTGAAGTAGGAAATGGAAGTATGACCATAGAGGAATATAAAGCTCATTTCAGCATGTGGGCATTAGTCATGGTACAAGGGAGCGTACTAACACTACCATTTATCAAAATCAAAAAATCTTTCTAGGAAGTGAATTCTATCTTTTAATTTTCTTTGTGTATATGTTACAAGGCTCCTTTGTTGATTCGATGTGATATCAGAACCATAGATAATACAACTCATGGAATTCTCATATCGTTATTTTGATTTATCATAATTCATTGATATTCTTGTTATATATTACTGCATAAAAATATTTTTTATTCAAATTGTATTGATTATTTGTTTTACTGGTTGTTATTTTTAATTTGATTTAATATGCATTATTATATAAGAAAAATCTGAAAAATACATTTAAAATAGGAAAAAGACAAATCATGGAGTTTAATATCACAAATCCTAAGTTAGACCTGTGGAAGGAATGTGAGATTTGGAAATGTTTCCAAATGAGCAATATGCCCCTGACAGCAATTGGGGAGCACACATTGCCAATATGTATAATGAAGTTGTTAATTATGATTTTTCAGTTTTTATTCTCTATACCTAAATAGTCAGTGACGCTTGACATGTGTAGCTTCAAAATATTATTTATAAGGTTGTTAGCATTAGGGGAGCTCAGGTTGTCAATATGTATATTGAAGTTGCTAATTACGATGCATATATCACCCCAAATTTTATTCACCAAGAATATATTATAATTATTTTATAATTCAATAAAATGGTGAATATTTAAGGCCAAAAGAATTAGAAATTGAAAATTGAAAGGTAAACAATGTTTTTAGTGAAATCACTTGTGAGACAATGAGTTTGTCATGTGGTTTTGGGAGAACAAATGATTAGACAAAATTATGAAGTTTTATAGGATCAAAGTAGACATCCCAAGCTTTAATTTGATAGGCTATATGAATTATTTGAAGCTATATGCAAAAATATGTGAATTTTTCAATTTAGTCCAGAAAATTTGGAAAGTTTTGGAGCAGTGCCCAAACAAATTAAATCTGGGAATGATGTGCTTCCAACTAGCTAAAGTCCAGATTTTTCCTTGAAATTAGACTCAATAAGGGTTCCACAGCGTTTGGAATTGCTTTGAAAAGATGTCTACAAATTTAGTTATGATTTTTGAAAATTTGGGCAGAAAATCCTAAAATAGAGAAAAATGTAATGGCAAACTTGTAATTTTGCCAAACAAGTGCTAAATTAATTATTTTCTAATTAATTGAAGTTAATTTCAATTAATTAATAAAAATGAAGGGGAAAATATATTTGAAATATTTTTGTCAATTAAATATGAATTTATGGAAAATTTGAGCAAAAATGCTAATTTGAACAAAATTGGGACTTTACGTATATACGTAACCGGAATAAGTTGTGAAGCCAATTGAGACTATAGGGAAGGACCCTTAGGTGTATCCTACATGTAGCATGAAGAAGGAAATATTAGTTTGGCTTAATGAGCATAGTCACATGTACATAGAGTTTATGTACAAAAAACACAATTTTTGGAAATGTGACATAAGCAAATGATATCATGACATCATCCTAATATTAAGATATCATCATCCTCTTCCTCCTCTACTCATTTCCGATGCAAGCAGCAGCATTTAGAGAGAGAGCAGAGTTAAGAGCTTGTAAAGAGAGAAAGGGAAAAAAGCACAAGGTAAGCCAATTTCTCTAGTGACTTTATATCTAACGTGTATACGTTTTTATAAATTTGAAGGTTAGAGAAGCTCAAATCTTGGTGTTTTAAGGCTAGGGTTTTCAGCCATTTTGAGAAAAGTTAGAGGGAGCTTGATGTAACTTCCAAACCTTTGTATATTGCTTATTCTGGTTGTTGTGGGCAATTTAATCGGTGAAATTTTGCCAGATTGCCGTTAGTTTTAAATTTTGGAAATGTGATGATATAGGGCTTATGCTGCCGAAATTGGGTCTAAATGGTAGTTGTAACCTAACTAAGTAGTTAATAAAGTGGTTAGGAGTAGAAAAAAACACGTCTGCAGAGCCGAAATTACAAAACCCCAATTTTTCCTGGAGTATTTATAAATTTTGGCCAGGTTTATTAGAATGCCTTAGAGTTAGATTTTCAATTATTTGATGGTTCCACTAAGTTCAGGAGGGAAAATTAGGTGGGGTTACAATTAGTCACTTTTTCAGAAAAAACCCGAAAAAGCATAGCTACAAAACACCCCTGAAACCTGAAATAGGGGTTGCCAAATGCAATTTTGTAATTTGGCATTGAATTTGGTAATTCTGAGTCCAGAAATTGATTCCTTGGCAGAAATATGTGAAAATAGCTTATATCAAAATTTTGAAAAAAGTACATCCAACCGGGTAAGGCGGTGCGAGGCCGGGGTCCGGGGGCATTTTGGTAAATTTTCATCATAAGCTAATATAACCACAAGAAACACTATGGTAGTACCTAAAATGGTATATGGATAGGTTATAACCTATTTCTTGTATATTTAACAATTTAGAACCGAGTCGGGAGCCGAGAGTCGACACGTTTTATGAGGCACGCGATATAGCGGTGATAGAGCTTTGAGGTAGGGACTACTATCTCTCATATATAATGTGACTATTTACATGATTTGTGTTACTGTATTTTGTGATATGAATACATGCTAGAGGCACATTATTGGTTGTGGTTCGGTGCCCAGCTAGGGTATACTGATATTACGTAGCTGTAGTCAGTGACTCGGTTGAGGTACATGTAGGGGTTTAAACTCAACGTATGGCCCTGAAACTTTGTGTACACTTATGAATCACTATGAATTTTCACTTTAATTGATATGGTGCATTGCATATTTAATTCTCACATTTTATATATCAATAGTAGGTTTCTACTGTACCAAACATCTCAGTGGGTACTAATGGATCAAAAGGCAAAGACATAGATAAAGGGAATTGACAGGCACGTGTCTCAAGGCAAAGATAAAGTTTGTGGTTATAGATAGTCTAGTTTTAGGACACTTTTGGATATTCTGTAAATGTTGTGAATATTGTCGCTTTATATAATTTGACTCTGGACTATAAACAATTACTTTTATCAATATATATATGATAGAACCGGCTGACACCCAAGAGGGGGGTGAATTGGGTGTAAGATAAAAACTTAAGAACTTTGAAAATATTTTCGCATCTTAGTAAAAGCAATAAGTATGAAGGTAATGAATCATAAATCAACAGTTATATTAAATAATATATGCTGGAAATATAAGAGCTTGGGGAAGGGAATATGCAAACTATGATTTATCCTGGTTCGGTCCAATCTGTGATGGCCTACGTCCAGTCCCCAGGCTCCTCTTGAGATTTTCAAATCCACTATCTTCTTGTTTAATTCGGGCACAAGAAAAACCTTTACAATCCCACAAGTTTAGCCGGGTACTTGTGAAACCTTTTACAAATCTCTCACCAAGATACTCCCCCTTACGGCAAGTCTTACGTGCAGAGCAATCCCGAAGATCTTTCTCTCCTGCTTACTCATGCAAGTCTTACGAGCAGCAACGTTCTCTCCTACTTACACCCTTGTAAGTCTTATGAGCAGCAACGTTCTCTACTGCTTGCACCTTGTAAGTCTTACGAGCATAATGTCTTACTAGCAATTCTCTCTACAGCTTCCCCCGTAAGGAAATCAACCTTCTCAAGGTCCCTCTACCTTGAGATCAACTCAGAAATATAGTTGAAAGTGTTTACAGACTCTCTCACAGAGTGGGTATAATACTCACTGAAGTACAATACAAATAATCACTCTCTCAATGTTAAGTAATATAGAAACTGGAAAACAGAGAGTATTTGGGTAGAAGCAGAGGATTCATATTTCTATCATTTTTCTCGTAGTTGCTCGCTGTCTCCGTTACACATCGACGTTGAATGCTCTCTCATTTATAGTTGATGAAGATGATGACCGTTATGAGCATTCATCCGTTGGAGTCATTTTGACCGTTGAGCATATTTGAAAAATGAGCTACCATGAGATTTCCGTTGCAAAGCAGAGCGTCACGTTGAGGAGCGGTATGTCTCATTATGAGCTGTACATCACATTGTGGAGCGGAATGAATATGTTTGAGTTTCCAGACAATCTCTCATGGTAGGTCAATCTTTTGTCGTGGTAGGTAGCCGATACTCGGTATGTAATGATGCCTATAACTTAAGAGTTATGTAATATAAAAAGGGACTAATATGTCATGTACAGTAGTTTATAGGTTGTGTGATGCTCCTAGCTCTCTGTAACTACTGTAAATAGCTAATGTATGTTACAAATAACATATTTGTGTACCCAAAATTATTATGAAATGATGAAAATATCTTTGCATCTATATGAAAATTTATTTTCCTTATTTTTATTTAGTGAGGTATAAAGATGATGCGTGCAAGGGGAGGGGATTATAACCAAAATTAGGAAGATAGACCTGACTCTATGCAATAAATTTGGAGTAGGATGCACGACAACAACTTATGATGAGTGATCTTAGAGATGAACTACGCGAGTTATGACAGAGACAGGAAAGATTAGAGTATCTTGAAAGGCAAGAGGGTGAATATAATTCATCTGAGCAACCTTATCAGGAGCCACCACCCATGCTTGTGTATGAAGCAAATGTTTTTCAAACATGGGTAAAGTAATTTGAGAAACAACCTTCTACTTTCTGAGGGAGATTCGATCCCCTATAAGCAAAAGAATGGTTATCCGTATTGGAGCAAATTTTCACAAGACTGATGTGCTCCAATGATACTAAGGTTCAGCTAGCCATTCAAAAATTAGAAGGAGAGCGGATATATGGTGGAGGGATATAGAGTTGATTCTGCAGGTATAGAGTATTCCAGTAACATGGGAAATGTTCCAAGGGAAATTTAACGTAAGATATTTCTCTCAACCCGATAAGTTAGCAAAAGAAAAGGAATTCCTCAACATACGACAGGATAATAAAGAACGATGAGTATCTAGTATGTTATATCCAATTGTCTCAATATTCCTTGTACCTAACACATTGGGATAACGAGGAGTGGAGCTCTAATATATTGATACGAGGGTTAAAGTTAGATTTGAGAAAGAAATTAATTTCTAAACACTTTACAATGTTTAACAAGGTGGTTAAAGAATGTCGACTTGCTGATAATGACTTGTTAAGCCTGCACCATAACAGAAACAATGACTACAAGGACATGTCTGGTAGGGGAAGTTCCTCACAAAAATGCAAAGATCGGGATGAATTGCCCAGAGGGAACTATAAATGACCAAAACAAGCTGGGGGCCGCGAAGGTCAGAATTCTACTAAGGGTAGGAAATGCTAGCGGTATCATAAACCATATTGTAACCCCCTTCACGATTAAGGCCGAGATTTATGTTTTTAAACACGTAACTAATGTAAAATTAGAGACCATATTTCAAATTGAGACTTATTATGGTAATCTTTTGCCCAAAATTGGATTTGCAAAAACTTTTTCAAAATTTATTCACAATGGTCTCATATTCATATACAAAACCAATATGGCCTGTACAGGTGGATTCCATTTACAATTATCAGAGTGCAAAGTAAATTCTCGACTCACTTGGGTTGCATTCATTTAATAAGGGTTCATACAAAGGCATAAAGCCCATAATTCATACCCTTTATTGGGGATTACACAAAACTACATCACAAATCCCAAAATATACATATACTTCCCATAAAATATCCAATAATATACAATGATAACCATTAACCCAAAATAAACTCCTAAACTGGAGTTCTAACTGCTCTTCGTCGCCCGCTTTCCCTTAGATCCTTCAGCCCTGTCTAAAATGTTTAATTTTGGGAGAGTGAGATTCTAAAGAATCCCTGAAGTGTCAAATCAATCATATAATGTACAATAATAAGGCATGAAATCAAATCATTATCTATACAAGCAACTACAATGGCAGTTTAACGACAATGGTTAGTATGACACATGTCATCCCTGACGATTGCTCACGCTGAATTGCTCATGCTGTAATGCATCACAGCAATCCACACAATATAATTCACACAGCTGGGATCCATATAAAGCATTTTATAACGCAAGCCATACAGGCAAGATACACACAGCCCACAGAAGGTTTCACAAACGCCGCCCCACGGGTCGGATTCACAAAGATCTATGTCGATTATGATGGCAGTTCAACGGCCGACCTAGAGATGACCAGCGTCAATCCCTATACGGCTCACACTGAAGTGCTCATGCCGTAATGTACTATGGCACATATTTCACAATTTCAATGATAAGTTATGCATACCAAAACATCATACACAATATGAGAGAAGAGTCACTACTTGAGTCCTTCCATGCCTGTCCTAGCGCCGGTCTCTCCCGAGTAGGGCAAATGTCAAATCCTATATTCGCAATTAGGGACGAAGAGTTATACTCTATTCTAAAACTTAATTCACTTCATAATACTTAATTGGTTATCATTATTGCTCTTTTAGAGTCATTAAATACCCCTAACAAAACTCCTAAAGGGTGGGAAGAACTATCCCAAAGATCCCCTTTTGGAAGCACAAAAATTGATTTTTTACTGTTGCACCTAAAGTGAAAATGGTCTTACTCGAGCATTGGTACGGTCACTTGAGCACAAAAGCCCTCACTCCAGCATTGGTACGGACATCACCTCAAGTGCTAGGAAGTGAGGACAGAAAGTGCTTGACCGAGAGCACAACAAAGCTTTTCAGAGACAAGATCACTCGAGCATACTGGACCTCACCCGAGTGAAAGCCAAATGCCTCACTCGAGCACTTGAGAGTGAAGTCCAGGAAGTGAGAGCCCGAGAGCACAAGAGAAATGGCAGTAGCCCAAATGGCTCACTGCACTCGAGCATAACACAGCTCACTCGAGCAGATACCCCATACCCGCGAGTGAGAAGGCACACCCTTGCACCATGCCCGCGAGTGACAGCCCGAGAACCAAGTCCTTGGTGTCAAATACACCAGTCACTCGAGCACAAGGAGGCTCACTCGAGTGATATTCATCCCTCACTCCCAAGTGAGACTATACTTGCCATGACCAAGGAAGTGCAATAAGAACACAGAGAGTAGAAAATGAAACTCGCACTACCGCACTTGAGCAGAGTTCACCCCTGCTCGGGTGATATTCATCCTGTACTCAAGCAGACCCCAGACTGCTCAAGTGAATCTATCAGATACCAGAAAACACAGAAAACAGACCAAACTTCCTAACACTTGCCAAATTGATCCCTATGAACACAAAACCTTACCCAAAGCCATCCCCACAGAAAATCACCCAATAAACTCAATGGGATCATCAAAATCAATAAAATTCTACTCCATTATCATGCTTTGGGTTTTGGGCAACAAAATCCACAATACACCAATCAATCTATCTATCCTAAACTCATTCCAAAATACCATTCTCATGCCAAAAACATACCAAATGAACAGTGGCACTCATTTTTAGATTTAAGCCAAAATTTCCAGAATTTATAAACTACTTCAACTGGCATGAAACTTAGATAGATAGATTGGTCTCACTCACCTTATCAACTTCTCCAAAGAGAGTTCTTGATTCACCACTTTACAAAATTTCGTGTGATCACAAACCACAACCAATGGCAAACTACAACCACCAAAATGAAGCTTATCACTCATGGATCAACATTTATGAATGGTGTTTGAGCAAAGGAGATCATTTTCCTTACCTTTTCTCAAGCTTTATCTTTCCCTTTTCCTTCCACTATGACCGAATGAGAGAGAATGAGAGAGAGATAGAGTGAAGAAATAAAAACATTGATACTCCCTACATGCCTTCAGTGAAAAGAGAGGAGAGGAAGAGAGAGAAAATAATATATTATCCCATTTGACTTTCTCCCATACTCACTCCCAAACTTCCACCTTGACACATGTCACATTGCTATTGGCTCACCCTAAAATAAGTCACCAATTAGCTACTTTAATCCCTCCATTAGCCATTTAATCACGCTTCTTATTTTTCACTTAGTTAGTAATTAATTTCTCCCTTAATTACCAACTTATGGCCAAAAATTCCATTCTTCCAATTTCCACTAATTATGACATATTAATTAATATAGTCATAAAACACATAATAACCCCAATTAAATGCATAATTATACATAATAATCATTATCAATCCTTAATCAAAATTTGGGATATTACAATTCTTCCCCCGTTCAATAAATTTCGCCCTTGAAATTTGTTACACAACATAGGGCATAAAATCAGGAAATCTTTTCTTCATGTCTGCTTCCGCCTCCCAAGTGGCTTCCCTTGGAGACATTCCCTTCCAGACCACCTTCACGGATAGTAAGCTTCGATGCCTAAGCCTCCGCTCCTCACGATCAATAATTCTCTCTGGCTCTACCGCATAAGTGAAGTTATCTTGCAATTCCACTTCCTCATACTCAATGATATGCTCAGGGTCTGGTTGGTACTTCTTGAGCTGTGAGACATGGAACACATAATGTAATCGACTTAAACTCGGGGGTAGTGCTATCTGATATGCCACCGGCCCGATTCTTGCCAGAATCTCAAATAGACCAATGTATCTCGGACTCAGCTTCTTTCGCTTGATTGCTCTCCCAATGCCCATGACTGGAGACACTCTCAAGAAAACATGATCCCCCACTTCAAACTCAAGAGGTCTTCTCCTCTTATCAACATAGCTCTTTTGGCGACTCTGAGCTGTAAGGAGTCTCTTCCTGATAGTTCAATCTGCTCAGAAGTTTGCTCAACAAGATATGGCCCATACAACTTCCTCTCAGAAAAATCATTCCAGCACAACAGTGACTGGCACTTTCTCCCATATAGCACCTCATACGGAGCCATTTGAATGCTCACATGGTAACTGTTATTGTATGCAAACTCAGCCAATGGAAGATAGTAGTCTCGCTTTCCCTTGAAGTCAAGGACATATGCTCTCAGCATATCTTCAAGAGTCTGGATAGTCCTTTCTGACTGTCCGTCTGTCTGAGGATGGTAGCTCGTACTAAACCTCAACTAAGTACCCATGGCTTCATGCAAAGCCCTCCAAAATCTAGAAGTAAATCGAGGATCTCTATCGGAGATAATATTCTTCGGTGTACCATAGAGTCTCACTATTTCCTTGATATATATCTCAGCCATCCTGTCAAGAAAATAGCTGGCGTTGATAGGTATGAAGTGCACCGACTTCGTGAGTCGATCAACAATCACCCATATCGCATCATAGTTTTTGATCCTGGGTAGACCCACTACTAGATCCATGGTTACACTCTCCCACTTCTATTCTGGAATTTCTGGACTCTGAAGCAATCCTGACGGTCTCTGGTGCTCAATCTTCATCTTTTGACAGGTAAGACACCGTGCCACATACTTTGTCACATCACTCTTCAACCCTGGCAACCAGTATATAGACTTCAAGTTGTGATACAGCTTGGTCATTCTGGGTGAATAGTGTACTGACTCTTATGAGCCTCATCAAGAATTCTCAACCTCAAGTCAGCCTTTAGTGGAACATAGATTCTCTTCTGGTAACGCACTAGCCCACTAGGTGACAAGTCATAATCTCGAGTCTCTCCTCGCTCAATCATAGCTCGGATCGACTTGGCTTGCTCATCATGCATCTGAGCCTCTTCAATTTTAGTCCTCAGGTCATTCTCCCCTTGGACCACACCATAACTGGCACACAGGATATCATTCGAGAAATTCAAATCCTGAAAATCCTCTATCAGTGTCTTCTCTTGGATCATCATCGTTGCCACTAGCACCGCCTTCCGAATCAAAGCATCCGCGACGACATTAGCCTTACTCGGATGATATTTAATCTCCAGGTTATAGTCTTTCAGCAACTCCATCCATCGACGCTGTCTCATGTTCAACTCTTTCTGATCATATAGATATTTGAGACTTTTGTGGTCGCAGTACAGTTCCACAGTCACACCGTACAGGTAATGACGCCAAATTTTCAATACAAACACTATTGCCGCAAGCTCCAGATCATGAGTGGGGTAGTTCATCTCATGCGGTTTCAGCTGTCGAGAGGCATACGCCACCACACGCCCCTATTGCATCATGACACACCCTAACCCCTGCTTACTCGTATCACTGTACACGACATAAGCCTCACTGGGGTCAGGTATAATCAACACTGGTGCCATAGTCAATCTCTCCTTCAGCTCTGTGAAACTCCGCTCACAACGTTCATCCCACAAAAACGGTTGATCCTTCCTTGTGAGCTTGGTCATCGGCAATGCAATACGTGAGAAGTTCTGAATGAACCTCCGGTAATAACCAGCAAGACCCAGAAAACTGTGAATCTCAGAAACAATTTCTGGCCTCTTCCAATCAAGTACTGCTTCCACCTTACTGGGATCCACCGATACCCCGTCTCGTGAGATCACATGGCCAAGGAACTTCACTTCCGTAAGCCAAAAATCACACTTGCTCGCTTGGCATAGAGTTGCTTTTCCCGCAGAATTCTCAACACAATTCTCAGATGTTGCTCATGATCCTCCCTACTCTTGGAGTAGATCAAGATGTCGTCGATAAACACAACCACAAACTGGTCAAGATACTGTCAGAAGATGCGATTCATATAATCCATGAACACCGCCAGTGCATTCGTCAACCCAAAGGGCATCACTAGGAACTCATAGTGCCCATACCTCATTCTGAAAGCAGTCTTTAGAACATCTGCCACCTTCACATGAGCGAAACAATTGATCTACCAAGTCATCAATTATGGGGAGAGGATACTTGTTCTTAACAGTAACCTTGTTAAGCTCTCTATAATCGATACAAAGCCTCAAGCTTCCATCTTTCTTTTTCACAAATAACACTGGAGCTCCCTACGGTGATACACTGGGTCGGATGAACCCTTTCTCAAGCAATTCTTCAATTTGCTTCTTTAACTCCGCCATCTCGTTAGGGGCCATACGATATGGGGCTTTCGATATCGAACCAGCTCCAGGCACAATCTCAATTGGGAATTCTACTTCCCTTTCCAGAGGTAATCCGCTAAGATCCTATGGAAATACTTCAGGGAATTCATTTACCACAGGTATACTCTCTAAAGCTTCACTTGATTCTCCCTGAACAGAGAAGAACACCATATACCCTTGGTATCCTTTCTCCAGATATCTTTCTGCTTTAGCCGTTGAAAGTAAGTTCAAACTAGCATTTACATTGTTTTCTCGCCGTACATTACGAAAGGTTATCCTCTTATTACCACAATCAAGCAATACATCATTTGCTCTTAACTAATCAAAACCCAGAATAACTTCTAGTTGTTGAAGTGGAAAACAGATCAAATCAACTGTAGACTCCCAACCTTCAATAACTATCACACAATTTAAGCAAGCTTCAGCCGTTACAACCTTGACACCCACCGGCATCGACACAACCAAATCAAATGGTAGTCTATGTACATGCAATCCCAGGCGCTTTACACAGTCATAAGCTATGAATGAATGACTTGCACCCGAATCAAACAAAGCAATTAATTTATTATCACTAAGAAGAATTTTACCTTAGATCAATTCAGGCGACTTCCGAGCCTCCACATGAGTCATGGCGAACACTCGACCCTAATTCCTGGGCCTTTGCTCTGCCGGCTATCATGGGCACTTAGTAGAGATATGACCCACTTGCTTACAGTTGAAGCAAATCACCTCCCCAGCACAAGTTCTTCCCGGATGGTACTTTCTGCACTGATTGCACACCGGTCCCGCTGGAGGTCTCTGGTCACTACGACCCCCAGGTTGATAGGGCTTCTTGTTACCACCCCCATATGAGGATCCTTGCCCCTTCCGTTTCTGGGAAGTATTAGCCTTGCTAGGCTCACTGCGACTGTCTTTACCCTTAGCTGGGTACCAATCCCTCAGATTGTTCTCAACAATCCTACACTGCTCCACCACCTTGTTGAAGTCAGTAAACAGATGAGTGGCCAATTGCTTTTTCAATTCACGCCTCAAGCCCCTGATAAGCATATCGGAGCTCCACTCCTCATCATCCTTATCCTAGAGATGTGTAGAGTACCGAGATAGTCGGACGAAATGGGAAAGATACTCATCAAAACTCTCTGTATCTCCCTGCCTGATAGCCAAGAACTCAGAGTCTTTCTCTAATCTCAAGGACTTGGGGAAGTACTTCTCATTAAACTTTTCTTGGAACACTTCCCAAGTCAATGGCATATTCCGCCTTTGAAGTGTCATGGCAATGTTCCTCCACCATCGGTCTGCATCCCCCTCTAGCTTATACATAGCTAGCTTCGCCTTTACCTCTGTAGAGCACTCGAGGACTTCAAAGATCTTCTCTAACCGGTTTAACCAGTCCTCAGCAACTTAGGGCTCAAACCTCCCTTTGAACACCGGAGGCATATGCTTACAAAACTTAGAGACCCAATATTGCAAGCCTCTCTCTTTACGAGTCGGCACCCCTAAGGACTCCTGATTAGGCACCGTGTGAGGTGGGGATTCATGAGATCCATTGGACCCCTCAGCTGTCTCCTCATGATGAGTCTCTGGTTGAGTTTCCTCATGAGTCGACTGGGCCCTTTCCTCATTTCACTTGGCCCTTTCCTCTCTGAGCTCTTCTCTCAGCTTAGCTATCATGTCCCTTTGTTCCCGTACGAGATCCATCATCTCTCGCATTGGGTCAGGAGGATTGTCATTCAACTCCTCTACCTCTGGGTCCTGTTGCTTGACTTTAGTAAGAGGGCGAACCATTTCGTCTTTATCACTACAAATGATTCACCATATCAGTACCTTAGCCAATGTACACACATAATCCATAAAATTCATCTCAATCCATCATTAGCAAGAATACTCATGTGTATACGCAACAAGCAATTATCAATCATTAAGCTACCCTAAACTCAAAGGATTAAGGTCAACTAAGGAGCTATCCTAGCAAATCCTCACCTTGCCAGGAACTACAGCTCTAATACCACAAATGTAACCCCCTTCACGATTAAGGCTGAGATTTACGTTTTTAAACACGTAACTAATGTAGAATTAGAGACCATATTTCAAATTGGGACTTATTAAGGTAATATTTTGCTCAAAATCGGATTTGCAAAAACTTTTTCAAAATTTATTTACAATGGTCTCATATTCATAATACAAAACCAATATGACCTGTACAGGTGGATTCCATTTACAATTATTAGAGTGTAAAGTAAATTCCCGACTCACTCGGGTTCCATTCATTTAATAAAGGTTCATACAAAGGCATAAAGCCCATAATTCATTCCCTTTACTTGGGGATTTCACAAAACTACATCACAAATCCCAAAATATACATATACTTCCCATAAAATATCCAATAATATACAATGATAACCATTAACTCAAAATAAACTCCTAAACTGGAGTTCTAACTTCTCTTCGTCACCCGCTTTCCCGTAGATCCTTCAGCCCTGTCTAAAATGTTTAATTTTGGGAAAGTGAGATTCTAAAGAATCCCCGTAGTGTCAAATCAATCATATAATGTACAATAATAAGGCATGAAATCAAATCATTATCCATACAAGCAACTACAACAGCAGTTCAACGGTAATGGTTAGTATGACACATGTCATCCTTGACGATTGCTCACACTGAATTGCTCACGCTATATTGCATCACAGCAATCCACACAATATAATTCACCACAGCTGGGATCCTTATAAAGCATTTCATAATGCAAGCCATACAGGAAATATACACACAGCCCACAGATGGTTTCACAAACGCCGCCCCACGGGTCAAATTCACAAAGATCCATGTCAATTACGACGGCAGTTCAACGACCGACCTAGAGATGACCAGCACCAATCCCTATACGGCTCACGCTGAAGTGCTCACGCCGTAATGTACTATGGCACACATTTCACAATTTCAATGATAAGTTATGCATTCCAAAACATCATACACAATATGAGAGAAGAGTCACTACCTGAGTCCTTCCGTGCCTGTCCTAGCGCCGGTCTCTCCCGAGTAGGGCAAATGTCAAATCCTATATTCGCAATTAGGGACGAAGAGTTATACTCTATTCCAAGACTTAATTCACTTCATAATACTTAATTGGTTATCATTATTGATCTTTTAGAGTCATTAAATACCCCTAACAAAACTCCTAAAGGGTAGGAAGAACTATCCCAAAGATCCCCTTTTGGAAGCACAAAAACTGATTTTTCACTGTTGCACCTAGAGTGAAAATGGTCTTACTCGAGCATTGGTACGGTCACTTGAGCACAAAAGCCCTCACTCGAGCATTGGTACGGACATCACCTCAAGTGCTAGGAAGTGAGGACAGAAAGTGCTTGACCGAGAACACAACAAAGCTTTTCAGAGACAAGATCACTCGAGCATACTGGACCTCACCCGAGTGAAAGCCAAATGCCTCACTCGAGCACTTGAGAGTGAAGTCCAGGAAGTGAGAGCCCGAGAGCACAAGAGAAATGGCAGTAGCCCAAATGGCTCACTGCACTCGAGCATAACACAGCTCACTCGAGCAGATACCCCATACCCGTGAGTGAGAAGGCACACCCTTGCACCATGCCCGCGAGTGACAGCCCGAGAACCAAGTCCTTGGTGTCAAATACACCAGTCACTCGAGCACAAGGAGGCTCACTCGAGTGATATTCATCCCTCACTCCCAAGTGAGACTATACTTGCCATGACCAAGGAAGTGCAATAAGAACACAGAGAGTAGAAAATGAAACTCGCACTACCGCACTTGAGCAGAGTTCACCCCTGCTCGGGTGATATTCATCCTGTACTCGAGCAGACCCCAGACTGCTCAAGTGAATCTATCAGATACCAGAAAACACAGAAAACAGACCAAACTTCCTAACACTTGCCAAATTGATCCCTATGAACACAAAACCTTACCCAAAGCCATCCCCACAGAAAATCACCCAATAAACTCAATGGGATCATCAAAATCAATAAAATTCTACTCCATTATCATGCTTTGGGTTTTGGGCAACAAAATCCACAATACACCAATCAATCTATCTATCCTAAACTCATTCCAAAATACCATTCTCATGCCAAAAACATACCAAATGAACAGTGGCACTCATTTTTAGATTTAAGCCAAAATTTCCAGAATTTATAAACTACTTCAACTGGCATGAAACTTAGATAGATAGATTGGTCTCACTCACCTTATCAACTTCTCCAAAGAGAGTTCTTGATTCACCACTTTACAAAATTTCTTGTGATCACAAACCACAACCAATGGCAAACTACAACCACCAAAATGAAGCTTATCACTCATGGATCAACATTTATGAATGGTGTTTGAGCAAAGGAGATCATTTTCCTTACCTTTTCTCAAGCTTTATCTTTCCCTTTTCCTTCCACTATGACCGAATGAGAGAGAATGAGAGAGAGATGTAGTGAAGAAATAAAAACAATGATACTCCCTCCATGCCTTCAGTGAAAAGAGAGGAGAGGAAGAGAGAGAAATATTATATTATCCCATTTGACTTCTCCCATACTCACTCCCAAACTTCCACCTTGACACATGTCACATTGCTATTGGCTCACCCTAAAATAAGTCACCAATTAGCTACTTTAATCCCTCTATTAGCCATTTAATCACGCTTCTTATTTTTCACTTAGTTAGTAATTAATTTCTCCCTTAATTACCAACTTATGGCCAAAAATTCCATTCTCCCAATTTCCACTAATTATGACATATTAATTAATATAGTCATAAAACACATAATAACCCCAATTAAATGCATAATTATACATAATAATCATGATCAATCCTTAATCAAAAGTTGGGATATTACACATATTATGCTGGTAAATCATATGGAGATGCGTCAGGAAGATACAGTTCAATTGGACAGGATCCAGCTAGCCAAACTTGTTTCAGTGTCGAGAACCAAAGCATCTTGCTAAGAATTGCCCAAAGAGGCAACATTTATAGGAGACTAGACTAGGAGCTCGTGAGGTACATGTGATAGATCAGGAGGAGGCCAAAAAATCTCCTGAATGTTGTGAATATTGTCTCCTTCTATATTTTGACTCTAAACTGTAAACAATTACTTTTATCGGTATATATGTACTTTTCTGTATACCTGTGAGACTTGGTCTCTATTACTTTGCTTATATCGAAATGGAAAATGCTGTTGACAATGCATAATAGAGATGACAACTTAAGAATCATAATTAATTAACAATTTCAGCGTACATATTGACAACTTAGCTCCCCAAATGCTGTCAAGGGTATATTGGTCATTTGGAAACATTTTCAAAGCCCACATTCCTCCCACTATTCTTACTTGGGATTTGTGATATTCGATTCTCTTATTTATTTTTTCCCTATTTTAAAAGAATTTTTCTAGGATTTTCCCTATTATATATTCAAATTTAACATATTATTTGTTTTGGAATAAGAATGTTGTGTTCTCTGGGTGATAGTTATAACATTAATAATATGTGTTTGAAGGAATTAGATACATGCAAAGTCCCTCCTTTCTAAGCAACTCAAAGCCTTTTGGTGCAATCATTGAAGAATGTTAGGGAAATAGATCTTTTTGAATGTGGGAACTTAATATCACTGTCAACTCTATCCATTGCGCCTCAACAATTTCTTTAGAAATTTTGAGAATCAGGGAATGTCATAAACTGAAGTTGCATCTCAACACATAAGGGAGATGCTCAAGTTGATAACAATGACTATTGTTACCTTTTTCCAAGACTATAGATGTTGCATATTTTGTATTGTAATGAATTGGATTTTTTATTTGTATCAATAATATCTATTAGTCTTGAAAAATTGGAGTATTTGGATATTGAGGGAGTGCTTAAATTAAAATATGTGGTTGGGAACTACCAAGAAGAGTAATATTCATCCAATCAAAACCAAATTGATGAGCTTCATTTCAATCTCCTCGCTTTGGAGAACCTCCATATCAGATATGCACCAATGATGAACGGCATTGGCTCCAAGAATTATAAACCAATACTGTCATCTCTTGAGAATATTTATGCTTGCAAATTTGGCTTTAAATATTTTACTGATTATAATTTTCAAGGACATCTACTGCATGAACTTGAAATATATGACCATTCTCCTCCTGCATTAACTCGGGGGTATTTTTTGAGAAATACAAACATGATTTACTCACATTTATTACTTATCCCGATGCTTTGCAATAAATATTGATCACACCTTTCAAACTCTCCTACAGTATCCTAGATCTTCCAGAAGAAAAAAGATAGAGTCATCTGTAAAAAAAAAACTATGGGTAACATCTGGACTGCCTCTCCCTGAAGATATCCCCTTCAATCTCCCTTCTCTTTTTTCCTTTTTCAATTAATTTAGATAAGACATTATTCACTAGGATAAAATGATATGGTGATATCATATCACCCCGTCTTAATTCTCTCTGAGGACCTATAACACCCCAACTTTTATTCACAAAGAATATATTGTAATTATTTTATATATTCAATAAAATGGTGAATATTTACGGCAAAAGGAATTAAATATTGGAAATCAAAAGGTGAAAAGTGTTTTCAGTGAAATTGCCTGCGAGCCAGTGAGTTTGTCATGTGGTTTTAGAAAATCAAATGATGAGCAAAAATTATGAAATTTTATAGAATGAAAGTAGACATCCCAATCTTTAATTTGGTAAGTCATATGAATCATTTGAAACTATATGTAAAAAGATATGAATTTTTTAAGTTAGCCCAGAAAAACTGAAAAGTTTCTGGAGCAGCGGTCAAAGAAATTAAATCTGGGAATGATTTGCTTCTAACTGGCTAAAGTACACATTTTTTCCTGAAACTAGACTCAATAAGGGTTCCATAGCTTTTGAAATCGCTCTAAAATAATGTCTGCAAATTTAGTTAATTTCAATGTAATGGAAAACTTGTAATTTTGCCAAACAAGTGCTAAATTAATTATTTCCTGATTAATTGAAGTTAATTTCAATTAATTCAGGAAAATAAGGGGAAAAATATATTTAAAATATTTTCGTCAATAAATATGAATTTATGGAAAATTTGAGCAAAAATGCTAATTTGATCAAAATTGAGACTTTACATGTATACGTAACTAGAAAAGTTGTGAAGCTAATTGAGACCATAGAGAAGAATCCCTAGGTGCCTCCTACATGTGGCATGGAGAAGAAAATATTATTTTGGCTTAATGGCATGATTAAATGTACATAGGATTTATGTACATAAAAATTGGTTTTTGGAATTTTTGGAAATTAATTAAATTATTAAAATGTAACATAATATAAGATAAAAACACATTCCATCATCTTCCTCCAGCCATTTTTATGCCACTTTCAGCTGAAATAGAGAGAGAATAGTTGAGAGAGTTTAGAGAGAGAAGGAGAAGATAACTCGCAAGGCAAGCCAATTTCTTCGACGATCTAGCTCCTACTGCGTATCACTCTACTCCTAAGCTTCTCTTTCATGTACTTCAAGGTTGTTGGAGATCAAATCTACTGTTTAAAGAGTTAGGGTTCAGCCATACTTTGAAAAGCTAGTTGGAGCTTGAGGTAACTTCCAAACAATTGTATGTTGACTATTTTGGCTGCTGTGAACATTTTAATCAGTGAAATCTCGTCGAATTGTCCTTAGTTTTAAACTTTGGAAATGTGTATGCCTAGGTTGTAATATCCCAATTTTTGATTAAGGGTAAATCATGATTATTATGGATAATTATGAATTTAATTTGAATTATTATGTGTTTTATGGCTATTTTAATTAATATGTCATAATTGGTGGAAAATGGAAAAAATGGAATTATTAGCCATAAGTTGGTGATTAATGGGAAATTAATTACTAACTAAGAGAAAAATGAGAAGTGTGATTAAATGCCTAATGGAGGGATTAAAGTGGCTAATTGGTGACTTATCTTGTGGGAACCAATAATAAAGTGACATGTGGCAAAAGTTGGGCAAGAGAGAGAGGTGTAAAAAAAGTCAGATGGCATTTTAATATGATCATTTCTCTCTCTTCCTCTCCCCATTTTCGGCTGCTGAAAGGAGGGAGCAATCATCATCATTTTCTTCATCTCTCCACTCCATCTCTCACTCTCATCTCTTTTCTCTCTGTTGGGCGCCATTTTTGCAGCAAAGGGAAGGAAGAAAAGCTTTGAAAAGGTAAGGAAAATGATCTCAATTGCTCAAGCACCTTTCCTTAAAGTTGTTCCTTAATATAAGAGCTTCATTTTGGTGGTAGTAGTTGGTCCATTGGTGTTTATTTGTGGGCACACGAAATTTTGGGAAGTGGTGAATCAAGAACTCCCTTTGAGAAAGTCAAAAATTAGGGTCTTGTGGTGTTTGAATTGTTGTTGTCATGGATATGATGCTTTGAGATGTATCTTGGGTAGATAGAATTTGATTGAAGCTTAAATGTAAGGTTTGGCACATTTGTGTTGGTTTTGTGCATTGGGTAAAAACAGGGCATGTAATGGGGTTGTGATTTTGGTCATTTTGAGGTTACCATTGTGTTCCTTGTGAAAATTTATGTGGGAATAGGCTTGATTGTTAATTTTGAAGCCATTGGACACTTTGGTAGAAAATTGGAAAATCTGTCTTGTGTGAACTCTGTCTGGGCAGTCAGTTTGCACGAGCGTTTTGAATGACCAAGTGGTATTGGAAAATTCTGAAACTTTTCAGTCCTAAGGTTCACATCCCAAGCTTCAAAATAGATATATATTTTGTGTCATTTCGTTCAGTATTCTGGGAGATATGATTGTCCAAAGTTTGGGGTGGAAACAGAACTCTGTTTTGGAGTAGTGTTGAGTTTTTGGTGATTCTGTATTTTTGTGATGATTTGAAGTAATGAGCCATATTTTTCCTAGAAAGAGGACTTAAATACCTTTGATTTGGCTTTGGAATCACCTCATTTCGATGTTTCTAGAATTAGTTATGAATTTTGGAAGTTCAGCCAAGAATCAGAGAATTTCTTAGCCGCGGCCCAAGGTGGCTGGCCGCGGCCCAAACCTTTCTGACCTGATTCTGGCCGCGGCTAGTGACCTTTTGACCATATTTTGGCCGCGGCCCAAGGAAGGGCTGGCCGCGGCCAACCCCTGTGTTCCAGCACTTTGAGTTTTCGAAAGGAGATATCTAACCTATTGTTTCCCAACCTTTTAGGGCTTTTATTAGAGGCATTTGTGGCCTCTTAAGGGTCAATTATGAGAACCAAATTTAAGTGTTATGAAGTAAATTAAGTCTTGGAATATAGTGTAATTATTCATCCTTAATTATGATTCTAGGATTTGACATTTGCTTTACTCAGGAGAGACCGGCACTAGGACACGCCCGGAAGGACCAAAGTAGTGACTCTTCTCTCATATTGTGTATGATGTTTTGGTATGCATAACTTATCATTGAACTTTGTGAACTGTGTGCCATGGTCCATTACGGTGTGAGCACTTCAGTGTGAGCGGTATAGGGATTGACGCTGGTCATTTCTAGGTCGGCCGTTGAACTGCCGTCGTAATCGACATGGATTTTTGTGTATCCGACCCGTGGGACGGAGTTTGTTAATCCAGCCGTGGGCTGTGTGTTGATCTTGCCTGTATGGCTTGTGTTATGAAATGCTTTATATGAATCCCAGTTGTGGTGAAATATATTGTATGGATTGTTGTGATGCAATGCAGCATGAGTAATTCATCGTGAGCAATCGAAAGGGATGACGTGTGTCATACTAACTATTGCCGTTGTAACTGCTGTTGTAGTTGCTTTGTGTGGATAATGATTTGATTTCATACCTTATTGTTGTACATACTTTGATTGATTTAACACTACGAGGATTCCTTAGAATCTCACTCTCCTAAAAACCATGTTTTAGACAGGGTAGAAGGATCAAAGGGAAAGCGAGTGACGAAGAGCGGATAGAGCTCCAGTTTAGAAGTATATTTTGGGTTATTGGTTATCATGTATATCATTTGGATGTTTTTGGGAAACAATTGTGTATATTGGGATTGGTGGTATAGTTTTGTGTAATCCCCAAGTTAAGGGTAATGAATTGTGGGCTTTGTGCCTTTTTAAAACCCTTATTAATGAATGGAACCTGAGTGTGTCAGGAATTTGCATATACTCTGATATTTGTGAATGAAATCAACCTGTACAGGCCATTTAGTATTGAAATGTGAATATGAGACCGTTATGAACATGTTTTGTAAAATTTTTTGTAAGCCATGATTTTGGGAAGTTTGATTTTGTTTAAGTCCTAAAATCATCTAAGGTCTCTAATTATTCATCAATTACGTGTTTATGAACTAAATCTTGGCCTATGGTGGAAGGAGGTTACATAGGTGTTGTGCTTCCCAAATTGGTACTAAATGGTAGTTGTAACCTAATGGAATAGTCAATAATGTGCTTAAGAATATAAAGGAACGCGTTTACGGAGCTAAAATCGTAAAACCCTGATTTTTCCCAAAGGATACCATAATTTTGGCCAAGGCTGTTAGAGGGCCTTAGAGTTAGATTTTCAATAATTTAATTGTTCCATTGAGTTCAGAAGGGAAAATTTAGAGGGGTTACAGTTGGTCACTTTTTTGGAAAAGCCCGAAAAAGCATAATTACGAAAACGCCTCTGAAACCCTTAAAGCGGGTTGTCAAGGGTAGTTTTGTAATTTGACAATGAATTTGTTAATTTTAAGTCTGGAAATGGATTCCTTGGGCAGAAATATGCCTAGTTAAAATTTTGGGAAAAGTATAGTCAGGCCAGATATGACGAGGCCAGGAAGGGGTATCGAGGGCATTTTGGTAAATTTTCACCATAGGCTAATATAACCACAAGAAACTCTATGGTAGTGCCTAAAATGATACATGAATGGATTTTAACATAATTCTTGTACATTTATCATTTTAGGACCGAGTTGGGAGCCTAAAGTCGATACATTTTACGAGGCACGTGATACAGGGGTGATAGAGCTTTGAGGTAGAAACATAATCTTTCATATATCATGCCATAGTTTATATGATTGTGTGTTTTCCATTGTTTGTGCTATATTAATCAACATGATTTGTCTAGAAGAGGCAGTTAGTGCCAGAGGTGCACTTACACTTGGAGTTGAGTAAGAATCCAACCAATATATGATTAGTGGGGCTAGACCCTACTCATGTATATATAACAATGATATGACAATGATGTGAAGATGATGTGTTATATTATTCATTAATTGGTGCATATATGACGCATATCATATTTACTTTTCACATTTTATATGAACAATAGCATGTTTCTATTGGGATTCCTTGGAATCTCACACCTTTTTCTAAACTAAAACATCTCAGTGGGTGCTAGTGGATCAAAAGGCAAGAAGTAGACAAAGGAAAGTGACCGGTACGTGTCTCGAGGTGAAGTTAAAGTTTGTGGTTATAGATAGTTTATGTTGTAAATATTATCGCCTTCTGTATCTTAACTTTGGACTATTGTGAACACCCTATTTTGTCCGGGCCCCACTCAAAAATACAAAAATAATTGATGATGATTGGTGTCTAAATTGGCAATCATCAATGAAAGAAAAGAAAATAAGAAAAAAAATAAGAAAACCATCCTATTGATGATGACCGGTGTCCAAATTGGCAATCATCCTTGAAATTGAAAAAATAAAAAAAATTAAAATTAAAATAAATCCCCTCATTGATGATGATCGCATTGTCATTCATTAAGGAAAAATAATAAATAAAAAAAAGAAAAAGAAAAATAAAAATAATCTCATTTATATTGATAGGTTTAAATTAGGAAATTACTTATGGGGAGAATAATAAAAAAATTAAAAATGAAAAAAATCTTCACTAATGGTGATTAGGTCAAGCTATGAAGTTTTATCAATAGAAAATACAAAAAAAAATAAAAAAAACGAAAATTTAAAAAAAAAAATCTCCATTGATGGTGATTGGATAAAGTTAGGTAGTTCTTGACATAAAATACAAAAATAATTCAAAAATAAAAATTCAAAAAGAAGGAGCATTTATGAAGAAAACCCTACCTTGAGACTATAAATAGGGGAGCAAGGGTTGAAGTAAGACACACAAGAATTTTGGGAGGAAAGAGAGGCAGGGTAGAGAGCTAATTTTAGTTTCTCATTTTTCATTGCTCATACATAATTCTCATGGGGAAGGGGCTTGACATAAGAGGCCGTCTTGTTTTGCTTTGTCTAAATAAGGTTTTAATATTCTTACCTAAGCCAATGAACATTTCTTGTTAGAGATGGAGGCATACCCATTTAAATGTTGGGCAAATGCTTTAATGTAAGGTTTCCAAGAGTTTTGTTGGTTTTTATTTGCTTGCCTTATACTCAATGCCTTGTGCAAATGGATACACCTATATAGCGATGCTTTTGTTTTTATTTTCGTTCAGCCACTTGTGCAAAAGATATTTTTGACTACCTTTCCCTTCACTATGACTTTGCTCCTGTCTTTTTGCTCATCCAATATATGTTACGTTGACTACCTCTCCCTCCTCTATGACTTTATTCTTGTCTTTTAGCTTTTCCCAATATATGCTAACCTTGTTGGACGTTGAATATGGGATCAAAAATTAAGTGGACTTGCTTTGTCCCATTGAGTCATCATATATATATATATATATATTGCTGGACGTGTTCTGTTTGGAATCAAGAGGTATGTGTTGTCTTATCTTCTAATGATGTTAGATGTCATGCTTAATAGATATAGGTAATGTGATTGTAATTGCCTCTTGTTTATTACTACCTCCGGTCCTAAATATAGGACAAAGTTTGTAGTGCAAATTGCACTACAAACTTAATCCTATATTTAGGACCGGAGGGAGTATATGATTCTATTACTCTATCTTTTGTTGTAGTGGGATTTAAATCATAAAAGGTACAATGCTCTCACCATATCTTTCTTGATTTTCTTATCATCTTGAATTTTCTACTCTGAATGGTATGATGAGAATGCACTTCTTTTCTTTTTCTTTGCAAATAAAAATGTTTCAAAATTTAAAAAAAAAATTCTTTTCTTAAAATAAATGAATTTGGTTTCATATGAGATAATAAAAAATTCCTTTTTAAAAAAAATTTAAAAATACAAACCAAACAAAAAATATTTTTCTTAAATAAATTAAATAAAATTTTTCTAAAACACACCAACAAAGTGACATGCATTTCTACCCCCGAACTACGTGGGGTTTGATCCCTCTAAAGGGTACGTAGGCTCTAGGCTTTCATCCTAGGTCAAGTCCAACCTTGTAAATAAATATATTTTTCTTTCTTATTTTCTTTTTTGTAAATACATGTTCCTTTTTTTTCTCTTTAGTTTTCATTTTATTTATTTTTGTGAATATTCTTTTTTATTTGGGTAATTATAATAAAATTAAAGGCTATATTCATTTTTAAATCATTAACTTAGGGTAACCATTCTTTTGAATGGGTATTGTGGGGTGCCTAACACTTTCCCCATACACAATGGACTCCCAAACCCTAAATGGTTGTGTATATCAGTTTCACTTTCAAACAATGTTTTCCAAAATTATCCTTATTTCAAAATTTTGGTGGCGGTTCCATGTTTTCCAAATTTCGAGTGTTACAGCTTGGCGACTCCACTGCGGACTTTTTGAGAGTCAAGCCCATTTAAGTTAAGTATTTAAAAATAATATGGCCTTTATCTTATTTTAATTACCCTTTTATTATTATTTTTTTGTGAATATTTTTTTTTATTAAATTCCTTATTCATCTATTTGCTTCTTTGTTTTTCCTTTTCTATCTATCTTGTGATCTATTTAGCAGATGAGGGTTGGGTAGAACCTAGGCCCATAAGTTGATATGCTCTCCACACACACTGAACACATACACTATTCTCCTCACACACATTTTGGGCCCTATACCCGGGTCTGTGAGTTCCTTATGTGAGTGGAAGTTTCTAGTGGTTTTCCTATGGGGTTTTTAGAACCCCTTGAGGTTATTGTGAAGACTTCATCCTAGCTGTTACTCATTTGGTGAGGTTGATCCCTATGGGGTTTTCAGAACCCGCTGAATGTCAATTTCATTAAATGGGGTCTTCATCTTTACGATGGGGGCAGTTAGGAGGCCTTTATCTGTAAGAATTAGAACCACCTTGAAACCATTACACCTATTAGTGGAAATTATCAGCCTGCCTAATTAATTAATACATGCCTTTCTTAGGGTAGACATCCCCCAACCTAGGGTTATTCCTGAAATAGGACACTAAAGGGCATATATTTATTGTTGATAATCTTTATTGTCAACCATATATAATCAATAAAACCCCTAGGATCAAGTGATTAACTGTCGCTTCACCTGAGTATATATCTAGCATCACTTCACATAAAGATATATCACAAGGACGGTGTATGCACTAGATAGCCAACCTTAGTCTAAGGGTCTATGACCCTAAAAGACCATGATCTCATCACATCAATCATGTTAAAAAACATCTCAATGAGATATAATCCTTTAGGACTCATGAGGTATCATTATATCATTTATTAGCATTTTAGCTTCATTTGATATGGGCCTTAGACATAATCATCATTTTTAAAACCCTTAACCGTGTAATGGCTTGGGCCATTCACAGGTTAATGGGCACTTCATTCTCCCTATGAGGTAATAGAACTCTTAAGGAGGTGAAGTTCCTTTTCTTAATGTCCATCACCTATATCAAAACTTGAAGTATAAGTCATCACTCTTTCATGTCTCATGAGGTATCCTTGTATCATCTATTACCATTTAGCTTCATTTGATATGGGCCTTAGACATAATAAACATTTAACAAAACCCTTAGCCGCGTAATAGCTTGGGCCATTCACAGGTTAATAGGCAATTCATCCTCCCTATAGGGTATTGGATCTCTTGAGGAGCTGAAGTTCTTTTTCTTAATGTCCATCACCTATATCAAGGCTATAAAGCACATGTAATCATCTGCATATCATGCATTTGGAAATACTTTCTGACTCTTCCTTCTCTTTTCTTTAATGAATGGCAAGCGAGTTATCCAACAACTGAGAATTTGGCATAAAGGTTAAATGGCACAAAAACTGAGTTTAAATCAAGTCCCTACAGGAAAGGAATATAGAGTTAAGGGCATCAGACTGACTGCAGGAGCAGAACCACTTGAAGGCATAATTCGATTAAGTCGCTACATTCAAGGTTCAGTCAAATTGGGTTTCATGAAGAAGTACGAAAATATCATTGATTTATTACACGTGCCTGTGCATAATGAGGCTATCATAGAACTGGGCCAGTATTGGGATGCCTCTTTAAGATGCTTCACTGTCTCTGATTTTCAACTAGCCCTAACCTTTTAAGAATATGGGGAAATCCTTAGGATACCAATTAAGAGGAGTGATAACCTCTACAATTATTCAGGCCGGTTACCTTCTTAGGGAGGAATAGCAAAGCTGTTGGGGGTTTACATGGAAGAAGTATAGATTGTAGGCATTGGACAGGTCAAGGGGATTAAAAGGACCACAGTGGAAGCTCGCTTAGCAAGATTATCAGAAAATAAAGATTGGGAAAGTTTTTATAGTGTTTTTGCCTTGGCTATTTATGGCATGATCCTCTTTCCTTCATCAACAGGAATAATCGACTTGGGAGCTATCAATGTCTTTCAATTAGTCAAACACTACCAAATTATAACCCGGTACTCATAATTTTAGCAGAGACCTACATGTCATTATCTCAATGCCACCTAGAGAAGGAAGGTCTAATAAAATGCTATCTTGTATTGCTTGAGGTATGGATGCTGAGTCACGTGTATGGAAAGAAGAAGTACTTCCGAGAAAGGCATGACAAGTTTACTAATCCACTTATGGCTTTTAATCATCTTCAATTAAACAAAAATGATTGGAGGAAGGAGTTCTCATGGTTAAAAGAAGATTCTCTCTTATGGAAAATAGAATGGTGGGAGGATGAAGAGATTATCCATTACTGCGGGGACTTTTCTAATGTGCCTCTCATGGGACTAAGAGGATGTGTTAACTACAACCCTTTTTTAACATTAAGGCAATTAGCATTTCGACAAAAAGTTCCCTCTCAGGAAGAAGTGCAAGCCATACACTTCTCGTACGGAGAAGATAGTGGGAAGGACTTATGTCGAGAAATCAAAGAAGCTTGGAGCAAGATAGCATACAAGGAAAAGGTTGAGTTGGGGAAGCGAGAAATAGGTGCAACTCCGGGCTATAAGGACTGGCTCAAGGACAGAATTAAAGGAGCCAATCCATCTTATTCTCCCCAAGATCCTTTGTTAGGAAATGATGCCCAAGAAGTAAACAAAGAGTTGGCAAAGCGCCTGGAAACAATAGAAAAGGATTTGGAGGAGTTGTCTGTGATGAAATCACAAAATAAGAGAAAGATGAGTTAGCTAGAAGACAAATGTGCATCCCTTCAAGAAAAACTGACAGAAAAGAGAAAGAGAAGAGATTTAGAAGAACGCTCAAGGATCATGAAGCTGGAAGAAGAAAATAAAAGCTTAAAAAGGGCTATGCAAGAGAACGATAGGCAAATAAAGAATGATAGAGTTCGACTATTGAAGATGACTATAGCTAAAGAGTTGCTCGAAGGGAAACTGTAAGATAATGCCCCTCTTAAGAAATTGCAAGGGGAAGTTGATATTCTTACTCAACTCCTAGAAAACAAGAAGGGTGAATTAGTTGTTGTAAGGGCCAGTAGCGTTGAAACCATCCAGAGCCTCATGGACAAGCTGAATCATGAAAGGAAAGTTTTAGCCAATTGGGAACGCCTCTACCACAGACAAGTTGTTGTGACAGAAGAATGGGTAAAGATGTGTGGTAACTTAATCAACTTTGTTAACACCAGGATCCCATAATTTGCTAGCACATTCAAGTGCGTTGAAGGCATGATTATTCCTTTGAATCCACAATCAGAGATTGTTGAATTCTTCAACTTATGTAATCAAATAGTAGAAGAACTCAAATTTGTAACCAAATTTTGATATTATTGAATAAAAGCATATCTCGCTTCTTTTACTGTCATTTTTTTGTATGCTTATCAATACGATCAATAACAAGATCTTGAGCTGGGTCCTCTCTGTCTAATGATCAACTCTAGTTCTCCCTGTAGAATAATGGATTCTCTAAGGAGGCTAGAGAAAACTCATTCCAGAAGACTATGTGCCGACTAAACACTTACCAAATAAAAAGATCTTGGCTAGGATCGGACTAAAGGTCCCTCCTATTTAATGATCAATTCTAGATTCTCCCTGTGGAATAATAGATTCCCTAGGAAGCTAGAGGATACTTGTTCCAGAAGACCTTTATGCCAATACATCGTGATAACTCACTATGCCCGCTTGAAATTATAAGTTTAAATAAACTAATGATATTTTGTTCCTTCCTAAGTAGGTGATACAATATTGCTCTATCTAAACGTCCTAACCAGCAACCCCCTGCGCATTCATACAAACATGCACTCATGAAGTCGTCAGATGGCAGCCAATCCCAGTGAAGCCAAATCTAATTTGGATCATCGAATGTCTCATATGGAGGCACAAATGGCATATTTGAAAGAAATGATTTCCACCTTGACTATAGCTCTTCAAACCCAAAATAATGAGAAAGACTCAGGAACATCTGATCCATTGAAAAATACTGAGATAAGTATACCAGAAAATGGCGAGAAAGAAAAAATGATAGAAGAGCCTCAGAGTAAACATAATCCTCAAATTCTGAGCACTAAGGAGGAACAACCAGGTAAAGATTAAACATAGACTTTCAACATTCCTTCCCTATTAACAGAAAAGGAGGGATGGAAGGAAGAGTTAGGTGGAGTGAAAGACCAACTAAAGGCCCTCTAAGAACCAAACATTTGGGGTTCACTTGATTTGAAAGATTTATGCTTGGCACGACATGTCTCGATTCCCAAGAAATTCAAGATGCCAGACTTTGATAAATATAGTGGTACGGGAAATCCCATATACCATCTTAAGGCTTATTCCAACAAGATGCTTGTATGGTCACAAGACGAAAACTTTTTGCTACTATTCTTCCATGAAAGCTTGAAAGGGCCAGCACTGGAATAGTACATGCAACTTGATCAGACAAAGATAAAGAAATAGAGAGATCTGACTGATGTATTCATGAAACAATACAGGTTCAATCTTGACACTACCCCCACCAGGGAACAACTGAAGTCAATGAGCAAGAAAGCCATTGAAGCTTTTAAAGATTATGCTCAAAGATGAAGGACGGTAGCAGCACAAGTTCAACCTCCCTTTATACCATATAAGCTTAGCTCTTATTTTATTCGTACTTTACAAGAATCTTACTACAGGTACATGGTTAGGACGCACGTCACCGATTTTTCTAGTTTGATTGAGATTGGTAAGCGAATCAATGCTGAAATATACGACGGCAGGATTCTCAAATTAAGAGTAGTACCAAAAAGGAGAACAATGGGAAGAAGAGAATACACGATGGTAGGATTCTTCAAAGTGAGAGCAGTACCAAAAAGGAGAACAACGGGAAGAAGGAAGGTGACGTTAGCTTCATCCAAAACACTAGACAACCCCAAGCAATACATCAAGGTGGTAATTATGGGTTTTGATAGACGAAGAATGATCTGACACAAAATAGGCAATGTCAAGCTGGAGGACGAAGGAATTAGCAGCAACGAGATAGTCGGCAATGGTCAAATTTTGGCATGACAAATACTGAGCTATATCACCAACTTTTAGAATCTCAGCTATTAGGGCCACGTACTCACAAACAGTTTCAACGGCCGTTCCTTGCTTGGTATGACTTTAATGCCCGATATGAATACCATATAGGCGCCCCAGGACATTCAATAGAGGACTGTGTAACATTCAAGAGGAATGTATTAGACTTAATTGATTCTAATCACATTCAATTGAAGAGGAACAACAACTCTATTATCAACACCAATCCTCTTCCAAGCCATGAAAACCAAGTAAATGTTGTTGATGAAACTGAGTTCTCTAATGATCACATACTAGTAGGAGAAGATATTCATGCTTGTTTAAAAGCAGCAGGTTATACGCCTCGAGAAGAGAAAGAAGTAGGTATGGTGGAAAAAAGACATGTCGAGTTTTTCGTTAAGGAACTAGATGAAAAAAGAAATTCCCATGTTGTCTCTTTCACCATCGTGACTCCATTGCAATAGCCTGTGGTGACCATTAAGGTACCGACCCCTTTTCCATATTAGAGTAATCATGTTGTACCATGGAGGTATAAAGGTATTGTTGAGAATCCCTCAGGGCAAGTAATGGAAGCCGAGACCAGCAACAAAATAATGGTTTGCCCAACAGGAGTAACATGAAGCGGGAAATCTTATCTGCCACAAAATGTTGGATCATCAAAGAAGGGAAAACAAGCCAATGTTGATATTCCATCATATTCTAGTCTAAAAGGCATGGAAAATAAAGATGAAGAATTCCTTCAAATCATGAAGTAAAGTGAATATAGCATAGTAGACCAATTTAATAAAACTCCAGCCAAGATCTCAATTCTCTCTTTGACCTTGAGTTCTAAACCGCATCATCATGCACTACAAAAGGCCCTAGATGAAGCATATGTGCAGTCTAGTGTAGCCCCAGAGAAGGTTGCAAGCATTATGCATGTGGCGAAGGCATTCTCTACCATCTCATTTTTAAGAGAAGAAATTGTTCAATCAGCTGTTGATCAGTATAAAGCCCTTTATATTTCCCTGAAGTGTAAAGGGTTCATTGTGGCCAAAGTGTTGATAGATAGAGGATCAGCGTTAAATGTTTTACCACTATCCACATTTGAGCAATTGTTAGTAGAGGCGTCATAGGTTGAAAAGAGTAGCATGGTGGTTAGAGGGTTCAATGGTACTCTGAGAGGCATGTTGGGAACGGTCCATTTGCCTTTGCAGATTGGACCAACTTCATTTGCAGTAGACTTTCAGCTTATGAACATTGACCTATCCTACTCTTTGCTATTTGAAAGGCCATAGATACAATCAGCTGAGGTAGTACCTTCTACCTTGCAACAGAAGGTAAAGTTTGTTAATAGCGGGAAGATAGTGATAATCAAGGGCATAGAAGAAATCATGGTGAGCAAGCCGAGCTCTCTTCCATACATTGAGGCTACCGAGCATGAGGAAGGAATGGTTTTCCAAGGCTTTGAAGTCGTATGACCCAAGGGATATAAAAATGTTAACTCAATTGTAACCAAGAAAATGGAAAAGAATGGGTTTAAGCATGGCGGAGGATTAGGCACTCACCTCCAAGATATCAAATCCCCCATAAATCTGTAAGAGAATCATAAGCACCAAGGGTTATGATACGAGCCACTATTAGAAAGACGGTTGAAAGAGCAAGCAAGCTTGAAGATAGGGAGGGAAAATGAGCCCTTTGAAATCACCCATATAAGGAAGACATTCCCAATATCATCGGAAGTGCTAAACAAGCCGACTATTGCAATGGTTTCAACAATAGGCAAAAAGACCTGTACGTGGATTTCAGCTGATTATTCTGGAAGACCTTTGGAAAATTGGGAGTTTGAGGACACCTTCAATTCTATTATTTTAGAGTAACATGCTTAGCTAAAAGTTGTCCTTTTATGTTTTGTATGCGCTTTTTGATGAGCTCTTATATGAACCATGAATAAAGAATGATATGCGAATAAAATTCACTTATTTATATCCATTTTTCTTTTTTTCCCTTCTATTCATTTGTTGTTCATTTTTTGCCCTCCAGGAAATTGATTTCCTCAGAACTCATGTCCAATGCAGAGGTTTCTAAGTCCCTGAATGATGATTTGCTTGTTGCCATTGATATGCATGATTACTAGTGTGATGATGATAAGATCATTCAAGCATACAAAAAATCCTCAAATTTGATGATAATAGAATGCGCCCACATGAAGATGTAATTGAAGTAATAAATATGGGCACAGAGGAAGAAAAGAGAGAACTAAAGATAGTAGATAACCCCGAAAGAGAGCAAATGGTCGAACTCTTCAAAGAATTTATAGATATGTTCGCATGGTCCTAAAAGACATGACAGGCCTTGATCCAGGGATTGCCTCTCATAAGATTCCTTTATTCCTAAACACCAAGGCTAATAAGCAGAAATTGAGGAGGCTCACTTCTAATATGTCCTTAGTGGTTCGAGATGAGGTGATGAAGCAATTACAAGCGGGTTTCTTGGAAGTAGCTAAATACCCACAATGGATAGAAAATTTTGTTCTTGTCCCAAAGAAAGATGCCATAATTCGAATGTGTGTTGATTATCGAGATCTAAACAAAGCTAGCCCAAAAGATGATTTTCTATTACCTCATATTGATGTCCTAGTTGATAATATGGCCCATAGCTATAGGTGCTTGTCCATGGATGGGTACTCAAGGTATAACCAAATCCCTATGGATGAAAAGGACAAAGAAAAAACCACATTTATTACACAATAGGGTACTTATTGTTACCGTGTCATGCCATTCGGGCTAAAGAATATTGGAGCAGCTTATCAATGTGCCACGGTGGCACTCTTCAATGATATTATGCACAAAGAACTTGAAGTATATGTGGATGATATGGTAGCTAAATCTTCTGAGGGAGAAAGCCATGTTGTGGTGTTAAGAAAGCTGTTTGAAAAGCTACGCAAGTAAAAGCTGCGGTTAAATCCTAACAAATGCGTCTTTGGGGCTTTATCTGGGAAATTGTTGGGCTTCATTGTAAGTCAAAAAGGGATTACGGTAGATCCTGACAAAGTAAAAGCAATACGGGAAATGCCCCCTCCTTAAACAGAAAAAAGAAGTTCATAGCTTTTTGGGGCGGTTGAATTACATTGCACGATTTATTGCCAACCTGACTACAACTTGTGAGCCGATATTCAAGCTTTTAAAGAAGAATTGTACAAGGAAGTGGGATGAAGATTGCCAACGGGCATTTGATAGAATCAATGATTATTTGCTAAATCCCCTCATTTTGGTTCCTCCTGCACTAAGACGACCTTTAATTTTGTATTTGACAATACGACCAAACTCCATGAGAGCCATGCTGGGGCAACATGATGCATTTAAGTGAAGAGAACAAGCGATTTATTACTGGAGCAAGAAGTTTAATGATTGTGAGTCATGTTACCAGATGATTGAGTGAACTTGTTGTGGTTTAGTTTGGGCTACAAGGAGGTTGAGGCAATACATGCTTTATTACACCACTTGGTTAATTTCTAGAGTGGACCCACTCAAGTACATCTTTGAAAGCCCGCATGTAGCTGGAAGAGTCTCTAAGTGGTAGGTAATATTGTCAAAATATAATATAAGATACGTCACTCAAAAAACCACCAAGGGTGTTACGATAGCCTATTACTTAGCAAAAAACCCCATAGATGAATATTAGCCACTAGATTTCAAATTCCCAAATGAAGACATGTGTGCTACAGAGGATCCAATTAAGGAAAGAAAATCAAAGGAGTGGGAGATGTATTTTAATGGGGCAACAAATATGCATGGCAATAGTGTAAGGGTAGTAATCATATCCCCAGACGGAAAGCAATTTATGATTGCCTTAAAACTAGGGTTTGACTGCACCAATAACATGGCAGAATATGAAGCTTGTATTAATGGTCTCCTAGCTGCCATAGATCTTGGAATAAAAAACTAAAAGTCGATGGTGACTTAGCTCTTATAATTTATCTGGTGACTGGTGAATAGCGTACCAAAGACCCAAAGTTGATCTATTTGATAGAGTTTTATAAAAAAATTTGAAGTAATCACTTTCCATCACATGACCAGAGATAATAATTGCTTTGCTGACGCTTTAGCTACTTTAGCAGCTATAATCCAACTCGATTATGGTGTCTAAGTTTAGCCAATGTAGTTGAGACTAAAAGATTACCAGCATTTGGCTTCAATATTGGAAGAGAGAATGACGAGCAACCTTGGTACCATAATATCAGGATGTATATGGAACATGGTACTTACCCTCCAGATGTGACACACAATAAAAAGAAGACTATCTGGCGGTTGGCCATAGGCTTTTTTATTTGTAATAACGTCTTGTATAAGAGGAGCTTTGATGGGACATTGCTATCCTGTGTAGACATGAGGGAGGCGCACAAGATTATGGCAAAGATCCATGAAGGCATATGCGGTACACATGCAAATGGCCACTCATTAACAAAACAAGCTCAAAGATCTGGTTACTATTGGATAACTATGGAGAAGGATTGTATCAATTATGTTTGAAAGTGTCATAACTGCCAGATATATGCCAACAAAGCTAATAGTCCTCCGACTATGATACATAGTCTTGTATCTCCATGGCCATTTTCCATGTGGGGAATCAATGTCATCAAGCCGATTAACCCAAAAGCTTTGAATGGTCATCGTTTCATCCTCGATATTGACTATTTCACTAAGTGGGTAGAAGTCAATTCTTTTGCTAGTAATACTCAAAAGGCCTTCATCAAGTTCTTAAAGGCCAATATCATCTGTAGATATGGGTTACCGGAGAGGATCATAATTGACAATGCACCAAACCTCAACGGCACAAAAGTTAAAGAATTATGTGATCAGTTCAAGATCAAACATCATAATTCAGATGATAGAGGTAAATGGGATCCGAATTATGAAGGCCCATATATTGTTAAGCAAGCTTTCTCTAAAGGGGCATTGATATTGACAAACATGAATGGCTAAGATTTACCAAGACCAATCAATTCAGATGCTGTAAAGAAATACTATGCATAAAAAAAGAAAAAAAAGGCTCGCTAAGTTGAAAACCCGAAAGGGCGGCTTAGGCAAAAGTTAGAGCAATATATATATATATATAAATAATAGCTCTCTAGGTTGAAAACCTGAAAGGGCGGCCTAGGCAAAAGTAAAAAAAAGCTCGCTAATTTGAAAACATGAAAGGGCGGCTTAGGCAAAAAGTAGAGCACAAAATTGGGAGCTCGTTGAGTCAAAAACACGAAAAGACGGATTAAACAAATATCGAAGAAGGTTATCAGTCCTAGCCCCATGACTCTCTTTACTTTGTCTATTTGGAAGACTCCATAATCATTCATCGAAAAGTGCATATCTCTGGCAATTAAGCAAGACACCATCAGGGGGACTATGTGAAACTGAAAGTGAAGGACCTCCTAATAGCATTACGTCTACGCCAATATATGCTCATCATTATGCATCCTCTTGAATATTGGAAGATCATTTCTTTTAAATGAATCTTCATCCTTAGTATATCTTTCCCTTCCATTAAATCGCATATCAAACTTTGTGTCATGATTTGTATAAGGGTAACTCTTTTTAATGAAAGCACAACTTTTGTTTGGATAAACACTCACGATGATATACATGGTATCCTCTACTCCCATTTAACTTGTGTAATTTCAGGATCATTAGCAAAGGTTGCAATTGGAATCTCTATTGTGGGGTCAAACAGTTGACAAAGGGACACAATCTGAACTAAGGGTTCTAGGCTGTGGCATCTATATGAATCTGATTATACACATCTTCATACCTCTAACAAGATTGCGTGAGTAAGGGGGTAATGGTTAGGCACCTGGACGAAGAAGGAGCAATATCACCTACCAGGCTATTCTTTAACACCCCAATTATTACACTCATTCTCATTAGCATGTCATCACCTCCATTGTCAACATCACCATTAACATCATAATCTTCATACTATCATCATCATCATCAATATCATTATCATCATTATTAGCATTATCATTGTATTCATTATCCTTATTAGGATTCCATAATCACTGTCTAACCCAAAAGCTTTGAATGGTCATCATTTCATCCTCGTTGTTATTGACTATTTCACTAAGTGGGTAAAAGTCAATTCTTTTGCTAGTATTACTCAGAAGGCTTTCATCAAGTTCTTAAAGGCCAATATCATCTATAGATATAGGTTACTAGAGAAGATCATAACTGACAATGTATCAAACCTTAACGGGGCAGCAGTTAAAGAATTATGTGATCAGTTCAAGATCAAACATCATAATTCTGCACCATATAGGCCACAGATGAATGGTGCAGTTGAGGAGCCGATAAAAACAATAAGAAGATCATTGGCAAAATGACAGTGACCTATAAGGACTGGCATGAAATGCTTCCATATGCATTACACGGATACCGTACCATAATGCGTACTTCAACTGGGGCAACCCCTTACTCTTTAGTTTATGGCATGAAGGTTGTTACTCCAATTGAAGTGGAAATACCATCCCTGAGAATCTTAGCTGAATCAGATCTAGATGAAAGTGAATGGATACACTCTCGGTTTGAACAATTAAATATGACTGAAGAAAAGAGACTCACAGCAATATGTCAGGGGCAGTTATATCAATTATGAGTGGTAAGGGCCTTTAATAAGAAACTGCGACCCAGGGGGTTTAAAGTAGGAGACCTATCCTCAAGAAGCTCCTACAAAATCAAGAAGATGACAGAGGTAAATGGGCACCAAATTATGAAGGCCCATATGTTGTTAAGCAAGCTTTCTCTGAAGGGGCATTGATATTGACACACATGAATGGCCAAGATTGACCAAGACCAATCAATTCAGATGCTTTAAAGAAATACTATGAGTAAAAAAAAAGAAACAAAAAGGCTCACTAAGTTGAAAGCCCAAAAGGGCGGCTTAGGCAAAAGTTAGAGCAAAAAAACAAGAAAAAAAGGGCTTGCGAAGTTGAAAACCCGAAAGGGCGGCTTAGGCAGAAGTTAGAGCAATATATATATATAAATAATAGTTCGCTAGGTTGAAAACCTGAAAGGGCAGCCGAGGCAAAAGTAAAAAAAAAGCTCGCTATGTTGAAAACACGAAAGGGCGGCTTAGGCAAAAATTAGAGCACAAAATTGGGAGCTCGTTAAGTCAAAAACACAAAAAGGCGGGTTAAACAAATATCAAAGAAAGTTATCAGTCCTAGCCCCATGACTCTCTTTACTTTGTCTATTTGGAATACTCCGTAATCATTCATTGAAAAGTGCATATCTCTAGCAATTTTGGAACTGAAAGCAAAGGACCTCCTAATAGCATCACGTCTACACCAATATATACTCATCATTATGCATCCACTTGAATATTGGAAGATCATTTCTTTTAAATGAATCTTTATCCTTAGTATATCTTTCCCTTATATTAAATCGCATGTCAAACTTTGTGTCATAATTTGTATAAGGATAACTCTTTTTAATGATAACTCTTTTTAATTTGGAATCTCTATTATGGGGTCAAACAGTTGACAGAGGGACACAATCTAAACTGAGGGTTCTAGGCTATGGCATCTATATGAATCTGATTATACACATCTTCATACCTCTAACAAGATTGCGTGAGTAAGGGGGTAATGGTTAGGCACCTAGACGAAGAAGGAGCAATATCACCTACCATGCTATTCTTTAACACCCCAATTATTACACTCATTCTCATTAGCATGTCATCACCTCCATTATCAACATCACCATTAACATCATCATCATCATCATTAGCATTATCATTGTATTCATTATTCTTATTAGGATTCCACCATAACTGTCATCATCATCATTAGTGTCATCACCTCCATAATGACTTCACTATTTTGATATTCCCCTCGTTATCATGGCTATTATAATTCTCTTCATCATCATTATTGTCATCTTCATTAAGATCTCATCATCACTGTCATTATTATTATCAATGTCATCATCTTCATAAGCACTACTCTAAAGGGCATCACATGTTCATAACACACTTTTCAAAGCCCTGTACTGGCAGGCACCCCTAAAGCCCAGCAACAACTGGCACCCTTTTCAAAGCCCTGTACTGGCAGGCACCCTTTCAAAGCCCAGTAACGGCTGGCACCCTTTTCAAAGCCCTGTACCAGTAGGCACCCTCAAAAGTCCAGTAACGGCTGGTACCCTTTCAAAGCCTTGTACTGGCAAGCACCCCAAAAGCCCAATAATGGCTGGCACCCTTTTCAAAGCCCTATACCGGCAGGCACCCTTTCAAAGTCCACTAACGGCTGGCACCCTTTTCAAAGCCCTATACCGGCAGGCACCCTCAAAGCCCAATAACGGCTGGCACCCTTTCAAAGCCCTGTACTGGCAGGCATCCTTAATGCCCAGTAACGGCTGGCACAATTCTTTTAAAGCCCAATAATGCTTGGCACGATTATTTTAAAGCTCTGTAACAGTAGGCACTATTCTTTGAAAGCCCTGTACCAACAGGCTCCCTCAAAGCCCAGTAACGGTTGACACAATTCTTTTAAAGCCCTGTAACTGCAAGCACTATTCTTTCAAAGCCCTGTATCAACAGGCACCCTTTAAGCCCAGTAACGGTTGTCATAATTCTTTTGAAGCCTTGTAACGACAGGCACTATTCTTTCAAAGTCCTGTATCAGCAGACACTCCCAAAGCCTAGTACTAAATGGCACAATTCTTTTTCAAAATCCTATGCAACTAGGCGCTTCACTTCCACTCCAGGTAATCATCTATCTCCACCTGCATTCTTCTCCCCTATGAACCAAGTAAAGAGAGGCATGGACACTGTATTTTGTCCAAACCCTCTTTGGTTTCAAGGGGGCACCTTGTTCTTTGGTTGGACAAAATACAAGTTCTTATCTTTACTTGCTTCATAGATGAGAATCTCACTTTTCTCAACTATAAAACAAGTAAAGAAGGGAAACCATGAACACCCTATTTTGTCTGGGCCCCACTCAAAAATACAAAATAATTGATGATGATTAGTGTCCAAATTGGCAATCATCATTGAAAGAAAAAAATAAGAAATGAAAATAAGAAAAAATAAGAAAATCCTTCTATTGATGATGATTGGTGTCCAAATTGGCAATCATCATTGAAAGGTTAAAATTAAGAAGAAAAAAATTAAAATAAATCCCCTCATTAATGATGATTGGCATTGTCATTCATTAAGAAAAAATAATAAATAAAATAATCTCATTTATGTTGATAGGTTTAAAATAGGAAACTACTTGTGGGGAGAATAATAAAAAAAATTAGAAACAAAAAAAATCTCCACTAATGGTGATTAGGTCTAGCTAGGAAGTTTTATCAATAGAAAATACAAAAAAAATTAAAAACCAAAATTCAAAAAAATCTCCATTGATAGTGATTGGGTCAAGTTAGGTAGTTCTTAACATAAAATACAAAAAAATCAAAAATGAAAATTCAAAAAGAAGGCACATTTATGAAGAATACCCTACCTTGAGACTATAAATAGGGGAGCAAGGGTTGAAGCAAGACACACAAGAATTTTGGGAGGAAAGAGAGGCAAGGTAGAGAGCTAATTTTAGTTTCTCATTTTTCATTGCTCATACATAATTCTCATGGGGAAGGGGGGTTGACATAAGAGGCTGTCTTGTTTTGCTTTGTCTAAATAAGGTCTTAATATTCTTACCCAAGCCAATGAACATTTCCTATTAGAGATGGAGGCATACCCATTTAAATGCTGGGCAAATCCTTATATGTAAGGCTTCCAAGAGTTTTGTTGGTTTTTATTTGCTTGCCTTATACTCAATGCTTTGTGCAAATGGATACACCTATATAGCGATGCTTTTGTTTTTATTTTCGTTGAGCCACTTGTGCAAAAGATATTTTTGACTACCTTTCCCTTCACTATGACTTTGCTCTTGTCTTTTTGCTCATCCAATATATGTTACGTTGACTACCTCTCCCTCCTCTATGACTTTATTCTTGTCTTTTAGCTTATCCCAATATATGCTAACCTTGTTGGACGTTGAATATGGGATCAAAAATTAAGTGGACTTGCTTTGTCCCATTGAATCATCATATATATATTGCTGGACATGTTCTGTTTGGAATCAAGAGGTAAATGCCGTCTTATCTTCTAATGGTGTTAGATGTCATGCTTAATAGATATAGGTAATGTGATTCTAATTGCCTCTTGTTTATTATGTGATTCTATCACCCTATCTCTTGTTGTAGTGGAATTCAAATCATAAAAGATACATGCTCTCACTATGTCTTTATTGATTTTCTTATCATCTTAGATTTTCTACTCTGAATGATATGATGAGAATGCACTTCTTTTCTTTTTCTTTGCAAACAAAATTGTTTCAAGATTAAAAAAAATCTTTTCTTAAAGTAAATGAATTTAGTTTCATATGAGATAATAAAAAAAGCCTTTTAAAAAAATGTAAAAAATACAAACCAAACAAAAAATATTTTTCTTAAATAAATTAAATAAATTTTTTCTAAAAAACACCAACAAAGTGACACGCATTTCTACCCCCCGAACTACGTGGCCTTTGATCCCTCTAAATGGTACGTAGGCCCTAGGCTTTCATCTTAGGTCAAGTCCAACCTTATAAATAAATATATATTTTTTTTCTTATTTTCGTTTTTGTAAATAAATGTTCCTTTTTTTCCTCTTTAGTTTTCATTTTATTTATTTTTGTAAATATTCGTTTTTATTTGGGTAATTATAATAAAATTAAAGGCCATATTCATTTTTAAATAATTAACTTAGGGTAACCATTCTTATGAATGGGTGTTGTGGGGTGCCTTGTTACATCTCATGTTTTGATGATAACAAAGAATGGTATGAAAAAGAATTGATAAACAAATAAGTTTGAACAAAGTAACAACAGGGTAAAATCAATACTTGAAGTAAGCATTGGAGTAATGAAGAAAGGCCAAGAGAAAAAGCTGAGAAACTTCATCACTGGCAAGTTTTCTAAAGAGTTACTCGAGTACGTACTCGAGTAAAGAGATAGAAACTTGCAGTAAACAGGTCAACCTTCAAGTAACCTGCCAACGATACTCGAGTACGTACTCGAGTAATAAGGTAAATAACTTCAAGTTGCTCTCGGCCTGCCAACGTTACTCGAGTAAGTACTCGAGTAACCATGACAAAGACTTCCAGTTACTCTCGGCATTTTCAACCCTGCCAATGATACTCGAATATGAACTCGAGTTACTCTGTTTCAAGAAATGTGTTGCTGCCAATGTTGCTGAGGAGCTACTCGAGTAACTCACTGTGGTAAGCAAAACCTGAAGGTATTACTCGAATAACATGAAACGTTTTTCTCACCCTTCACTTCAAGTTACTACTCGAGTATGCAGAATTACTTAGAAGAAAAACTTCAAGTCACTACTCGAGTATGCAGAGTTAGTTGGAAGAGAACTTCAAGTCATTACCCGAGTAAGCTGTGCATAAAAATTTATGTTTACTCGAGTAAGGACTCGAGTAACAAGGTAATCAAACTTGAACTGCTCTCGGCCTTGAAATCCTGCCAACATTACTGGAATGAAGCATCGAGTAACCTAAAGTTTATTCGAAGGTTTACTCGAGTTGGTACTCGAGTAACTAATGAAGAAAAGTTTGCCATACCCGATTAAGCACCCGAGTCAACAAGTATTTCCAAAGGTTTGTAATTTTGTTTACTTCATGCACTACCCGAGTAATGTTATGTTTGCTTATTAACTTGCAGTTTATCAAAATTTTCCCGATGATACTCGAGTATGTACTCGAGTAAACTTTAATGAATACTCGAGTAGCTACTCGAGTATGCAAGTTCAGATTTCGAGAATTCATTCCAACGTTTATTGATTTGTTTCCTATATGATTAACCTTTCATTGTATTAGTATTCTTAGCATATCCACAGATAAACAATGAGGAGATCTTACCAAATAAGGAAAGTCAAATGCAACGTTCAAATGTCACCTACCACCACCTACCGCAAATGGATATTTTTCAAATACTGGAAAAGTCAACAGTGGCTGTGCACTCTCTAACGGACATGAAGAAAAACGTTCCAACAATCATTACCAATGCATCTATATATAGGGGAACATCCAAACAGAGAAAAAAAAGAACAAGAACACACTCGAACGTATCATCAAGTTTATTACTCTATTTTACATTATACTTGTAATTCTATGCTTCAGTGATTCTTATTCACTCTGTGAGAGAGATATTTCATTCAAACTCAATATTTGTTATTGAGGTAACTTAAGGTTGTGGAACCTTGAGTTGGGATTGGATTACAACTTGTAAGGGGGAGCGAATGTCCAGGCGAAGGAACTTGCTTGTACTGAGGTGCCAAGAACCCATTGAATCTTAGAAGTTATAGTGAAACTCTCAGAGAAGCTTTGAGGACTGGACGTAGGTCAAAGTGGTTGTGGCCGAACCAGTATAACTCTCGGTGTACACTTCGGTGATATTTCTCCTTACTCTTTATTGCTTTATATTCACCATCAAGTTTTTATATTTGCAAAGAAATTTAGTATCACCCAATTCACCCCCCTATTGAGTGAAACGCTTGCTCTAACATGCCTAACACCTTCCCCATACACAATCGACTCCCGAACCCTAAATGGTTTTGTGGATCAGTTTCACTTTCAAAAAAGGTTTTCCAAAATTATCCTTTTTCAAAATTTTGGTGGCAGCTTCTATTTTCCAAATTTCAGGTGCTACAATTGCAAACAAATACTTTTACCAGTATATATGTATTTGTATGCCTGTGGAACTTGGTCTCTATTACTCTGTGAATATCGAAATGGAACTGGGTGTTGACATTTTTAGTATCAGAGCCCAAGCGGTTTTGGCAGAGCTAATAAGCGGTTCTAGCATTATCAGAATGGTATATTGATATGGTTTTGTTTACCTAGGGATAAGACCGTGAGCGGTTGGAGTTTAAGCAGTTTGAGCGGGGAACACGAGGGATCCATCTCGTCCATGAACCAAGGTACCCCTAGCTAGAGAACTTCTGAGGAGTAGCAATCTGTAGAGACAAGGATACTAGGGGAGCAAGTTCGTGACTGAGTAGTATATAAAACCTGATCTTGTACCTTGAGAAGGGATGAGAGATTCTGAACAATAACAGACCGATGAATCAGAATCAGATTTGGATTCTACTACTTGTTCCAGAGCTGGAACTATACACGTATTATACAACTTATGACCATATCGAGACTTATGGGAGTATGTGAAAGGTATATATCAGCGGACTTTCTTTACAAGGGACACCCCAGTTGACCGATATAGGGAATATCTGGAAGAAATAGACATGCTACACGTGGGGCACATTTACTTTGACTTGAAAATTCTGAATAATGTGTGGATTCACACTACATTATATTTCCTTCCGAATACAGTGTTTTAGGCAAGAAAGAAGAATGATATAGTGGAGTGAGGCCCAAATAATAATTTCAATGAATTCATAAAGTACATTACCTATATAGTACAGCGGTATATATAAAGCAAGTGAGAAGGGACTCAGCTATTATGTTTTGGTGACCGGAAGTAACTGGCACGTATTTTGAAACAAAGGCAGCATGTGGAACCGACAGATAGGAAAAGATTGAGTCGGAGTAAGTATTTTGGGGGGGTATATAGAAAGTTAAGCATGCTCAACCCAGGGTAATCCTTGGATGGGTGACTCCTTGGGAAGTTGCCTATAACTTAAGAGTTATGTAATATAAAAAGAGGACAAGTATATGATATACAGTAGTTTGTAGGTTGTGTGATGTTTCTAGCTTTCTGTAACTACTGTAAATAGTTGATGTATGTTATAAATGACCTATCTGTGTACCCAAATTATTATAGAATGATGAAAATACCCTTGCATCTATCTGGAAATTTATTTTTTCTTATTTTTATTTAGTGAGGTACCAAGATGATGTGTATAAGGGAAGGAGATTATGACTCAAATTGGGACGATAGCCCTGACTCTATGCAACAAATTCAGAGCAGGATGACATGACAACACCTTATGATAAATGATCTTAGAGATGAACTGCATGAGTTACAACAGAGACAGGGAAGATTGGAGTATTTTGAAAGGCAAGAGGGTGAATATATTGCATCTGAGCAACCTCATCAGGAGTCACAACCCTTGTTTGTGTATGAAGCAAACGTTTTTCAAACATAGGTGAAACAGTTTGAGAAACAACAACCTCCTACTTTCTGAGGGAGATTTGATCCTCTACAAGCAGAAGAATAGTTATCCTCACTGGAGCAAATTTTCACAAGACTGATGTGCTCTAATTATATTAAGGTTTAGCTAGCCATTCATAAGCTAGAGGGAGAGGCGGATATATGGTGGAGGAATACATAGTTGATTCTACAGGTATGGAATATTCCAATAACATGGGAAATGTTCTAAGGGAAATTTAACTAAATATATTTCTCTCAACCAGACAAGTTAACAAAAGAAAAGGAATTCCTCAACATATGACAGGATAATAAAGAAACTTTGATGAGTACCTGGCACGTTATGTCTAATTGTCTTAGTATTCCTCATACCTAAGACATCAGGATGATAAGGAGTAGAGCTCCAATATATTGATACAAGGATTAAAGCTATAATTGAGAAATAAATTGATTTATAAACACTTTACAGTGTTCACTAAGGTAGTTAAAGAGAGTCAACTCACCGAGAATGATATGTTAGGCTTGCATCGTGATAGAAACGATGACTACAGGGATGTGTCTGGTAGTGGGAGTTCCTCACAAAAACGTAAAGATCAGGATGAATTGTCCAGAGGAAACTATAAATGACCAAAACAAGCTTGGGGCCGTGGAAGTCAGAAATCTGCTAAGGGTAGGAAATGCTGGCAGTGTCATAAGCCATATCATCCTGGTAAATCATGTGGAGATGCGTTAGGAAGATTAAGTTCAACTGGACAGGATCCACCTAGCCGGACCTATTTTCAGTGTCGAGAACCAGGGCATCTTGCTAAAAATTGCTTGTAGAGGCAACATTTATAGGAGACTAGACTAGGAGCTCCTGAGGTACGTGTGATAGATCAAGAGGAGGCCGGAAAATCTCCTGAAATTATTAAAGGTATGGCTTCTTTTAATAGTGATTCAATGGGAGTAATGTATGATTTGAGTTTAATTATTTATTCACTGTATATGCTCCCTAGTGATGCTTGATACTTGATTAAATTTGGAAGGTAGTCATCGATGAGAACAAAATAGAGAGAATAGAGGATAGGTCAATGGTTGGTAAATTCCCTAAATCCTTCTGAAAGATAGAAGGGGACGATAGGGATAATTAAGGTGGAATGATTTTAAACCCCGATAAAATTGAGATTTGAGTTGAGATTGAGAGAATTGTAATATAAGAAACCAACTTAGTAATTGAGTTGACCCCTTAGGCATCTGATATGGTCTAAGTTGGTCAAAGTATTAGAATGAGATACATAATATGGGGTAATTATGTAATAAGTCGATCCTAGAGGATCTGATTTAATGATATTAAAGGTTGAGGATAGGCTTGAATTTGATCTAAACTGAGATAATGCTTTGATTGAAATAAGAACTGATTGTAATATGGTTCTTTTCCATGATGAAAGGTTGAACCTTGTGAACCTTGTGGATAGTATTAAATCTTCAGTAATAGTAATGTTTTGAGGATGATACCCAAATACCGTGAAGGTTAGAATAGGCGCTATTGATCATGAATTTTAGCGAAGCTATTGGGTATAATTAAGGAAAACGATTTCCAATGTATGTGATGTTAAGGTTCTAGATTTCATGATAGACCTAAAAGTTGGGTTAGGGACCTTAAGCTGTAAACTATTACATGCCGGATATTGTAGTGGACCTACGGTCTAAAGGCCTTAAGACCTAGTGAACTAGTTTGTCCTTAGGTGGCGAATTTATTCAGAATCGTGTTGTAATAGTGATAATCCATGAAGTTGAGGAAAGTGATTTCCTAGCTTAGCTAATACTGAGGTTTTAGGCATGGAATTATGATCCAAGAATCAGATACAATCATTAAACTGATTTCTTAGGAATTTGAATTGACCTGGATGGTCTGAGGTACTAAAATGAATCGAAATGTGTATGAGGTTTCTCTAGGTTGCTAGTTGCTAATCAAGCATACAAAAAGATCTTGATAATAGAATATTTCCTTATTGAATGAGAATAGTTCTTAATAAAACAAAAGTAGCCACGATATAGGGTCTCAAGGTTGAGGCAGAGAATAAAATGTATAAGTGGCTTTTGGTGTCTCGGTATAATAAGGGTAGAGTATCCTGATGAAAGAAAGAATTATTTACTTGTTATTTTACTAACTTGAGGCATTACTAGGAGTCGATTGGTGGATAGCAGATAGTTTGTTGAAACGTATGAATAAAGGCTAGTAGGGAATCATGTTTTGACAGCCTAGTAGGCTGACGAATTCTCTAGAATTTGTTTTGGAGGATAGGAATGGGCTACCCTAGAAAGTTTAGTAGAATTGGTAAGTATGTGTAGATTCCCATACGAATAGACTGTGCTTACACCCATGGGTGTCAAGTTTGTCACAGTCAAATTATGTACGAATGGTATAATGAATGCTAAGGGACATGAATCACTAGTGGACTTGATTGTCTACTGCTGCATGGCTGCATGGCTTAGCGGTAATCCTCGAAATCTTGTTAGTTGATGACTTATTGGTGAACTCATGGAGTAAAATGACACGTGAGTAACAATTACGCATAGAATTCAACATGGTGAGGGAAAAACAACTCTATGCCAAGTCGAGTAAATGTGAGTCATGGCTTTCAGAGGTAACATTTCTAGGCCACACAGTCTCATAGCAAGGGATTCTGATGGACCTTGGTAAAGTGGAAGCAGTACTAAACAAAGAAGGCTAGAAACTATGGTTGATATACGCAGTGTTCTGAGTCTTGCTCATTAATGTGAGGGGTCCATACAGAAATTCCCCGGAACTCAACATTATGCATGGGATGATGATTGTGAGAGGAGCTTCAGAGAGCTGATGACAAAAGTTTATTAAAGTACCAACACTGATAATCCCCGATCCATAGTAGACCTTTGTTGTCTTTACTAATGCTGATCGGCGTGGGTTGGAAAGGGTATTGAATCCCAAATGTGAGTAGGCATGATTGAGATGTGAATATATGCGAACCGGTAGAGGGCATATCCATCTTGTCAGCTGAAGCTTCAGGAATTGAATTATTCCATCCATAATCTTGAGTTGAAGGTAATAATGTTTGTATTGAATCTGGAAATGTTGTCTTTATGGCGTAATTGTGGAGTTGTACTGCAACCACAAAGGTTGAAATATGTGTATGATCAAAAAGAGCGAAATATGACGCGATGTAAGTGGATAAAGTTGTTGAAAGATTAAGACATGGAATGCCAATATTATCCAGGGCAAGCTAATGTTGTCACTGACGTATTGAGCCGTCAAACAGTGCGGGCGACAAATATGATGATTTATGAGGAAAAATTTAATCGAGAAATTTTAGGGATCTTAGTCTATATAAGCATATCTTGATCAGCGGTAATGATGTCAGTAAGACGTACGCAGAAGTGTTACCCTAGAGTCTATGGTTATGAATGTGTAGCAAATTTCCAGGACAAAATTTATTTAAGTGGGAGAGAACTATGACACCTCAAATTTTATTTACCAAGAATATATTGTAATTATTTTATATATTCAGTAAAATGGTGAATATTTACGGCCAAAAGAATTAAATAATGAAAAGTAAAAGGTGAAAAATGTTTTCAGTGAAATTGTCTGCTAAGCAGTGAGTTTGCCATGTGGTTTTAGAAAACCAAATGATTAACAAAAAATTATTAAATTTTACAGGATGAAAGTAGACATTCCAAACTTTTATTTGGTAAGTCATATGCATCATTTGAAGCTATATGTAAAAAGATATGAATTTTTGAAGTTAGCTTAGAAAAACTGGAAAGTTTCTAGAGCGGCGGTCAAAGAAATTAAATCTGAGAATGATTTGCTTCTAACTGGTTAAAGTACATATTTTTCCTTGAAACTAGACTTAATAAGAGTTCTATAGCTTTTAGAATAGGTCTGAAATGATGTCTACAAATTTAGTTATGATTTTTCAAAGTTTGAAAAGAAAAACTGCCAGAAAATCCGAAAATAGAGAAAAATGTAATGGCAAAATTATAATTTTGCCAAACAAGTGCTAAATTAATTATTTTCTGATTAATTGAAGTTAATTTCAATTAATTAAGGAAAATAAGGGGGAAATATATTTGAAATATTGTGGTCAATTAAATATGAATTTATGGAAAATTTGAGCAAAAATACTAATTTGATCAAAATTGAGACTTTACGTGTATATGTAACCAGAACAAGTTGTGAAGTCAATTAAGACCATAGAGAGGGACCCATAGGTGTCTCCTATATGTGGCATAGAGAAGAAAATATTAGTTTGGCTTAATGGCATGATTACATGTATATAGGATTTATGTACATAAAAATTGGTTTTTGGAATTTTTGGAAATTAATTAAATGATTAAAATATAACATAATATAAGATAAAAACGCATTCCATCATCTTCCTCCAACCATTTTTGACACCACTTTCAGCTGAAATAGAGAGAGAATAGTTGAGAGAGTTTAGAGAGAGAAGGAGAAGAGAACTAGCAAGGCAAGCCGATTTCTTCAACGATCTAGCTCCTAACGTGTATAACTCTACTCCTAAGCTTCTCTTTCATGTACTTCAAGGTTGTTGGAGCTCAAATCTGCTATTTAAAGAGTTAGGGTTCAGCCGTACTTAGAAAAGCTAGTTGGAGCTTGAGGTAACTTCCAAACCATCGTATGTTGACTATTCTGGCTGCTGTGGACAATTTAATCGTTGAAGTTTTGCTGGATTGTCCTTGGTTTTAAATTTTGTCAATGTGTATGCCTAGGTGTTATGCTTCCCAAATTGGAACTAAATGGTAGTTGTAACCTAATGGAATAGTCAATAAAGTGGTTAGGAGTATAAAGGAACGCGTTTACGGAGCCGAAATTGCAAAACCCCGATTTTTTCGGAGGATACCATAATTTTGGCTAGGTCTATTAGAGGGCCTTAGAGTTAGATTTTCAATAATCTGAAAATTCCATTGAGTTCAGGAGGGAAAATTAGGTGGGGTTACAGTTGGTCACTTTTTCGGAAAAGCCCGAAAAAGTATAAGTACAAAAACGCCCCTGAAACTCTTAAAGCGGGCTGTCAAAGGTATTTTTGTAATTTTATAATGAATTTGATAATTTTGAGTCTAAAAATGGATTCTTTTGGCAGAAATATGTCAGTATAGCCTTAGTCAAAATTTCGGGAAAAGTGCAGCCGGGCCGGGTACGACGAGGCCAGGCCAGTGTCCTGGGGACATTTTGGTAAATTTTAACCATAGGCTAATATAACCACAAGAAACTCTATGGTAGTGCCTAAAATGATACATGAATGGATTTTAACTTAATTCTTATACATTTAACATTTTAGGAACGAGTCGGGAGCCTAAAGTCGACGCTTTTATGAGACACGTGATACAGGGGTATTAGAGCTTTAAGGTAGGAACATTATCCTTCATACATCATGCCATAGTTTATATGATTGTGTCTTTGTATTGTTTGTGCTATATTAATCAACATGATTTTCCTAGAAGAGGCAGTTAGTGTCAGAGGTGCAGTTACACTGGGAGTTGGGTAAGAATCCAACCGGTGTACGAATAGTGGGGTTGGGCCTTACTCATGTATACATGATAATGATGTGATAATGATGTGACGATGATGTGTTATGATGATGTATTACGATGATGTGTTATATTGTTCATTAATTGGTGAATACATAGCACATATCATATTTACTTTTCGCATTTTATATGAACGATAACATGTTTCTACTGGGATTCCTTGGAATCTCGCCCCTTTTTCTAAACCAAACATCTCAACGGGTGCCAGCGGATCAAAAGGTAAGGACGTAGACAAAGGAAAGTGACTGGCACATGTCTCGAGGTGAAGTTAAAGTTAATGGTTATAGATAGTTTAAGTTGTAAATATTGTCGCTTTCTGTATCTTGACTTTGGACTGTAAACAAATACTTTTATCAGTATATATGTATTTTTTAGTATACCTATGGAACTCGGTCTCTATTACTCTGTGAATATTGAAATGGAAATGGGTGTTGACAGGACCCACCTGATGAGAAACTCTCCCCCCCCCCCAACATAACAAAGAAATGAATAGAATTCAGGCATCATAATATTCTATTAGCCCATTCCTTACAAAACCCTATTTTTAACATTGTGGCATAAAGAAAATCCCATTCTACCATATCATAAGCCTTCTTTATATCCAGTTTCAGTGCTACTTCACAATGGCCCTGCCTTTTTAGTTTCATATGATGGAATATTTCATGCACCACTACAACATTATCCTGTATCAATCTACCAAAAACAAATGTTCTCTGACTCTCATCTATGATTTTGTCTAGTAATGGTTTTATTCTATTGGCCAATATTTTTGAAAATATTTTATATGAGAAGTTACACAAACTTATTGGCCTATATTCATTTAGTGATTCAGGGCAGTCAATTTTTGGTATTAGCACTAAATATGTTTTATTGACCGGATTAAGAGGAAAACCATTTCTAAAGAAATCTTTCACAAGCTCACATACCTGATTCCAATGATATCCCACGCTATCTGGTAAAAATAATCCAATGAAACTATATAGTCCTAGCGCCTTTTGCCCTCTGAGTTGAAATACGGCTTGCTTTACCTCTTCATTGCTGATTTCAGCCATCAAAGCTTGATTATCATCATTGGATACAACTTCTTCTACACAATCCAGCGCTGTTGTGAAATCTCTTTCTCCTATCGAAGCAAAGAGGTTTGAATAGAAGGCTGCAAAGTGATCCCTAATTGCCTCATCCTCCTCTAACTATTCATCATTGTTACCCTTCACCCTTATAATTTTATTTCTACTTCTCCTTCTAATGGTTGTCGTATGGAAAAACTTTGTATTCTTGCCACCACATTTTAGACACTTAGCTCTTGCTTTTTGAGCCCAAAATAATTCTTCCTGCTCCCATAGCTCATTTATTCTCTTCTTTAATTCTGCAACTTCACATGCAATGGTCTCAAACTAGTATGAACAAAAACATTCATGCACCTTCATCGCCAGTTTATTGATATGCCTTTGACTATTTCTGAACTACTTTTTTCCCTATTCGGCCAACACCTCTCTTAGCTTGTTCAGTTTTCCTACAAACTCAATTAAGTTTTCTCTGCCATTTCACGAACCCTAGTTTTCCTTGATCAGTTGAAAAATGTTTGGATGTTTCAACCATCTTGTGTCAAATCTAAGGGTAGGAGGTGTGTTTGCTTCCCCATGTTCAAATTCAATCAAAATTGGGCAATGGTCAGACCCTATGGCTTCTAACACTTGGCCTTGGCCTTTTTGAAACTGAATTTGCCAGGACACATTCAAAACAGCTCTATCCAGTCTTTCACATATCAATTCATCTTCACACCTGTTATTTATCCAAGTGTACTTGCATCCTTTGAATTCTAACTCCATTAATTCACAATTGATCAAGAATCTGCAAAATCTATCAAGATCCCTTTGTGAGCATTATCTTCCCCCTTCCTTATCAGAAGCATACAAAATGTCATTAAAATTGCCAAGGAGTAGCCATGGAATCTCCCCCGTCAACTTCAACTTCTCTAACTCATTCCACCATTGACATTTTTGTCTCATTTCAACTGGACCATAAAATAATGTTATATTACCCATGTCTAACCCATTCAACCCGACCTCTTCAAGATGTATAATAAACCTACTAATAAATCCTATCTTAAATTAGAGCCCTTCCTTCCACCAAATAGCCATTCCTCCTGATCTATCTATGGACTCTCCATACTTACCAAAATCATACTTTAACTTTTTTCTATTTTTCCTCTTTTCATCTTAGTCTTTCAAAGGAATACCAAGTTTGGTTTAAATTTACCACATTGGAACTTTAAGTGACAAATTGTCAGGGTAGTTCTCAGCCCTTAGCAGTTCCACCCTAGGCAAATCACTGTTCCCTGGTGGTTGCATCTAGCCAGCCACTCTGCCCATAGTTATTCGATCTAGATTCATTGTCATTTACTTCCTCTTCAATCTACTCTTCCTTAAATACATCAGATTTCCACATGATCTGAACTTCATAATTTTTATTTGTAAATAATGATTTTCTTACCTTTCTTCTTGGTCAATCCTTTCCTTTTGAGTCTCTGCCCATGTAAAAATCTAGAACACCTTTATAATTATACCCGAATCTTCTTGGTTCTTCCACCTCCCCCAGTGCTTTTAGCTCAGCAACCACAGTTTCTTTTTCACCTGCACTCTTTGGAGACTCTTGCTTGTGATCTTTTCGTCTTTTACTCAAAGGAGATTCGTCATTCACACAATTTTTCCTTTTCAATGATACTTCTTTTAATCCCTGGACTAGCTCTCTGATTACTTCTATCTATATTGGCACTATAGCTCTGCTTTTCTTGTGACCTTCCTCTTCCTCTCTAGCAAGCTCAACCCAATACTTCACTTAGGTTCTCATTAATTTCTCTTATCGAGCCTTCAAGAGACTATTGGTTCCATTCACTTTATTTAGCTCAATCCCCAACCTAAATTGGTTAGGGCCCATTTGTTTGCCTTTAGCCTTTTCCACATCCCTTCTAATTGATTCATGTGATGACCTTCACCATTGAATATCATATTTCCTTGGTTGACCCCACTTGATAACTCTCCCCCAGCAATAATTAATGTATTCAGCGGAGTAAGGCAATGATTCCTCTTCCATCCACGTGGCCCTCTAGAACTCTCCCCTATCTCTTCTCTGACGCACATCAATCTTGAACTCATATTCCTGCCAAAATCATTTTTGGTTTCCCCATGCACCTCCATACTTTTCGGTTGTACTCACCAACTCCGATTAGTCTGAGTTAACGCCGGCGTTCGAATGGCCTGGGTACATAAACTAGCATCATATCCCCTCGCCGTACCATTGACCATGAACTCCACTGCATAAAGACTATAAACAGATCACATTGAGAGGTCTAGAAATCAAATTTATTTTCGGAATAAGATCAACTATAAAAAATAGTCAACTTTGTTAGAATGATGTATGGTAATAGTTTTATGATGAAGATGTGTAATTATGATGGTTTGGAGTAAATTTTTATTTCATTATAATATGAGTAAGATAACTAGCTCATTTTTTAAAATGAAAAATAAACAAAATTTTATTTTAAATTAATCAAAATTAGAACGTGATCTCTTGTGTATTATTGTATAACGTGATTTTAATAATTTATTGTCTTGTAGCAATTACATGCATGCATAAATAAAATTCCTCTCTTTTACGCAGCCTACCTCCTTTTGATTCAAGTATTGAAAAATATTATAAAAATGAACTTTAATTTTGTTGGAAGATTTGACAATAAGTAGATATAATCAACTGAAGTAAATATTTGGAATATTTGAGGATTGGATGTACGGCACCTAATGTTATATGGACCAAAGTAATATTAAGTAAAACATATGAATGAAATTGCAAATGTTTCATGGATTCTAGTGTTTGTTATGTTAGACAGTTGCAGAGGCAATTAACATTTTTAAATTGAAAAGCTTATTGTACTTTAATCATTATTACTTAATTTTTTTAATCAATAAAGTATTGAATGGAATGGGATAATAGAACTCGTAAAGGGTTGTATGATACTGCATAAAAGTATCGCTTAATATAATTTTACTGGCTGTTTTGGAAAAAAAATGATTTATTTTACTGATTTTTATTATGTTACAAATATTTTGATTTAGTAGGTATTATTGTCATATAATCAAGTTTTACATGCTATTTGGTTTGGAATAAGAATGTTGTATTTTGTGGGTGATAGTTATAACATTAATGATATGTGTTTGAAGGAATGAGATGTATCTACCGCTAAGTCCTTCCTTTTTATACAACTCAAAGCTTTTTGGTGCAATCATTGAAGAATGTTAGGCAAATATATCTTCGGAAATGTGGGAACATAATACCACTGTCAATATCTTTGACCATCCTAAGAGTGCCTAAGCTAAAATATGTTGTTGGGAACTACCAAGAGGATCAACACTCATCCAATCAGAATCAAAATGATGAGCTTCATATGAATCTCCCTGCTTTGGAAACCCTTGACATCAAAGATGCACCAATGATGAACGGCATTTGCTCCAACAATCATAAAGCAGAGCTGTCATCTCTAAAGAATATTTATGCATGGAATTTTTCACTGATTATAACGTGGTGAATTTGAGAACTACACAGGTACACTCTCTTCAACTTTATAAACTTTAATTAGAAGCAGAGCACTTGATCAAGCTGAAATTATTTATCACTGTCTTTATATGTTATGCTTTTCTCTTTTGCCGTCAACTAATATGTTAAGGTTTTGGAATAATTTTTTATGGACCAAGTATATTAGAATTGAGCATGATAATTCAGGTGGTTATATTAGTTTTCTTTCTTTCTTTCTTTCTTTCTTTCTTTTTTTAAGAAAAGACATTAAACATGTTACATTGTGAGGTCTGGTAAATTTATTTTTGAGAATAAGGTTAGCTGTTAAAATACTTTACTTTTTGTTGGATTAATGTATATTGATGCTTATGTGATGAAGACGTATAATTATGATGATTTTGACTTGAATTTTGATTTAACTAGTAAGAAAACTAGCACAATTTTTTACATGAAATTAAAGTAAATTTTATTTCAAATTAACGTAGCTATTATATATTGTATATTACCTTAATCAAAACCTTTTATGTATTATTTCATATGGAAACTTTAACGGCACGTACATGTCTGTAAGTGAAATTTATCTCTAGAATTCAAATGCATTTCCCCCCTAATTTTTAATAGATAGTTTCATTCTCCTTAAATTATACTATAATTTTTTTTTTCAAATTGGAAGGTCCATTTTGAAGTCTTTTTTTTAAAAAAAAAATAAAGAAGATTTTGAATTTTGAATTGATATATCTTTCATGGAGTTCACTGGAAATTGAGATGGAACGGCAAACTTTGGCAGCTCTTGGAGTTCGGGATTCCAAAACAGAAGAGATTGTTAATTTGAGACAGATGGAAGGACATAGAGAAAAATGGAGATGGACTTCAACCATTGACATCAGGCTTAGAAAAGTTGTACTTGCAACAACTAGGTGAGTTGATGAATATATACGTGGGGCCTAAACATATCATCTTCTTTCATAGACATATAAGGACCTGTCCATTAGTGAATGCAAAAAGCTCCGAGTTATCTTCTCCACATCTACAGTTCGAAGCCTACCAATGTTGAGTTATCAGAATGTGAAGATTCAGTTCATATAGTTGAGGAAGATTATGAAACAAATACTGATGAACCATGCTTTCCCAACTTAAAACGAATCTCTCATAGTTTGTGACAAATTGTAGTATTTGTTTTCTATCACTGTGATAACTCCACATTTTATATACTTAAAGGATATTTTAAAGATAATTTGGAGAGTTATCTAAGTAATTTTGGAAGATTTTATTATTATAAGATCAAATCAAAGTGACACAATATTTAGGGATTTAGATTGTAAATATCTTAGTTTTAAAACAAAACAGAAATAGTTTAATTTAGGATATGCATAATTAATAATCATAAAATAAAGTTTTCTTAAAAGAAAAGAATTTAGTTATTTTTAATTTTTCTTAGTTTATTTTATGTGTTCTCATTTTGGCTTCACTTAATAAGACCATCAGGACCATGAAGTTTGACAAATAGGAGGAGCATTTTGTTTTAAATGGGATAATCTCGAAACCAACATTCCTAATGGGCCACAATGAGAACGACACCGTTTTTCGGATTGAAGGTTTGAAAGGTTGGCCTACAGAAGCTACAGGGGACCGAGCAAGAGGGGGCCACAGCTATTACAGTGGATCCGTCATCATCACCGCAAGCTGAGAGTAAGAGGAGGGAGCTGGGAAGAGGCGGAGATTGCTCTTTGGGGAGTCTCCACCATCGCGAGCTGTGAGCAGAGAGGAAAGATGCTACTGTTCATCGTCTCTTTCCATTACTGAACCAGAGAGTCGGCCCCGGCAGTCCGAAAGAGCAAATCAGAAGGGAGCTTCATCTTAATAGCTGAGCAAGGTGTAACCGTTTTTAGGGTTTTGGGCCAAGATGGAGGTCCCAATGGAAAGCCCAAGACAAGAATAAGTGAGACTTGGCAATAGAGGGCTAGAGGCATTATAATAAGGGTGAAATCAGTTACAAATGGGGTGGATGAATTTGGACTTGCTCTCTCTCTCTCTCTCTCGTCTTCTCCTCTCTCTGGCTATAGTCACAACATCTATGGATTTTCTTCATTTTCTTACTTTGGACTTGCTTCTATCACCTTCTATTTCCCTTTTCTGTTATATTTTTACTTGTATTAGAGCAGTGCTATGATTTCCTTGTGTTTGTAAGCATTGTGACTGCACTATATTACTCATTCGAATATATATTTGAGAATATTATTCTATTGGTTTTCCCATCTATTGGTGATCATTACACATGGGTGGGAGTACTGTTCATTGGAGCTTCTTCCTCATCTGAACCAGAGTACGCCGAGACTCGGTGCTAAGCAGCCGCTAGCACCATCTTCTTCCTCAATCTGAACCAGAGAGCTGGAAGAGAGAAGCACGAGGAAGCAGAGTGAAGGCCGAGGATGTGAGTGAGAAGAAGAAGAGCAACATTTGAGTAATTTCAGTTGAGGATTCTTCTTTCAAAGTCAAAAGACCAGAGGAGAAACCTTCGTTGGATTATGCTTCGGTTTTGTTACTAAACAGAGTTTATTTGCTTCAGTTCTTGTTCCTTTTAATTATGTCAATTGATTATGAACTTTGTGCTGAGATGATGATTTTGTTCAAAGCCATCTTCAACCTAGAGCAGCTATAAACTAATTTAGTTTAGGCATTTGAGAATGCATAAACCAATTAATTGTGTTTATTGTTATTTTTGTTTACTTAATCTTGTATTATTTTTCTACTTAGTGTTTGATCACCATTAAGTATGAATTGAGGAATTTAGATTAGTCTTGGAAGAGCGATCTTAATTGGACCATATGATTAAGTAATGTGGGATTAGAATTTATTCTAATTTGTCAATAGGATAAGAATATACCTATTTGATCTATATGATCCTATTAGAGTGAATTTTGATATTTATTGTCTCTTGAGTAAATTAGTTAGAAATAACAATTTTAACTTGAGATAGGGGTTTGAGTAATTGGAAGATATTTATATCCATTTAAACTTTAGATTAACAAATTAACATTAAGTGCCTTTAATTTGGATAAATACATACTCTAAGACTTGAAGAAGGAATTAGCCAGTCTATGTTGTTTTTATCAATTGGAATCTTGGAACAGTAGATTTACTATTTTTCTTCTTTTTTTTTTAAATTGATTTTCAAATTCTATTTCCTTCTTTGATTTGCTCAGCTTAAATGAAAATAAGAATTTTAATATTTAATTATCAATTATCTTGAATCTCTATAGGACGATCTTAATTTGCTATTATACTATTTTCACAGCCAGTACACTTACCATGCTTATTTAACCATTTGGCAGCATCACACAGTCTCTGATATCCTTCCAAAGCTAAGAAATTTGGAGATAGGAGAAACCAAAGAACTTGAGCATATACTAATCAGACGAGATGAGATGAAAGAGATGGTCATGAAGGATGTGCTTCCACGACCGAGTCAATTGGCACTGATACAACTTCCTAACCTCGTTAGTATCTGCCATGGGATAGACTTTCAAACTTTGAAAGAAAATTATATGATGAAAATGGGTGATTGTCCCAACTTTTGTTTTTATGGCATGCATTTATAGAAGTAATTAATTATTTAGAATTGAAAATTATTAGATGAGTTTTATTATAACATGAAAAATCTTGCTTTCAGAAAGTTCAACTACACAGCTTCAAGTAGAGGAAAAGCTGTCTTTACATCTGAATACTGAACAATCTTTAAGTATGGAGACGTAACACAACAGTCCCTCGCGAAGGTATAATTTTCATTGCTAATGACATCATTTCACATCTTCTCCATTGGTCTCCACAATGATTATTATATGCATGCTATATTGAAAAGACATTGAATTTCACGTATTTATTTAAAATGCCAACAAAACTATTTGTGCACAAAAAATACACACACACAAAGACGCATATTCCAATAAAGTTACAACTCTAATACACAAATTCATTTTCATGTTGAATAATTAGAATTTATCCAACTAATAATACATACACACATTCTCCAGTTTTAAGATCACATTTAACATTGAAGTTGTTGATGGGCATGTCACCTAAAAAATGCCAAAAGAATGCATTGTCATAATCTAATTTCTAATGCATGATTTTTAATTTATGATGAATAATGAAGAAAAGGGAATCCAGGTGTTTTAATCGGATCTGATTACCAAAAGATATCTTAGAACTGACATTATTATCCCTTAATTATCAATAGATTATTATTTCTTTATGTCTGTTATTTATTTATCTTCAAATTGACAGGACGAGTTAGTCGGCGAAGAAGTAAAAAATGAAGAAATCATGATGGATCCATCCGAAATTGGTACAACAAACCATACAAAGGTATTCTTGATAGTACATGAATACATGACATATTGAGTATCATATATAAAATTCCATTATAATTGTCATTAGAAAGTTAATGATTTTTCTAACAATATAATGCCCTTCACTTTCAGGTCAACCGTAATTAATCCAAATGTTAGGCCGAAAGAGACAATATTTAAGGGTCATATGTTTAAAATTCTATTAAAACATATTCATCAACGTCATTAGAAACTTATTTATCCTGTGTTGTTGTTGATTGGGATAGTTATACATGAAACAACAAAGAAAATTACAGAAGAGGCTCTCGCTCCAAAGTTGCCCAAAACATGCCAATTTTATCATCAAATTCAAAATCTTTTAAGACTTGTTTGTTAGTCAATCTCCTTAAAAGCTTCTTTTCATATATTGGGGGTGTTGGTCAAAAACTACACTAATTTATCATCTTTGTTTTACATGAACATTGGTTCATAATCGAAAGTGCCAATTCATACAAGTCATCTCCCAACCTCACTCTTCTTCCGACAAGAGACAATACTCACGCAAGTGACAAAATTTTCAAAGTTAAAGAGGAAGAGCAAGTGCAAGAGCAAGAGCAAGGTACAATATATATATTGATCTCTTAGGTTTGTAGAGAAATACTAGAATATTTATTTTGGGCTTTTATAGGTGCTTCGGTAACATCTCGACATCCCTGAAGTGGCATGAAGGTTGGCAGCTCTTTGCAGGAAAGAAGCTTGAAACCTCCATGGATAGTACTTTGTTGCTTTCTTTAAATGAATCATTTCATCCTTTAATTTGATATAATGATCATTTTTTCATAGGACTCGTTTGTGTGATTGAGTCCTATATCACCAAAAGGGTCAACAAGCCTCAACCAAACTCCTTCATCTACTCTTTCCAAGCCTGCTGATGGTGAGCTCTTCTTTGTCGTCTTCTTATTGTGACATCTCATCTAAGTATTATTTGAATATATTTACAAGAAAAGTATATTCTGTGAATTTTAATATAAAAAAACTGGAAAAATCTTCTATAGTAATTATTGTCCCAAATTTTCTTTCTATTGGATGCATTCAAAGAAGTCAGTATTTGGTTCAAATTGAAAATTATTGTCAGCTTTAATATCTCTAAGAATCGTACTTGCAGAAACTACAACTATTTATCCAGATGGCTCTAAAAATCAAGATACTGAAGTTTGGGAAGAGACAGAGCAGAAGCTTTCTTCCAATTCAAATGGAGAACAAGCTGCCTTGGAAACACAGCAATCCACAACTGGTTCCTCAAACTTCACAAGAGTATATCTCATTTTCACTGCCTTATATTTATTAACTACTTTTGTGAATGGCATTTTATTACTTTCACTTGTCACAAACATGATTCTATCTACAAGCTTTAATCATATGTTGCCATTCTCTAGTAAAGTACATTCATTTTCTTTCTCTGGTTCAGAGTTATCTTGAAGCAAACCATGATTTCTTTTACTCTAAATGTTGGCATAAAAATTTGAATTTGATGCGATGTTTGAAATAGAGAGACATGCACTTTTTCATTTACAACTAAACCTTTTTATCTTGTGGCGTATATTAGGGTACTCGTATTATTTCTAAGAAGCCAAGGATGACCAATTTATCATCTGATTCAAATGTCAGAGAACAATTAGTACGTCTTACCTTATCTCTTCATTCATTTATTTATTTGATATATATTGCAGTGTTGATCACGAAAATAACTGCGAAGCTAAACTTTCGTTTTATACATAGAATACTAAACAAACTGGTAAAGCAGGAATATTTCTTTTTGATTACTAAACAAGTCAAGCAAGAATACTCCTATTAGTTTTATATTATCATCCGATATCTGGTTTTGGGTTCATGGTTACCTCTTCCAACACAAGTGACTCCTCTAGAACTCGACATCGAGACCCCAAGGGATCTAGCGGGGTTTTACACCGCTAGACCAACTCTATATTGATAAAACCTAATAGCACTTATATTCTTTTATAGGAATTTCTCTTTGATTTTTCTCTTTATTATATATTTATTGAGGCATTGATCAAAATACAAAAACAAATTACACTACTAAAGAAAGCACTTTAAACGTCTATTTTTAGATCATTTATATATCCTTTTATATAGGGACGTCTATGTGATCGACATAGTAAAATCTGGTAACAACGTCTGTTAAGATAGGCACTACAAAAAAAAAAAAAAGCACTTTCAGCGGCGACATTGTGTTGTCGCCGTTTAAAGTGTGTTTCAACGGCAACTCTAATGTCGCCGCTAAAAGTGTAGTTTGAAATTAAAAAAAAAAAATTTTAAAACACTTTTAGCGGCGACTATTAAAAGTCGCCGCCGAAAGTGTGTGTCAACGGCGACTCTAATGTCGCCGCTAAAAGTGTTGTTTGAAATTAAAAAAAAAATTTAAAACACTTTCCGCGGCGACTATTAAACGTCGCCACCGAAAGTGAGTTTCAGCGGCGACTTTAGTGTCGTCGCTGAAAGTGTTGTTTGAAATTTAAAAAAAAAATTTTTAAAACACTTTCAGCGGCGACTTTAGTGTCGCCACTGAAAGTCTTATTTGAAATTTTTTAAAAAAATTTTAAAACACTTTCAGCGGCGACTATTAAAAGTCGCCGCTGAAAGTTAATTTCATAATTTTTTTATTAATATTTTTCAAAAATAATATTTATAAAATTAAAATAATATTTATAAAATTTAATTATTAATTATTAAATAATTATATTTAACCTTAATTATTAAAATTATATTATTATTTATTAATATTACATTTATAATTTTATATTAAAAATAATATTTATGATATTATATTATTATTTATTAAGTAATTTTAGTTAAAAAAAATTTTAATTTAAATATATAAATATTTTTTTCGTTTTTATTTTATTTTTCATTATTTTTATTAATATTATATTTAATTAATAATTAATTATATGCATGTATGCTTATATATATGATAATAGTATATATATAATAATATGTAATAATATGATATAGGTTGATTTCGGCACAATTGGCAAAGACTCGCGCGCGAAGGCATCGACTCCCTGAGGTCGTGGGTTCGAACTGAAGGAGAATCACTTGGAGGAATTATGAGGAGGCGACATGTGGCAGCACGACTAGGCGACACGTGGCAGTACAAGGTGGCGACACGTGGTAGCACGGGGCGGAGACACGGGGCAATTGTAAATTAAATTTTTAAAAAAAATTTGAATTTTTTTAATAAAAATTTTAATTTTTTGAATTTTTTTTTAAAAAATTAACACGTTCAGTGGCGACAAAAGTCGCCGCTGAAAGTCACCTTCAGCGGCGACTTTTGTCGCCGTTGAAGCTATACCTTTAGCGGCGACAAAAAAGTCGCCACTTAAACCACCTTCAGTGGCGACAAAAATTGTCGCCGCTAAAACTTTTAGCGACAGTCGCATAGGCGGCGACTTTTTGTCGCCGCTGAAAGTATAGCAGTGGCGACTTTTAGACTTTCACTACTACAGAATATATATATAAAGTCCCTAAAGGACGTCCCTTTTTCAAAAAGGGACGCCCAAAATATGGGGCGGTGGCATATGGGTAATTATAGATCAAAGTTGAAAAGGTTGGCTCGTAAAAAAAAATTGAATCTCGCGCCTGAATTAGTTTTAGACGTCCCCATGTTCATTAGGGACGTCTAAAGACTGTTTTAGACGTCCCCAACAAACATGGGGACGTCTAAACACTCCAGAAAAGCAGATGAACTTCGGAAAAAAAAAATAACACACTTTAGACGTCCCCAGATGGCCTGGGGACGTCTAAAGCTCAAACATTAGACGTCCCCAGACCAGCTGGGGACGTCTAAAGATTATATTAGACGTCCCCAGATGGCCTGGGGACGTCTAAAGCTCAAACATTAGACGTCCCCAGACCAGCTGGGGACGTCTAAAGATTATATTAGATGTCCCCAGCTGGTCTGGGGACGTCTAAAGGTTAAACATTATACGTCCCCAGACCAGCTGGGGACGTCTAAAGATTATATTAGACGTCCCCAGCTGGTCTGGGGACGTCTAAAGGTGCCTTTAGACGTCCCCAGACCAGCTGGGGACGTCTTAGGCTGAAGCAAATGCACTGGTCGACATGACCAGTGCATGTGGAGTGTCAGATTTTTCTGAGCACTTTCTCTACTCTCCCTCTCCTTCATCACTTCCGTCCCCTCTCCCCTGTTTCTTGTTTTTTTTTACTTTACTCTTTCACTTCCGTGAGTTTCGTCCCCGCCCTCTCCCTTGCTTGTTGCTTTATTCTCTTACCTTCACTTCAGAATATGCGAGGCCATTTCTCCTCTCCCCTATTTCTTCTTGTTCCTTCTTAGCCTCTATTTCATCCAGACCGTTGCATCTTTGCTCTGCTGGTTCTGCACTGTTCTCTCTCATTCTCTCCACAGTCGGGCTCCTCTTACCACCGTGGGTCGTCATCTGCTCTAAAGTTCTGTGCTTGAGGTTAGCTAAAACTAAACTTGTGAATGAATTTGTGAATGATTAGGAAAAATGCGTTTGTTCTGTGCTGGAATTTAAGTGTGGTTTGAATGAATTTGTGAATGATTAGGAAAATGCCTTTGTTCTATGCTGGAATTGAAGTGTGGTTTGTGCTTGAGCTTTATCTTTGCTATTTTGTTGAATTTAAGACGTACCACATCAAGTTTTAATCTTTTGATTTTTTTCCATTGTTTTGACAAACATGAAATTCTCATTAACTAAAAATCAACCCATAAATTATGTAATTATCTTCAAGCTAGGCCAAGTACTAAGCAAGACTAGACACTAGGCAATGTATACTGCCCTGCGTATTTGGGGCTGCTGAAGTGTATATATAATTGTATTTAATATATATATATATATATTCATTATTTGACAAAATTGAACAAGCATATTTACTTATCATTCAATTAGAATATAATGAATAAACATATTTTTTATTTACTTAGTAGATATTCATATTTTTCATAAAGAATATTTAATTAAGAAATTGGTAAATTGAAATCTTAAGAAATAAATTATTATTATTATTATAATTATTGTTCTTATTGTTGTTGTAGATGTTGTTGTTAAATAGTAAGAAAATAATCTCTAATGAATTAATTTTCATTGGCTCAAAAATTGAATCTAAACAATAAAATATAAACAGGATTATTGCATAGAATATGTTTTTGAAATATTAAGCTGAGATGGTTTGTTATTTTGATTTTGGGATGTCTCACTTTTAAGGGGAAATGCTGCCAAAATTTTGAAAAACATACTTGTAAAAGGAAATTCCCCGTGTTTTCAATTATTCTAAACTTGAGTGTAAATGGAAATGGCATAGGTGGTAATAAAATGGATCATAGTTGGATGAATGCTCTGAGAACAAGTGAAGAATATGAGAATGGGGTTGAAAACTTTATTGAATTTGCTAGGAGGAACGTTCCAGCAAAAAATGGGATGTATTTTTGTCCCTGTGTCAATTGTTTAAATGAGAGAAAACGGGATGTTGAAGTTATAAGGGATCACCTACTTTGTGATGGAATAAATCTTCGATACACAAGGTGGATATGGCATGGTGAGGAAGTAACTGATTGTCCGTCACACAAGAAGGAAGCTGTGGATGTCATAGATGAAGATACAATGGAGAGAATGATTCACGATGTTGAGGTAGAATCGTTTGCACAGTCGCATGAATATGACAGCCTGCGGAGTGATGCAGAGACACCGTTGTACCCTGGGAGTAAGTACACACGGCTCACAGGAACATTACATTTGGTTAACTTAAAAGCAACTTGTGGGTGGACCGATAGTAGTTTCACATTGCTACTTGAACTGTTGTGTGATATGTTTCCAGACGATAATGTACTTTCAAATCGTATGTATGAGGCCAAGAAAATCCTATCGACAATGGGTATGGAGTATAAAAAGATACACGCTTGCCCTAATGACTGTGTACTGTACAGAAAGGAGTATGAAGGCCTGAGTGAGTGCCCTAAGTGTCAAACCGCACGATACAAAGTGAAGAAAGATGGTGGTTGTGGCGATGGGAAGACTAAAAGGCAACCTGTAAAAGTTTTGTGGTATCTTCTAATAATACCGCGCTTTAAGCGTTTATTTGGCACTGCAAAAAAGGCGAAGAAGTTGAGATGGCATTCGGATGACAGAATATCCGACGGAAAATATCTTCGGCACCCGGCTGACTCTCCACAGTGGAAGAAAGTAGATGAAATGTTCCCTGAATTTGGCAGCGAGCCGAGAAACCTTCGGCTTGGGCTCTGTACAGATGGCATCAATCCGTATGGAACTCTTAATAGCACACACAGTGCGTGGCCAGTACTCCTTGTAATATACAACTTGCCTCCCTGGCTTTGTATGAAACGCAAGTATGTGATGCTTTCTATGATGATTTCTGGACCAAAACAGCCAGGAAACGATATCGATGTCTACCTGGCGCCTTTGATTGAGGACTTGAAGAAGTTGTGGGAGGAAGGCGTAGATGTGTTTGATGCGTATAAGAATGAGTCATTCAAGCTACGTGCAATGCTGTTCACCACCATAAATGACTTCCCTGCCTACGGAAACCTCTCAGGGTACAGTGTGAAGGGGCATAAAGCATGTCCGATCTGTGAAGCAGACACTCACTTCCACCAACTGAAACATGGAAGAAAAACGGTATACCTAGGTCACAGGAGGTTCCTTCCTAGATTCCACCCGTATCGTAGGTTAAGAAAGCGTTTTAACGGCTTGCCGGAGCATGGAATGGCTCCAAAGGCATTAACCGGAGAGGACATTTACAGTCGGGTTGAACGTATCAATGTCTTACTCGGTAAGAATCATAAGACTTCGGGTGAGAGGAACATATGGAAGAAGAGATCAATTTTCTTTGATCTTCCATATTGGCATAGTCTTGACGTGAGGCACAGTATTGATGTAATGCACGTGGAGAAAAATGTTTGTGATAGCCTTGTCAGTACACTTTTGCACATTCCAGGGAAGACCAAGGATGGGATTAATGCGAGACTAGACCTTGTTGATATGGGAATAAGAGAACGGTTACATCCACAGTTAAGAGATGATGGTAGGAGGGCATACATGGAGCCAGCAGCGCATACACTATCAAAAGCGGAGAAAAGAAGTTTGTGTGGGTGTTTGCATGAAATTAAGGTACCACAAGGATATTCTTCGAATGTGAGAAGGTGTGTGTCAATGGACGATTTGAAGTTAGTGGGAATGAAGTCCCATGATTACCATGTGTTGATGCAACAACTGTTACCAGTAGCTATTAGAGGGATTATGAAAGATGAAGTTCGAAACACTGTGACAAGATTGTGTGTTTTCTTTAATGCTATCTGTAACAAAGTCATTGACACTGAAAAGCTGGATGAATTGGAAGCCGAGGGTTATATCATATTGTCCCAATTAGAGATGCACTTTCCTCCTTCTTTTTTTGATATAATGGTCCATTTGATAGTTCATTTGGTAAGGGAGGTAAGGCTCTGCGGTCCAGTTTACCTGAGGTGGATGTACCCTTTCGAGCGATACATGAAGATCTTAAAAGGGTACTCTAAAAATCCCTATCGACCAGAAGCCTCAATAGTTGAAAGGTATGTTGTTGAAGAGGCTATGGACTTCTGCAGCGATTATCTATCAGGGAAGAAGGAACAATCTCGGCATGAAGAGGGGAGGAGCAAGGGAACACGAGGACTGAAAGTAAAGACTATGCCTCGTGAAGAGGTGTTGCAAGCACATCTTTATATCCTTAATAACATGGCAGAAGTGCAACCGTACATAGAGGAACACAGAAACAGATTGAAGAAAGAGAATCCGAGGAAGAATGACATGCAGATTACTATTGAGCAAAACAAGACATTCATTCAGTGGTTTGAGGAAAAGGTTTTGCATGAGTCCGGTGTGTCTGGGACAATAGAGTGGCTAGCCTGGGGGCCTTCGTTTCAGATCATTACTTGGAGCGGTTATGATATAAACGGGTATTCTTTCTACACAAAAGACCAAGATGACAGGAGTACCATGCAAAATAGTGGGATGATGGTAGAAGCTGAAGCCATGCACTTTTCCAGTTCGAAAGACAAAAACCCCATATTAGCATCCATGGCCTATTATGGAGTGATAGAAGAAATATGGGAAATCACTTACAACAAGTTCAAAGTTGCTTTATTCAAATGTAAGTGGGTTAGCAATAATGCTGTGGTAATAGATCAACAATTTGGATTTGTCTCAGTTGATCTTGAAAGAGTAGGTTATAGGGATGAGCCCTTCATTCTAGCAAGCCAGGCGAAACAAGTGTTCTATGTCACAGATCCCGCAAATAAGAAAATGTCCATTGTACTTCAGAGTAAAAAACAGAAGCATGGTGATCCGACCTTCAACCTTGACGACACACCACCTTTCACAATTAATCCACCTACAACAATTGAAGAAAGAGAATTGGTAGATGATGAAGAATATGCTGTGAGAAATGATCATGGTGAAGGAATATGGGAAACAATCTAGAGTAAGAGCTTAACTTAGAAAATAGTAATGTGTGCTGTTTGTTTTATTACGTCTCAGTTTATTCATTTACTTACAATTTATTCACCTATCTGACAATGCTTTTTGTGCTTACAGGAATATGGACGACTCTGGTGACTCTCCAAGTGATAAGGACAATGAAATGAATAGGCCTGAAGGTGATGCGACACGTGAACCGGTTGCGAGACGAAGGGTTAGAGGCAGTACAAAAATGCCTGCATTGGTAGCACGTCATAACCATCAACAGGAGAGGTTGCATATTGACTTTGATCAAGATATGAAACCAATTGGTCCGGAGGAAGACCATTTCATTAGCTACGTAGGTTTTTTGGCTCGAAGCAAAGTTCGCATTACCTATGCTAATTGGAAGTTGGTTCCACCAAAAACCAAAGACTTGATTTGGCAACAACTTTTGGTATATAAGTTTCAATACATCTGCATTATATCTTTATTCCTATCGCTTCAAATATAATTAACGTATGTTTTTACCTTGCAGCAAACCTATGATGTCCCTGACACCGCGGAGATGTACAAGGAGTGGATGACGGAGGTTTGTCTACGATGGAAAGATTTCAAGAACAGGCTCACACGAGATTACATTCGAGGGGACTTGAGGGGTAAGGATCCATGTCATGAGTATCCATTTTTGTCTCCAGAGGACTGGAGGTTGTTTATGGCATCACGAGAAGATCCAAACTTTTTGGTAAGATTTCTGTAATCATAGTGTTTTATTTGAATATAGTTGACATTATTGATTCGGTGTTCGTTCTTTTCCTTTAAAAGGCATTAAGTGCAGCAAATGCAGAGAGGCAAGCAGCTAATAACTATCAACATTGTATGTCTCGTGGTGGTTATCGGAAGCTTCAGCGACAGATGATGGCAGAAGAGTTGGAGAAATTGAAGGAAGCAGCCACATCTGATCCTACCGTTGTGGTCCAGCCCCCGCCACCTCTACCACGTCACAAAAAATGGAAAGCAGGGAGGCTTAAGGGTGGGAAGTACGTAAATCCGACTGTTGCTGACGTTGCCACAAGAATTGTAAGTAGTTAGAGCATAAGTACAAACTTATTTTTTCATATTGGGAGTGCTTATGATAACTTTTATGCTGCAGGATGAACTGGAAGATCGTAGTAGCCAAGGTTCGTTCACTCCAAGTGGACGGATGGACATCTTGTCAACGGCGATTGGGAAGCCAGATCACCCTGGTCATGTTCGAGGGGAGGCAGTGGGAGTTCGTGTCACGAAGTATTTTGGCCCAGCCTCATATCCTTATTCGTCACAAGGTGAACCCAGTAGGGAGCTTGTGGCCAAGATTCGTCAGGAAGTCTCACAAGAGCTCGAGGCCAACCTTCACGACAAGCTCCGACAAGAGCTGTTGCCAGAGCTACGTCTTGAGCTGATGCCTGAGCTACGAGCTGAAATGTAGAAGATGTTTGAATCGCAGATGGCTACTACTGAGCGTAGAACCCATTCATCCCCGGCCTTCCACAGCACCAAAGGAAGTTACAACCCGGCGGAGGAACCACTTAGCGAACCTTCTCATACTCCAGCGCCGGGAGAACCTGCCATCCTCTCTTTGGATGCCCCAGTGCTGCGCGTAGTTGCAGATGCTCTCGTTCACACAGAAGCTACTACCCACCATCATCAGCAAATTCCACAACATTTGCGTAGGGTGACTATGACGTGTGTTCGAGCTGGGGAAGAAGGTACAGCGATCCCTATTCCTGATGCCGAGGTTGCCACGATAGCTCAGGCGAGAGGATCTTTCATCCTTTGGCCTGTACATCTTATTGGCTTGTTACCACAAACACCTCCAATGGTATGGAACTACCTTACTTTTACTTGAGATGTGTTGACATCCTACTAACAGTATGTGTTTTTATATTCTAAAAGAACGAGCAGGAAGCAGAGAAATGGCCCTTCTTAGCACGATTGCAGCATATCTATAAAGGCATTCGCCAGATTGATTTGTATATGCCTCCAGGGTTTGTGGGCCAGAATACAGAGTATCACTTCACAATTGATAAAGAAGATCTTAAACAGTTCATGAAGTTCGAGGAGCTAGATATTGGATGGGGCAAATTTGCAATCCTGTAAGTTTTTTATTTCCCATTTTTTGATTCATTTAGTTAAGTTGATTTTAACTAGCTAACAAATTCATCATTTTAATTCTATTATAGCTCCTTCCGTCGTATATGCGTTGACTCTCAGAAAGTTGATTTATATGGATTCTTGTCTCCTGCACATACGACAAGGGTTGAGAATACATTGAAATGAAGGACGAACTATGTGGGCTTTACATTGTCAGAGGACGAGTATACTTGTTATCTAGCACCGATTGTTCAAGGGTACTCATTTTAATTTTGTGTATTTGAGATTTTTAGTAAATAATTGCCTTGCCATCTAACTTCATTTTAATCTGTATATGTTGTGATAGTTATCACTGGAGTTTGTGTGTTGTCTGTCCTCGGTCGCACGTTGTTTACTGGTTTGATTCCTTAAATAGAAGACCAGACAAAGAAACTAAAAGCGTCTTCAACCGTAAGTTATTTTTTTGTATCTCATTGCTTCTTGATTCTTGACTTAATGAATTATTCTAATTTATGTTGATTTTCATTTTCATGATAGCGCATGCACGACGTATCGAGCGCTTGGCGGGCCACGCGACCGTAGAGGTGGCAAAGACCCGAGATGGTTGTTTCCAAAGGTACGTAGTTTCAAATCAAGTTCTTTTGATTGACGGTCGTTTTAGATATGCCTTTATTGATTTTAACCATTTGCTTTTGATTTATAGTGCCCTCGACAACCTGGCGGCTGGGAATGTGGATATTATGTCTTGCTTTATATGTTTAACATCATTCAGAGTGGCATTACGACAGATTTTGAACGAGTAATCGCTTCTTCATTCTCTGAGGATAATATTCTTGGTGTTGTAATTCAATGGGAATTCATTCACTTCATTCATTATTTCATCTAAGCTTATTTTCTAATTTACAGATTTTTGACAATGAAGATGCCTACTCATATGAAGACTTAAATATGATCAGAGACTTTATGGCTGGACATCTTCTTCAACGTGTACCAGAAGAGTAAAGTCTTTAGTAGTTTGTGTAGGACATACTTTTGTGGTAGTACATATAATTAGCATTATTGTTGTTGGATATGGATTGGATTTTAGTCTTGGTTATTGTACAAACTGGGAACTTGGATATAGATTGCTGTGTAGTTTGTCTGGTTAGAAAGTTTGTGTGGCATGTAGTAGACTTAGATATAGATTGTTGTGTAGTTTGTGTGGTTTGAAAGTTTGTGTGGCATGTAGTAGCCTTCGGTTGATCACTGTGTTTGTTGCTGTTTTCATTCTACTGAACTACTGTTGTTTTACTTTGTTATTGGAATTCTATTTCTGCAGTTTACATATTTTCCAGACAGTGCAATATGTATAAAAGGTCCATTTTAAAAAAAAAAACTTTCAACGTCCTTAATAAACAAGGGACGTGGAAAGTACTGCTGGCGCCACTTTAGACGTCCCCAGGTTCAACTGGGGACGTCTAAGGTCCCAGAAGACTTAGGGACGTCTAAGGTGGACCTTAGACGTCCCCAAGTCTTCTGGGGACGTCTAATGTGGACCTTAGACGTCCCCAGTTGAATCTGGGGACGTCTAAGGTCCACCTTAGACGTCCCCTATTTTATGGACGTTAATGACGTTACTTTCTACGACTCTCACATAGACGTCCCTCTGTTTTCAGACGTTGAAAGGCCAAAAAAAGGGACGTTAAAACCCTTTTTTCTAGTAGTGTTTCAACGGCGAAAGTCTTTTTTTTTTTGTAGTGAGGGACGCCGTAAGTATCTCATGGCGTCCCTTTCTTAAGGGCGTTGAAAGTTTTTTCTTTAAAAAAATTATATTTATCACTGCCCAGCAATTAAACCGTACAGAAACACGATTGAACAATTCTTCATAAACCAAACTGTCCTTACAAATATAGTAAGAGAATATCCAGCACTAGCTAATTAAAGTGTTAACTCCTACTAATACTATGTACAATTAATAATCACCACAAAGTGTCAAAAAGTTATCTATACAACTACTAACTAATATAAAAATAAACTTTATTCATTTATGTGTTGAAGAAGATGTTCAGCCAAAAGGTCTCAGATCAAATTAATGTCTTTATATAAGTAAGCACCTTCATCACAAAAACATTGCAAATTGGAAAATATATAAGCTAAGATAAAATCAATCAAGTGAATGAATTAATTAACAAATTCAATTAAAACACGAAAAATATTATCATTTGAGAATAATGAAGTGATTACATGTTGAAAATTTGTAGTAACTCCACTTTGAATGATGTTATACATATTTAGTATAACATAGTATCTGCACTTAGTATCTGCACTTAGTGCTCCTTGATTGTCGAAGGCACTATAAATCAAAAGCAAATCGTTAAAATAAATAAAGGCATATTTAAAGCGACCGTCAATGAAAGAACTTGAATTGAAAATACTTACTTCCGAATAAAAAACCACTTCGGCTCTCTAATAAATTTACCCTCGCGTGTCTCGCCAAGTACTCTATATGTCTAGATTGCACTATCATTATAATGAAGATCAGCAACCATTAGAACAATTCATTTAAGTCAAAAATTAATGAAATATAAACAAATTAACTTACGTGCTGCAAATAGATTTTATTTCTCTGTTTGGCTTATGACCCAAGGAATCAAACCAATAGACAGTGTTCATGCTAGGACAAATAACACACAGACTCCAATGGTAACTATAACAATATATACATATTAAAATGAAGTTAGATGACAAGACAATTTATTCTTAAACATTTGTAGAAAGTATTTAATAAATAGTTTATTCTGAATTAATTAGAATTAATCTATTTTGGTTAGTTAGAAGGATTTTTTTGAATAACAAATTCGGAGGATTATTTGGCTTTAAACTGTAAATTGTTTAGATTAGATGTTATTCTCATATTTTCAGTTGTAACTTCCCTAGACCAGCGGCCTCTAACAGCTTCAGTCACACATGTATATATTGAACCTATCTATCAATGAAGAATTATCGAATGAATTCAAAAACTTCCAATAGCCATTATGTTAGAGCAAGCGTTTCACACAAGAGGGGGGGTGAATTGGGTGATACTAAAATTTTGTTGCAAATATAAAAACCTTGACAGTGAATATAAAGCAATAAAGAGTAAGGAGAAATATCACCGAAGTGTACACCAGGAGTTATACTGGTTCGGTCACAACCACTTTGACCTACGTCCAGTCCTCAGAGCTTCTCTGAGAGTTTCACTATAACTTCCAAGATTCAGTGGGTTCTTGGCACCTTAGTACAAGCAAGTTCCTACACCTGGACACTCGCTCCCCCTTACAAGTTGTAATCCAATCCCAACTCAAGGTTCCACAACCTTAAGTTATCTCAATATCAAATATTGAGTTTGAATGAAATATCTCTCTTACAGAGTGAATAAGAATCACTGAAGCATATAATCACAAGTATATTGCAAAACAGAGTAATGAACTTGTTCGTATGTGTGTTCTTGTGTATTATCTGTGTTCTTCTCTGTTTGGAGGTTCCATATATATAGATGCGTTGGTAATGATTGCTGGAACGTTTTTCTTCATGTCCGTTGGAGCGTGCACAGCCATTGTTGACTTTTCCAGCTTTTTAAAAACATGCGTTGTGGTAGGTAACTGTCGGAGACATTTGAACGTTGCTTTTGACTTACCTTATTTGGTAAGTTCTCTTCACCGTTTATCTGTTGAAATGCTAAGTATACTAATATAATAACATGTTAATCAAATAGGAAACAAACCAATGAACGTTGGAATGATTCTGAATTTCTGGGTTGGCTTACTCGAGTAGCTACTCGAGTATCCCTTGAAATGTACTCGAGTACTTACTCGAGTATCATCGTAAAATCTTTGTTCAACTGCAAGTCAACATACAAATATAAGATTACTCGGGTAGTGCCTGGAATAATCAATTTACAAACCTTTGGAAATATGTATTTACTAGGGTACATACTCGAGTATTGCACTCACAACTTTATGAGTTACTCGGGTACCTACTCGAGTAAACCTTCAAATAAACTTTTGGTTACTCGATGCTTTACTCCAGTAATGTTGGCAGGATTTCAATGCCGAGAGCACTTACCTTGTTACTCGAGTACATACTCGAGTAAACTTACTTTTTGTGCAATACTTACTCGGGTAGTGACTTGAGGTTTTCTTAACTAAGTTATTTTTTAAAAACTCACATTTATGTGTTAGAGAAAATTATTCAGAGCTAGTTTATATTAATGTTGATAAAAGTGACTTTTATTTTAATTGATTTTTATAAAGTCAAGTTGGTATGTGTTATGCTTTCTTGTTTTTTCTCACCTGGAAAAAAAAACTACATTATTTTTTCAAAAAAAAAACTCACCTCTATTTTTTCGTTTTGTATCATTGATATCAATCATCAATCAATTAAATGATTTCTTAGGGCAAAAAAAAAAAAAAAAAAACTAGCATGGCCTGTGTTACACTTTCACATTTTTCTTTGAATTAATTATTCTTGATAATTCTTTTAGAAATTAGAATACAGAAAAATTCCTTTGATTTAGCATATATTAATGTTGATATAGAGAGCAATAAAGTCATAAGGCAATAAAACTCTTTTAAGAGGAGAGAAAAAAGAGGAAGGGGCATTAAAATCATCTTACCTACATTTTGAAATCCCAAATTGAGTTAATGGTTCAATTAAAGATTTGTTCAATTTACCAACCTAATTTAAAATTTTCCTATTTTAACTAGTTTTATATGGGATTTTCCCTATAACTAATTCTTTTGCATATTGGTTGGCAGGTTTATTAGTGTTCTTGTAGTCCAGTTTGAGAATCTCGATCTTTTATTTTCTTTTTGTTTCTATGTGAAACAAGACTAAAATCTCCAAAAAAGAAAAGAAAAGAAGGTAAGGATATATTCTAATTTTATTTTGTTTCTTTTTATTATTTTAATATTGTATTTATATATTATTTCTATTTTCCTTACACACACACACACACACATCTCAATTCTATTCTTATAATCTTACGTTTAATGCTTGATTATAACTTCTGTTACTAACCATTGTAAAATTAGGAGGACTCTTTTCTTTGAGTTGTTGGACGACTGTACTATTGTTTTGTCTATTTTATTTCTTTTATTCTTTCTTCATTAATTTTTTAATCATTTTAATAATAATGGTTTTACACTATCAAAACATTTTTTTTTCTGCCATTGAAATTTGTATGCAACAGCACAAGTTTTGTTTATTTACTGTTTTTTACGTGAGTGTTCCAGAGTAGTATATTCTTTATTACAATTGAAGTCTTAAAAAATTTGGGGAAAATACATTATGATTATTCGTATATTATATTGGTTCAGCCTTTTCATGTTTATATTATAATTTGAATACTTCAAATTTTAAATAATAAAAAGTATCAGAAAAAGAGAAATTTTGAAATACATATTCCTTGCCCCGTATGATTTGAGAATGCATATTCCTTGTGATTTAAAGAATATCATGCAAATAAGTTAATTGGTGATCACTTTAAATTTTATATTTTCTATTAACATTATTTCTCTTATAACTAATTCTTTTGTATATTTTTTTGGTCTGCAGGTTTTGTGTTCTCGTGTTCTAGAGTTTGAGCATCTGTTTTATTTTATTTTTGTTTCTGTGTGAAACAAGACTAAAATCTCAAAAAAAAAAAAAAAAACAAAGAAAAAAGAAAAAGGTAAGGATATATTCTAATTTGATTTTGTTTCTTTCTATTATTTTAATTTTGTTTTTATATTTTTATTTCTATTTACCTTTTACACACACACACATCAATTATATTCTTATAATTATATGTTTAGTGTTTGGTTATGACTTCTGATACTAACCATTGCAAATTAGGAGGACTTTTTCCTTTGATTTGTTTGACTAATATTGTTTTCTCTATTTATTTCTTTTATTCTTTATTCATTAATTTTTAATAATTATGGTTTTGCCCTACTGAAACATTTTATTTACTGCCAATTTGTCTGCAACCGCACAAGTTTTGTATTTTTAGTGTTTTTTTGGTGAGTGTTCCGATTAGTATCCTCTTTATTACAACTGAAGTCTTAAAAAAATTTAGGGAATATACATTATGATTTTTTTTTGGTAAAGTTATAGATATGATGGTACAGCCTTTTCATATTTATATAGGTTAAGGTATAAAAATATTTATAAATTTTTATTAAAAGCATATCTAACACCATATATTTTTTTGAAAGTATAAAAATACTCATGACTCATAAGCTTTCAAGATGATGGCAAAAATACCAGCATTATTAATCTCTATTAAGTCGACGTTAGTTAACTGAAAACACTGATATGACAGCCTATGTGGCATTAATTAATATCCTAGGTTGCAGTGGGGGAAAACAAAAAAATAAAAAAAATAATCCACATGTGTCTACAAATATTAATTTATTATTTTTTTAAAAAATAAAAATCCCTGATCGACCCATCTGTAACTCGCTCCTCTCCCCACCCTTGATCTGCACCATTCTCTCCCTCCTCCTCTCACCGTCTCGCAGTCGCATGCCCCGCCGTACTTCTTCTCCTTCCTCTCTTTCTCCATCGGCCTGTAGTTCCACCAACTGTAACTCATATTCGCGTGGTCTATAGATTTGCCATGGGTTTGCGAGATTGTGGTAGGCAGCGACGAGGGTGTCGGGGACATTGCGGTCGTTGATCTCGGAGTTCGTCGTGGTCGTTAATAGCGTTCTCCGTCGTCTTCCGCGGCTTTCCTTTCAGTCCGTCTTGTGGTGTCATTCGTATCCTTCATCTCGAACTCGCCAACTCTCATTCAAACTTGCGTGCAAGAGTCGCGACCTGGTCAAAGCTCAACATCATCCTCATCTTTAGCCATTGCAAAGTTTGCTCCTTTTTTCCTCCACCAGATTTAAATACTCAACATCATAGTTGAATCAATTTTAATGAGATTGATTATTGTTTCTATGTTTGATTTTGGTAAGGTCAATTACTTCTTTGTTGATAGATTGTTCTTTCATTGTTAATGGATTGCTGATCAATATTTCTGCTAAGTCCCCATCCTCTTCTTCTTTTCTATTTATCTAGCATAATCTATATTATTTTGGCACCTTCCTTCACTCAAGCAAGCTCATTTCTAGCACCTCTTGAAATAGCTTTTCAATTTAATAACAAAATCAAATTTTGCAGTTGGAGCTAAGGCAGCAAGACGCTTTGATTTTGGCTTCAAAATGGGTTTTGTAATAAACTGATGAGAATTGAATTGGTTTTGTGAATGGATACAATCGGAATTGGTTGTGTCTCTTCTATAGGTGGAAACATTCTTGCGGCTGATATTTTTTGGTGATGAATTTTTCTGGTTGATATTGATATATTGTTTTTTCATTGTCGATGGATTGTGGATGAATTTCTGGAGCAGTTGATGAATCTAAAGGGGGCAGGTAGAGGTTTTTTTCTGAGTTAGGATACTTTGGTACTTTCATGTTATAATTGGGTACACCTGGGCTTCTGTGTTTGCCGACTAGGACACTATTAATGGCACAGTCAGCATTTTCAGTACTAATAGTCAACTTAACAGAGATTAACACGTCGGTATTTTGCTCTCATTTTAAAAGTTTAAGGGTATTTTTACACCTATAAAAAACATATGATGCTAAAAGTTTATGAGTATTTTACATCTTAACTTGATATATATTATAGCTTGAATACTTTAAATTATAAATAACTGAAAGTTTCAGAAAAAGGAAAATTGTGAAATACATATTCTTTGCCCATTATGATTTGAGAATGCATATTCCTTGTGATTCAAAGGATATCAAGCAAATGAATTGTTGGTCACTTTAATCTGTATCCTATTTTATATTTTCTATTAATATTATTCTCTTACAACTAATTCATTTGCATATTTTTGGTTGGCAGGTTTTGTGTTCTTCTGTTCTTGTTTGAGAATCTTGATCTTTTATTTTCTTTTTGTTTCTGTGTGAAACAAGATTAAAATCACAAAAAAGGTAAGGATATATTCTAAGTTGATTTTGTTTCTTTTTATTATGTTAATATTGTGTTTATATTTTTATTTCTATTTTCCATCCTTATATATATATATCAATTATATTCTTATAATCATATTTTTAGTGTTTGATTATGACTTTTGTTACGAACTATTGTAAAATTAGGTGGACTTTTTTTCTTTGAGTTGTTTATGTCTTCTCTATTGTATTTCTTTTATTCTTTCTTCATTCATTTTTGAATCATTTTTAATAATAATAATTTTGCACTATTGAAACATGTTATTTTCTGCCATGAAATTTGTATGCAACTGCACAAATTAAATTTCGTTTTTACTGTTTTTTGTGGGAGTGTTCCGAGTAGTATCCTCTTTATTACAATTGAAGTCTTAAGAAATTTGTGGAATATACATTATGACTTTTCGTAGAGTTATAGTTGCAATGGTTCAACCTTTTCATGTTTACATTATAATTTGAATATTTTAAGTTATAAATAATTGAAAGTTTCAGAAAAAGGAAAATTGTGAAGTATATATTCCTCGCCAATTATGATTTCAGAATGCATATTCCTTGTGATTCAAAGGATATCATGCAAATGAATTAATTGGTGATCACTTAATCTCTATCTTATTATATATTTTCTATTAGTATTATTTCTCTTATAACTAATTCTTTTGCATATTTTTGGTTGGCAGGTTTAGTGTGCTTGTGTCCTAGTTTGAGAATATCTTTTATTTTCGTTTTGTTTCTGTGTGAAACAAGACTAAAATCCCAAAAAAAGGTAAGGATATATTCTAATTTGATTTTTTTTTATTGTTTTAATATTGTGTTTATATGTATGTATGTATGTCTGTCAATTCTATTTTATAATCATATATTTGGTGTTTGATTATGACTTCTGTTACTAACCATTGTAAATTAGGAGAACTTTTTTCTTTGAGTTGTTTGACTACTATTGTGTTCTCTATTTTCTATTTTCTTATTTATCTTCATCAATTTCTTATTTCATTTTTTAATAATAATAGTTTTGCATTATCAAAAGGTCATAGTTTCCTTTTGGCTATTGAAATTTACTTGCGATTCTCCAGGTTTTCTATTCTTATTTTCTTTGTGTGACCGTTCCGTTTAATATCCTTTTTACTGTGATTGAGTTTTTGTATAGTTTTAATTATAACCCTTCAGTGTTTTGATGTTTATATTATAATTTGAATATTTCCAACTATAAATAATGGAATGCTTTGGAAGAAGGATAATTGCGATATGCATATATTCCATGCCTATAAAAAATAAAACCTATTTAAAAAACATGCATATACTTTGTGATCCCAAAGGAAATTATTTGAATGAATTAATGGTTGATTACTTTAATCTAATGTCATTTACGTACTTCCTATTAATATTATGTCCCTTATAAAAACATTTCACGTACTTTTTGTTTGCCAGGATTTGTATTCTTGTGTTCTGGTTTGAAAGTCTCTTTTATGGATTTTTTTTCTTTGTGAAATCTTTTTTGTTTTAAAAAAGGTAAGTATATATTCTAATTTTATAGCTTTTCTTTTTATTTTTTTTCTTATTATGTTGATGTTTTTATTGCTATTTTCCTCATACTTTCATATATGAATTCTATTCTTATAATCATATGTTTATTTTAGCTTTTTTATTATGACTACTATTGGCCCTTTTTGGTAGGAAGCATTGGCAGGAAGGGGTTGGGATAGGTGAATGGTTTTTTAAAAGTTCACTAAATGATACTCCCTCCGGTCCTAATTATAGGACATATTTACTTAATTTTAGAGAAATTAAGGATAGTAGTTAAATTAGTTAACCATATTTATTTTTCAAAAATACCCTTATTTAAAATTTAAAATAGCATCCAGTTTTTTTTTGTCGAAATAGCATCCAGTTACTATATTTTATTCGGTTAATTTAGGGAGTATTCGGTTATTTTTAGGGAGTATTTCAGCTGGCTGTTTCTCCCTGTTTGCTTAGTCGGTTATTTTTAGCAACCGGTTGCATACACTGGAAGCGGAACATACTACATAATACCCTTATTTAAATAGTACTATAAATTATTTTATTAAAAAAATTTAAAAAAAAAAAAGCAGAATTGAGGTGTACCTGACTATGTGGCATTAATGAGTTACAAACATTACTCACTTCATAGAATATATAGGTGTATTATTAAATTATTATTGTGTTTAATTATTATTGAGAAAGTATCAATAGGGGGTATTTTGGGAAGAAATTGATAAAAATTAAAACTTTGTCCTATAATTAGGATCAAGTTTAACTCCTAAATATTGTCCTATAATTAGGACGGAGGAGTATTAATTAGAATTCTTAAATTTGTACGCGATTCTACAAACTTTGTAATCTTATTCTTTTCTGTCGTCTGACCATATGGTCCTATATTCTCTTTATTCCAATTGATATCTTAGAAAATTTGGTAAATAATAAATATACATAGACTATGACTTTTTGTACAGTTCTAATTATAATCTTTCAGCGTGTACGTTTTAATTTGATGTTTATATTATAATTCAAATATTTTTAATTATAAACAATTGAAGCTTTTAGGAAAAGGAGAATTTAGAAATGCGTATTCCATGTCTACCAAAAAAAAAAAACCCATTCAAAAAAGAAATGTCTATTCTTATAACAAAAACTTTATCATATTGTAATTTAAATTTTTTTATTATGTTTATATTGTGTATATGTTTAAGAATGAGCACTTTGATTATGATTTCTGTGATGAATCGTTATAAAGTTAGTTGGACTTTTTTCTTGGAGTTATTTGATCACCATTGTGTTGTCTATTTTCTTTCTTTTATGTTTTTCTTCATCATTTTTCTAATAATAATGGTTTTACATTATCAAAAGGTCTTATTTTCCTGTTTGCTCTATAGATCATTTGTATGCTATTCTACAAGTTTTATATTCTAATTTTCTTTTATGTGACTGTTCCGTTTAGTATCCTCTTTAATTATTGCGATCGAAATCTGAAAAAATAATTGGTAAATTTACACTAGTATAATTTTTCTGTAGTTTTTGTGTGTGTAATATTTGTTGTATAGTTTTAATTACAATCTTTCATCCTTTTGATGTATATATTATAATTTGAATATTTTCAATTACAAATAATTGAAAGTTTCAGAATAAAGATAATTGCAAACTGAATAGTGGTTTCAAAGGATATTATGTGAGAGAATTAACTGTTGATTAGTTTAATCTCTTACTTGTTATATGCTTTCGATTAATATCATTTCTCTTAATTATAATTAAACCTTTCGTATATTTTTGGTTTGCAGGATTTGTGTGTACTTGTTTTCTGGTTTGAGAATCTCTTATATTTTCCCTTGACTTATGTGTTAAACAACACTAAAATCTCTTTAAAAAAGTTAAGGATAGATTCTAAATGATTTTTTTTTAAATTTTTAAATTTTGTTTATGCTGTTCCTGCTATTTTCGTTATACATACATATAAATACACACACAAGTATCAATTCCATTCTTTTTTTTTTCTGCCCGAATATCTATTCTATTCTTATGATCATATTTTCAGATTTATATTATGACTTCTGTTATGACCCGTTGTAAAATTAGTAGGATTTTATTCTTTGAGTTGTTTGACTACAATTAGGATCTCGATTTTATTTCTTTTATTTTTCTTCATTAATTTCTTAAATAATTTTTCTCATAATAATGGTTTTGTACTATCATGAAAATCTTACTTGGTAAAGGTGAAAAAATATCTCTACTATTTTTCAAAAAAGAGTTGCTAGCAAATCTATTAATTTTTGGAAAGATTACATTCAGGTTTTATACAAGAAAAAAAAGAAGAAGAAATGGTCCCATTGATAAGTCAAAGGACTTCAATTGACGAGTCGAGGGATGTCATTGATTAGTTCAGGGGACCATTTTTTTATTTTTTCTCTTGTGCCGGACCTGAATGTAATTCTTTCTTCATTTTTTTTCCGCCTGAATGTAATTCTTTCTCTGTGTGTGTGTGTGTGTTTTTTTTTTTGTTTATTTCTTGCCTTTTCCTTGCTTCTCCTTCTTTTATACCTGTATGTCGAGTTGATGGGGGTGAAGACGAGTGCTTTAGATTAAGAGAATAGTGAAGCTGGAACTTTGTGTGGATGTTTGGTTTTTATTTTTTGATACAAGAGAAAGAAACTAAAATCTAAGTCTAGCCGCTGCTGTCTACACGCAAATTATTCAGCGCATCAGGACCGAAGAAGGTTAAACCAGGGCAATCATTCAAGGCCCTTTTAGCCAGGTGATCAACCATTGTATTCCTCTCCCTCTCTAAATATTGCAGGTGCACCTTCCAGCTATGATTTAGCATGCGTTTTACTTCCATAATGAGAGACCTATCCTCTGAAGATAAGGAACGTACCTCTGAATCCAGGTTAACGCCTCTTGCGAGTCATTGCTGAGACTAACCTTCAGATGGCCTACATCCCAAGCCTTTTCAATCCAAGTAAGCAGCCCCATATTTCCGCCGTGAGAGGATAGCCTGTATCCAATCTCAGGCAAAAGCTTTCAAGCAGCTTTTCGATGAACAAGAGAAAAGGCCCCATCCACTTCAACATCAACGAAAGGCTCCATAATTCTTACTTTTCAGAATAAACATGATGCGTTTCTGGTTGTTATATACTTTCTGATCCAAACTGGCATTAGTTTCCAAATCGTTAGAACCTTTCTCCGTCGATGCCACCGTGGCCTCAATCCCTTGGTCCGTTAGAGAACTTTCCCCCTTACTAGTAGAAGCCTGTGAGCAAACTTTATACGGGCAAGCATCTTTGTGGTGTCCATACTTGCTGCAGGAAAAACATATTAGGTGTAGGCCTTCGTATTCAACACAACGTCTTCATCCAAAAATATTGATGGCAGACTTCAGTTGTTTCTTCAAATCAATTTCGACGCAAATTGGAGCATAACAGCCCCTTTCACTAGCATAAGTAACACAATTAATTTTGAGTGTCCTCCTAATGAGAGAGCCAATTCTCTTCAGGCTTGCTGCATTAAAAAACTCAAGAGGAAGTAGAGGGATCCAAACCCAAACAACAGTTTTCCTCTGGACCTACTCATTCTATGGATCAAAATTCGGACTCCATCTCTAGACGGCAAGATATCTATCAGCCACCACCCATGGACCTTCCTGGTAAATGTGATTCATTTCCTCTTCATCCTTGAAAGAAACCACGAAAAAGCCGTTATCTATGTCCCTAGTCATAAACGGCTTGGTTGTCTTCCATGTACGAGCAAGACTAGCTATCATCGCTCAGATAGGGATGGTTTTCCCCAAGAGTTTTATGATTAGCGATTTCTTCCATGGTGTGCACCATGACTTGTATTTAGCCTCAGACACCCTGAGTGTAGGACAATCCTCATCATCTGAGTTTTGGCCCCCTCCCCATTGGTCGTCTCGTTATGAAAAAACAATGCAAACCAGCAATATACTCTGCCCATGCATCCTCCAAAACGCTGCTACCCTTATTATCCTTGGCATCATGCACTGATGGATTACTTAAAAGTTTGTCTTTGAAAGAAGCACTCTGATCCATGGTTTCCTCACTCTTCTGATAACTAGGATCATTAGGTCTCCCGTATCTCGCTTTCTTTTTCATTCTTTTCAGACTTTCTCCATTGGCGTCCCACCACCTCCGGCAGCGGCCAAAGGCTCCTCCATTCAGAAACCCTAGCAGAGCAATTTTATCACTTTATATTTTGGTTTTTATTGTAGAGAAAGTATGTCGATAGTTTTTTGTTGTTGAGTCAATAGTATACCAATAACATTGATTAACAGAGCAAAGGACTTGGGAAGCATATATAGGTGAAGGTAATTATTTGTGTCATGATATCAGTCACTTGTGCGGAGCTCTCCACCTGAAAGACGTAGGCTTTTATAATTCTATGATGAACTTGGCGAGAGAAGGGGAGGGACATTGAGTTGACTGAGATGAGGGATACCGAGGGGACTTTGAGCACTTGACACATTGACACTAGTAGGGTCCACAAAAAAAAAAAAGTAACGAAGGTTTGACACGGAGATGATATTTTTGCCATGCTTATAAAAGTTTATATGTATTTTTCCATTCAAGATTTGTTCATGGTGCCAGAATAGTTTTTTTTTGTAAAAAATTATAGGTATTATTGCACCAATAGCCATCTTATTTTTTGCTATTGAAATTTGTCTGTAACTGCACAAGTTAATTTGAACATTTCAAATTTTAAATAATTGAAAGCTTCAGAAAAAGAAAAGTTTTGAAATACATTCCATGCCCCATAAAAAATAAAACCCATAGAAAAAGAAATGCTTATTCATTGTGGTTCCAAAGGATATTATGCAAATGAATTAATTGTTGATCACTTTAATATCTAACTTATCACATGTCAATTAATATTTTTCTCTCATGACTAATGCTTTCCCATATTCTTGGTTGGTAGGTTTTGCATGCTTATCTTCTGGTTTGAGGATCTCTTTTATTTTCTCTTTGCTGCTACGTGAAACAACACTTAAAATATCAAAAAAGGTAAGGATATATATTCTGATTTGATTGTGTTCCTTTTTATTATTTTAATATTGTGTTTATATTTTTATTTCTATTTTCATTATGCGCGCGCGCGTGTATATATATATATATATATATTCTATTCTTACAATCATATGCTTAAGTTTTGATTATGACTTTTGTTATCAACTGATCATGTAAAATTAGCAGGACTTTTTTCTTTGAGCTGTTTGAATAATAGTGTGTTGTCTGTTTTCTTTCTCCTATTTTTTCTTCCTCAAGTTCTTATAGTATCATTTTCTAATAACAATGGTTTCGCATAATCAAAAGGTCATATTTTAATTTTTTATGGGTTAAGGTGAATTTAGCACTCTAAAGTATTTTTCCTAGGTGCACTTAGCATTTTATTGTGTTTTGTAGTTGATCTAGCACATTGGAATATTTTTTCAAATGTATCTAGCCCATAAAATATTTTTTGCTACATCTGAGTCACCTCCTCCTCTATCTTTGATATGGCTCTTGGCCGTCGAATCCCTCTTTCCTCCTTGGTTGTCCTACATCAATAAGCTTGTCTTCCTCTCATCCACTTGCCCCCAACTCGTCGAATCTTCTACTTGCCTTGTTGGTCAAGCTTCTTTATTTTGATTCTGTTTTGAGATCAGAAGATGTTGATATTTGTTGTCTCTCTTCTTTCTTCTATGGCTTTATCCCCAATTTCTTCCCTCCTTTTGACAAGACCTACAGTGAAGGAACTAGGATAAAGGTTTTGTAGCGGCAAGTTATATTGAAGTCGATAAAAGTCTACTGCGAAACTAAATAAGTGAATGAAAAATAGGATATGACCTACGACCTCAGTTATATATATATCTATATATCTAAACATGGTATTGTGAATTTTGTTAACTTGGCAGGACTTGTTTTTTGTGGATTATATTCTTCATTTTATTCCCACAAGTGAGAAGGGAGTATTTTTTTAGCAAGTCCTTGTGCCAAGTTTCTCCCACAAGCCATCTCTTTAACCTTCTTACTGGGTAAAAATTCACTTAAATACGATCCCAACCTTCTTGGCCATGACAGCACATAATCGAATTTAAATTTTGGGCCACGATGTGGCTCAATTCCATTTTTTTTTTGATTTACAATCCAAACTAAAACTACTTAAAACTCAATATCATTACATAAAACTTCAGCCAGGAACTGAGGAGGCTCAACGAATGATACAGCCCCCATAGGCAAGCCCAGTGAATGCTTCGCAAGATGGTCAGCTGTATGGTTTACCTCTCGACTACACCATTCTATAGAAACCTCCCAGTTACGTTGCATGAATTGGGAAATCTCCACAAGTGTATCCCCATATGGATGATTGTTATTCCACCCGCATGCAATAAGATCTACTGCCTCCCCACAGTCTGATTCTATTACCACTTTCTTCCAACTTGAATCCCACGCATGTTTCAAAGCCATAAGAATACCCCATATCTCTGCATATAGGCCATTTCCACGTCCCAAGTTAAGCAAGAAACCTCCAAGGACACATCCTTCATGATTTCTAGCTATTCCCCCACAGCCTGCTACACTTCCATCGTATCTGCATGCCCCGTCAACGTTCAACTTTATCCAACTATTGTACGGTGGCTTCCACCTAGAGGCTACCTTCAACTCTAGGTTTGACAAAAATAACTGAGAGTTCGACCATCAAGCTTGAGCATGAACCTGAGCCAAGATTTGGATTGTTCCTGCTGTTTTCCCCTCGAAGACCCCTGAGTTCCGGTTCAACCAAAGCTGACGGCATAGCAACGCAAAGCACGTCGGCCAACTCACATCTAAGCTCTCATCTTTCAGGGATAAATGTGGCTCAATTCCGATTTCGGGTTGGGGTAATACATTTACCATTTTAACTCTCTGAAATTCAAAAATAAATTTCATAAATTAATCTGGGACAATTTATAAGAATTTTTTACTTAAATTAGCTTCCTTATCTAGTAAAATATTTATCCTAAAAAGCTTTAGCTCAAAATCAAGTTGTAACTTTTTTTTTTTTGGGGAAAATGGACCCTTAATTCCCAAAAATAGCTTTAAAATTATTTGGGCCATTTTTTAGGAATTAAACTTCTTCAAAATTTGCCCCAAGTCTCCAAATAATATCTCACAATATTCATCAATTTTTTTGAGCCCTTAAGTAATTTTAATAATTATTTTCTCATTTGTTTACTTAAAGTTCACTCGAAAAGAGGCTTTTTAGCCATATAAATCCTTGTTGAGGCATTTTCTCGTTAGCTAATTTCTTTAGGCCTTTAAAACATCTTTTGCCATTTCTCAAGATTTCTCTTGAATTTTCTTAATTTTTCATGCAGTTTTCCATGATTATCCTTTTGACCCGATATCGAGTTTTGTTTATAATTTTTGTCATTGAGCTTCTCATATTTTTCAAATTTTGGGACATTACGCCCACAATTTTTCTTATGTCACAAAAGGAGATGAAGTCTCTAGGACTTGTTCATAGGTTCAAATCCTTGAAACAACCTTTTTATTTATGGGGGTAAGGTTGCATATAACTATCACTCATTAGACCCCACTTAGTAGAAGCTTTATGCATTATGCTGGTCTTCTAGTTGAAGGTAGTGATAGTGAATTATTGTGAGTGGGTAGTCACTAATTAGCTCCAATATCGATCAGTAAATGAAGCTGATGCAATTAAATAATTGGTTTTGAAAATTCCCGATGATTCTTTAAAGATGTTCAATAGTAGCCATAACTAACAAGGGTCTTAAAGGCTTTGTTATTTGTTAAACGCTGGTAAGCGAATATAATTACTGTGATGGATGAAATAAAAAAATGTTTGTATTAATTTCATGGATGAATAGCTAATTTTAATCGATACGAAGTTTTGGAAAATAAAATCTGAAAAACTAGAAAAGTTTATGTATGATCAAATACATAAATAATATATCATGTATCGCAGGTGTCGAAGTTAAAAAAAATTCACAACAATTTACCGTGAATGGAGAAATCCAACAGCTCTAAAACATAATTAAAATTAATAACGTGATCTTTTTAAATTGGGAAAATGACTGGAGGACCATTCATGAATATGATTAATTACAGTTCAGAACCAGAAGTTTTAGAAATTTTAGTTAATTTTAAAATTTGAGCCATTTCCTTTCATAACACGTTGATCATGCAATCTAAATTTTAATGATCTCCAACTCGATATCATTATTTTAAACTAACTTGAATCAGTATTAATTGTTGAAATGTTCATATATGACTTTCAGTATTTTTTAAAACATTTCTTGTTTGTATGTTTGCCTCTCCACGAAGATAATATTGTAATTAATGCAAATTAATTTACAATAACTGTTAACCACGTATAATTTCGGCCAGAAAAAACCACATATAATTTGTATGTTTAATCGTACTTGTTTTCTCGTTAAAAAAAAGAAACAAAGAAATATCTTAAGTCACTGGAGCAGCATCTTTCTAATTTCAATATTAGGGAGAGCAATGATTTGTCAATCATTACAGTATATAGCCAGTCAGTCAAAGCCCAATAGAAGTATAGAACTAGATCCGCAAATAGAACTTATTGTTTGTACTATTGCCAGGCTGTAAACAGTTGTATATTTAACTCCTTGGAGCAAATTCTGTTGGGTAGTTTCTCTATGACGTGTCCATTATACTTTACATTTGCTATATATATATATATAAAAATATATATTTCTCTGTCTGCGACTGAAATCCCAATAGCTAGTATAGTCATAGACTGATGACTATAATTAACTTGTATCCATGTTAGATGGAGAGCGGCCTACTTGACCTTGCAAAGAATGAAGTCCAAAGTTTGGTGAATCTAGTGAAAAATGAGGCTCAATATCTTTGTTGTTTCAACAGTTATGTTGAAAATTTTGAGCAGAAAAAGAGCATACTAGCAGCAAAGCACAAGGATGTAAAGAGAAAGTTTCAGAAAGGCAAAGGAGTTTTCAGTTTTAAGTTTGAAGCCCAGCAATGGGAATGTGAAGCAAATGATATCATTCACATAGACACTAAAAGAAAGAAGAAATTGTTTTTTGACTGGTGTCCGAATTGCTGGTGGCAATATCGAAGAGGCAAGGACTTAGCAGAGAAGACTCAACATATTGATAAACTATTGGAAAGATGTAACTCCAATATAGTAGCTGGTCGAGCAAATGTGTTGGACATAAAATACCTTTCTTCAGAAGGTTTCATTCATTTTGAGAGTAGAGAGTCAAAGTTCCAAGATCTATTGAAGACATTACAAGATGAGAATTGCAATATGATTGGATTGCAAGGGTTGGGGGGAACAGGCAAAACTTCAATGGCAAAAGAAGTGGGTCATAGACTAAAAGAATCCAAATTTATTGAGAAATTCATCTTTCTTGTTATCTCCCAACCTCCTGATTTCAAAAAGATCCGTGGTGAACTTGCAAAAAGTTTAGATTTGAATTTAGATGAAGTGAAAGAAGAAGAACTCTCAAGTACAATATTGTCCAGAATCATTAATATGGACAAAAAGTTGCTTATAATATTAGATGATGTATGGGTAGAGTTTGATTTGACAGAAAAGTTGGGGATTCCATTTCGCCACCAACACAAGGGCTGTAATTTATTGATAACCACACGCAGTTCACATGTTTGTATAGAAATGGGATGCCATATGATTCAGCTGCAGACATTAACCAATGAAGAGGCATCGAATCTTTTTGAGGCACATGCTCGTTTAAATAGTTCCCATCGTGGTTTCAAGGGCATGCCTCAAAAAATTGTGAAGTACTGTGGAGGAGTACCAATTGCAATAGTAGCAGTAGCAAGAGCATTAAAGAATAAACCTATATCGGTTTGGAAGGATGCTTTGAAAACCTTGGAAGATCGTGGCCTTCATCAAAATTTGGAAGAGGCTTATAAATGCCTAAAGTTGAGCTATGATAACTTGAAAAATCAAAAGGCCAGAGAGCTCCTTCTGATATCTTCTTTGTTCTCTGAGGATTTTGAAATTCCTATGGAGCTTTTAATCAAAATCGGTATGGGATTGGGCTCTTTTAATGAAAATGACAAATACCATTTAATTAGAAGTGAAGTGCATGGAGCTATAATGGAACTCATATATTCTTCTTTACTGTTGAATGGTGAGGAAGAATGTGTTAAGTTGCATGATTTGGTTCGTGAAGTTGCCTTATGGATAGGAAAACACGATATTCAATCTCTGCTGGATTTGGAAATGCCTATAAAAGGAAACTTGAGATATCTATTTTGGAATAATGATAAATTTCCTGATGTATTTAATGGAAATCAATTGGAGGTCCTATCAATATTTCTAGAAGATTCAGAGGGTTTGAATGTCACAGATACATTCTTTAAAGAGATGACAAGCCTCAAAGTTTTGGTTTTAGCTAATGATGAAAGAGGCCCAGCGCTATCATTGACGAATTCACTTCAACCATTGAAGTTTATTCAAACACTCGTTCTAAAAAGTTTGGAGTTAGGTGACATCTCTGCCTTAGGAAACTTGTCGAGTCTTATTACTCTTTGGTTTCTCGATTGTTCAATAATTGAATTACCTAAAGAATTTTTGAAACTAAAGAAGTTGAGATCATTGGAGGTAGAAAGATGTGAAATTGACAAGAATAATCCATTTGAAGTGGTTGAAATGTGCTCACAACTGGAAGAGTTAACTTTTGCTGGTAATGAGTGTGACGATGAAGAAAAAGATGGAATTTCTCAAAATGTATATCCTCTTAGATTACATAGATATTATATATCTTCTGAGGATGATCGTTCAAATTATTTTGAAAAGTATGGTTTCATGTCAAGATACTTTCGAGTGGATGAATTGAGTGATTTATTCTCAGACTCAACATTTAAGCAACTTGTTGGAAGTGCTGAATTTCTTTTTTCGGAGGGAGAGGATGTGCAAAGAAAATGGAAGAATCTTGTCCCTGATATTGTTCCAATAGAAAAGGAAGGTGTGATGAATGATTTGATTGTTCTTCATTTGAGCTCACGTCCTGACATAGAGTGCCTCATTGGTACTAGGAATCATGATCCTGATGTGACAGCGTTTTGTAATTTGGCCGAACTGCGTCTCTTTGACATGGGTGTTGAAGATTTATGCCGGGGTCCTCTACCGTCTGGCTTTTTGGAGCAATTAGAGATTTTGAAGTTGAGAGAGTGTCATGAACTGAAGAGCATATTATTTAATGGAAACTACAGCTTGTGTCATCTTAAATCTGTGAAGTTGAAAGATTGTCCGAAGTTAATGTCAGTTTTCCAGCCATACACTGCCCGAAGTTTGAAACAATTGGAAGAATTAACAATTAGAAATTGTAGAGCACTCGAATACATCATAGCGGGTGAAGATGGTGATAGTAATCAAAAGAGTTGTCATGACTCATTGTTCCCTTCACTAAAAGAGCTGCAACTTTCTGGAGTACCAAATTTCATTGGAATTGTCAAAGAATATCACCAACTCATGAGTTCATCAATGCACAAGCCGTCACCTCCACTTTCAAGACACAATTCAAGGAACCTAAATCAAAGTCTTGCCACACGTGCTTTCTCTTGGGTTCAAGCATGTTGTTCTCTCAATAAATTGAGGTCCACTAGCAAAGAGATAAATATTACTATTTCTGAATATAGATCACTTGATCACACAAACCCACCGGTATGCTACGCTTGCCTCTCTATTTTTGTTTAAATTTTTCTCTTATGAATGATATGTTAATTAGTTCATGAAGAAAAATGGGTTACAATTACGTAATGTGAGGTTATAGTGTTAAAAATTAATTTGAAGTTCTTTATTTCCTTTTTTCTTGATTGACTTAATTTTTAACAAAATTTGGTGATGCATCTTGTTTAAACAATTTTTCTCTGGTAAACGGGTTGGAGTAAAGATACACTTACACAAACATATTTATTGCAGGAAATATAAAATCACAAGTAAATTAACCATGCTCACCACATCAAAATTTATCATATATTTTTGCTATGTTTCTTGAAATTATTGTTGGATAAGTTTGACTAGATGATGTGCTAGTTTCCTAGATTTCCTTATCTACAAGTATCACTTAAAAAATTGACAATATGTGTGTGTAACCTAGGTGTCAAAAAGAAATATATCATGGTAGGCATTTATTCATCAAAGTCGGTATAACATTCCATGAAAGGAAAACTATTAAGTGGTTTAATTTTTGAATAACATTTTCTGTTTATAGGGATTGCTTGCATCAAAGAAGTGGATTGATACCGCTCCTACACTTATGAGACAACTAGTATTCGATTTTTGTCATATTAGGAAGATGGAATTTGCAGATTTCTCTTTAAATTCAGTATCAGCATTGTTCACTTTATCCATCGCATCAATGATATCATGGGAAGAATTGATAATCACAAATTATAATGGATTGAAGCACTTGGTAACAAGCGAGGAACATGATTATAAAGAGCAAATCAATTGCTGCTCCATTTTCCCAAAGTTACAGAACCTAGAAATCAGGGAGTGCAAGGACTTGGAATTTTTATTTCCCTTTACTATATCCATAGAAATTAAAAATTTAAAGTCCTTATCTATCAAAGATGCTCCTAAGCTAACATATGTGGTTGGGAAATACCATCATGAAAATCAGAATGATGAGTTGCACTTTGATCTCCCTTCTTTGGAGGCCCTCTGTTTTGAAGATGTACCAGAGTTCATTAGCATTGGTCCCATGAATTTTGTGATGGTATCACCGTCTCTACAGAATGTTTGTTCAGATGAAGAACATCTAAATTCAAAGACCACAAAGGTAATACTCTTTTTATCTTGTTACTGTTTGTTCTCAGTTGATATACGTAATTGTTCAGAAGTGAAACATAGAAGAAAAATGATATTTAAAACTCCTTTACAAACATTAATTGATTATTTAAAAACATGGTTCAGAAATGAAGAAAATAAGGTATGAGTTTTAGAAATATCTAATGCAAATAATTGGCGTGACACATTTTAAAGCCTATGGCTATCTGTGACTCTGAGGTAAAAATGCTGCTGAAAAATTGGTGCTGAAAATTGCAAATGAGGTAAAAAGACGAATTGGTTGATCTACCTACTTTGGAGAGTTTTGTTTTTTTTTTAAAAAAAAGAAAAGAAATGTAACATTATATCTTTTATGGATTCTAATGTTTGTTCTGATGTTGGACAGTTGACTTTGAATACTAAACTACAAAGGCAATAAACATTGTAAATTGAAAATATTTATTGTATTTTAATCATTTTACCAAAATTTTTATTAAAAATGTATTAATGGAATGGGCTAATAGATCTCATAAAGGGTTGGATTAGTTTTTCTTCAAAAATATTTGGAAAAAAACATGAAAAAGATATAATTATTTTGATTTATTGTTATGCTTCGATATTATATATATTATTGAATAAAAATTATCTCTTAATCAAATTTTACATATTACTTGTTTTGGAATAAGAATGATTTATTTTACTAATTGGTTTTATGTCGAAAATGTTGTTATCTATTATGTATTATTGTATAGCGAGATCTTAATTATTTATTGGCTTATAGCCATTACATGCATCTATAAATGGAGCTCCTCTGTTTTATGTAGCCCTGTATATTTTATTTGAGGACCTTCTGTAAGGTTTCTATGTTGAAACATACATGGACCAAATTAATACCAATGAAAACATTTGAACCAAATTGCAAATGTTTTACATATTCCAATGTTTGTTTTGATATTGGACAGTTGAATCCAATATCACAAAGGAAATAACATTTTAAAATCGAAAAGTTTATTGTATTTTAATAATTTTACTTAGATTTTTTTGTTAACAAAGTGTTAAAGGGAATAGGCTATTAGTTTTTCTCAAGCAGATTTGGAAAAAACATGAAAAAGATATAATTATTTTGATTTATTGTTATGCTTCGATATTATATATATTATTGAATAAAAAGTATCTCTTAATCAAATTTTACATATTCCTTGTTTTGGAATAAGAATGATTTATTTTACTAATTGGTTTTATGTCGAAAATGTTGTTATCTATTATGTATTATTGTATATTCAAATTTACATGAAGTGTTTTTTTTTGGGAATGATAGTGATTTATCTTTATGGTGATAGACATAACTTTAGTGATTTGTACTACATTTGTAGATATTTGATGCATCTATAGATAGAGGTGCTCCTTCCCTTGCAACTCGAAGCCTTTTGGTCCAATCAGTGAAGAATGTGAGGGAAATAAAACTCATGGAATGTGGGAATATAATATCATTGTCAACCCTATCAATTGCAGCGTCAATAATTGCTTTGGAAACTTTGACAATCCGTAGATGTCATAAACTGAAGTGCATCACAACACATGAGGGAGATGCTCAAGTTGATAAGAAAAACTGTTCCATTTTTCCAACACTAGAGAAGCTGGAAATCATAAATTGTGAGGAGTTGGAAATTTTATTTGTATCATCAATATCTGTTGGTCTTGAAAAATTGAAGTCTTTAACCGTAGAGAAAGTGCCTAAACTAAAATATGTTGTTGGGAACTACCAAAAGGAGCTATATCCATCCAATCAGAATCAAAATGATGAGCTTTGTTTCAATCTTCCTGCTTTGGAGACCCTCTACATCCAAAATGCACCAATGATGAATTGCATTTGCTCCAAAAACTATAACATGGTGAATTTAACAACTACAGAGGTACCCTCTCCTTAACTTTGTGCCCATGATTTGATGATTTTTGGTAATGTTAATTAAAAGTGGCATATTTGATCAAAATGAAATTATTTACGGTTGTCTTTCATTATATGTTTACTTTTTTTTCTGTCAATTAATTTATTAAGCTTTTAGATTGATAGCTTATGGACAGGATATATATGAAAATGGCGCATAAATTTAATTGAGAGGTGAGATTTCTTTTTTTTTTTTTTTTGCCTTTTAAATCATGAGTATGAACATATCACAATAAGATGTCTTGTAAATTTAGATTTTAAAAAAGGTCAATTATCAAAATACACAACTTTTTACTAGATTGATGTATATATAGTGATACTTTTACAATGAAGATGCGTAAATTATGTTGATTTAATGATATATATTATGAGTAAAACAACTAGCAAAATTTTAAAATGAGAATTAAACTAAATTTAATTTCAAATTAATCTAGCTAGTATTGTATATTACTTGAATTAGAACCTCTTATTTCCCCGGCGGATCAAAACCTCTTATGTGTTATTGTATAGTGAGATCTTAATTATTTATTGGCTTATAGCAATTACATGCATCTATAAATGGAGTTCCTCTGTTTTACGCAACCCTGCATGTTTATTTGAGGGCCTTTTGTAAGGCTTCTATGTTGAAACATGCATGGATCAAATTAATATCAATGAGAACATGAGGACCAATTGCAAACGTTTTAGATATTCCAATGTTTGTTATGATATTGGACAGTTGAATCCAATATCACAAAGGAAATAACATTTTAAAATAAAATAGTTTATTGTATTTTAATAATTTTACTTAGATGTGTTATTAACAAAGTGTTCAAGGATATGGACTATTAGTTTTTCTCAAGCATATTTGGAAAAAACATGAAAAAGATATAATTATTTTGATTTATTGTTATGCTTCGATATTATATATATTATTGAATAAAAAGTATCTCTTAATCAAATTTTACATATTCCTTGTTTTGGAATAAGAATGATTTATTTTACTAATTGGTTTTATGTCGAAAATGTTGTTATCTATTATGTATTATTGTATATTCAAATTTACATGAATTTCTTTTTTTTGGAATGATAATGATTTATCTTTATGGTGATAGATATAACTTTAGTGATTTGTACTATATTTGTAGATATTTGATGCATCTACAGTTAGAGGTGTTCCTTCCCTTACAGCTCGAAGCCTTTTGGTTCAATCAGTGAAGAATGTGAGGGAAATAAAACTTGTGGAATGTGGGAATATAATATCATTGTCAACCCTATCAATTGCAGCGTCAACAATTGCTTTGGAAACTTTGACAATCCGTAGATGTCATAAACTGAAGTGCATCACAACACATGAGGGAGATGCTCAAGTTGATAAGAAAAACTGTTCCATTTTTTCAACTCTAGAGAAGCTGATAATCTGGGATTGTGAGGAGTTGGAAATTTTATTTGTATCATCAATATCTGTTGGTCTTGAAAAATTGAAGTCTTTAACCGTAGAGAAAGTGCCTAAACTAAAATATGTTGTTGGGAACTACCAAAAGGAGCTATATCCATCCAATCAGAATCAAAATGACGAGCTTTGTTTCAATCTTCCTGCTTTGGAGACCCTCGACATCCAAAATGCACCAATGATGAATTGCATTTGCCCCAAGAATTATAAACCAGGCCTGTCATCTTCTCTGGATGTTGAGATTTGGAATTGTGGTATCAAATCCTTCACTAGTTATGACAAGGTGAATTTAACAACTACAGTGGTACACTCTCTTTAACTTTGTACACATGATTTATTATGTTTTGATTATGTCAATTAGAAGTGGCGTAATTGATCAAAATGAAATTAGATGTTAAGTATTTTTGACAGTCAAGTAATTTGTCCAGCTTTTAGTTGATTGCTTGCTGACAGTATGTATTAAAATAGGGCACAATAATTGAGAGGTCAAATTAGCTTTTTTCTCAAGACTAAAGACTATGAATAGATCACAACAAGAGGTCTTCTGAATTTATATTTGGAAAATGGTCAGCTGTCAAAATACACAACTTTTTGTTAGATTGATGATGTATAATGATACTTTTACGATGAAGACGAGTAAATTATGTTGATTTGAAGATATATATATATTGAGTAAGATAACTAGCACAATTTTAAAATGAAAATTAAATTAAATTAAATTTTATTTCAAATTAATCTAGCTAGTATTTTATATAACTTGAATTATTTATTGGCTTGTAGAAATTACATGCATATGTAAATGGAGCTCCTCTATTTATGCAGCCCTGCATATTTATTTGAGGATCTTCTGTAGGCCACTTATATTGAAACATGGATGGACCATATTAATGTTAATGAAAGATATAGACCAAATTGCAAATGTTTTACATATTCCAGTGTTTGATCTGATGTTGGACAGTTGACTTTAATATCACAGAGGAAATAATAAAATTGAAAAATTTTATATTATTTTAATAATTTTACTTTGATATTTTTAACAAAGTGTTCAAGGGAAGAGGCTATTATTTTTTCTCAAGACATATTTGGAAAAAGACATGAAAAGATATAATTATTTTGATTTATTGTTATGCGTTGATACTATATGCTATATAATTTTGCTTAGATTTTCATTAACAAAGTGTTCAATGGAATGTTGTTATTTATTATGTATTATTGTATATTCAAATTTTACATCAGGTTTGTTTTGGAATGATAATGATTTACTTTCTTGGTGATAGACATAACTTTATTCATTTGTACTACATTTGTAGATATTTGATGCATCCACAGATAGAGGTGCTCCTTCCCTTACAGCTCAAAGCCTTTTGGTCCAATCAATGAAGAATGTGAGGGAAATAAGACTTGTGGAATGTGGGAACATAATATCATTGTCCACTCTATCTATTGCAGGGTCAACAATTGTTTTGAAAACTTTGACAATCCGTAGATGTCATAAACTGAAGTGCATCACAACACATGAGGGAGATGCTCAAGTTGATAAGAAAAACTGTTCCATTTTTCCAACACTAGAGAAGCTGATAATCTGGGATTGTGAGGAGTTGGAAATTTTATTTGTATCATCAATATCTGTTGGTCTTGAAAAATTGAAGTCTTTAGCCGTAGAGAAAGTGCCTAAACTAAAATATGTTGTTGGGAACTACCAAAAGGAGCTTTATCCATCCAATCAGAATCAAAATGATGAGCTTTGTTTCAATCTTCCTGCTTTGGAGACCCTCTACATCCACAATGCACCAATGATAAACAACATTTGCTCCAAAAAGTATAAATTGGAACTGTCATCTTCTCTGAACGTTGTGATTAAGAATTGTAGAATTAAATCTTTTACTCAGGTACCATCTCCTTAACTTTGCACACTTCATTTGTTATGTTTTGACAATGTTAATGAGAAGTGCAGTATTTGATCAAAATGAATCTATTTATGGCTGTCTTTAAATGTTAAGGTTTTTTCCCCTAGTCAACTAATATCTTAAGCTTTTAGATTAATTTCCTCTTTTTGTTAGATTGATGTATATATATGGATATATACTTTTACAATGAAGACGTGTAATTATGATGATTCAAAGTAAATTTTATTTCAATTAACATAGCTAGTATTTTATATTAATTTGACTAACCTCTTATGTGTTATTCCATAATGATATTTTATTGCCTTGTAGGAAGTACATGCACCCACAATTGGAGCTCCTCTGTTTCATGTAACCCAAAACCTTTTGAAAACTATTAGAGAAATAGTACTTATGGAGTGTACAGACTTAATATCATTGACAACTCTATCCATTGCCTCAACAATTTTGTTGGAAGTTTTGACAATTAGAGCATGTGGTCAACTAAAGTGCATTGTAGCAGATGAGGGAGATGCGAGAACTCAAATTAACTACAATTCCATCTTTCCAAAGTTGAAACGGTTGGAAGTTTCAGACTGCGATGCATTGGAATATTTATTCCCAGCATATGCTTTTAGATCCCCTCTATATTTGGAATCTTTGAAGATCAATAAGGCTCCTATGTTGAAATATGTATTTGGAAGAAGCCAACATGATGACAGTTTAAATCCCAACAATCAGAATATCCAAACTCTCATCGATTTCCCTGCTTTGAAAGATCTCTCTATTGGGTATTTACCAAAGCTTGTAAGCATTTATCCCGAAAACTACTATGTGAGAGGGTTATATCTAAGGTCTGTTACGTTGGAAGAGCTTCCAATGTTTACAATGAGACATTTCAATGAATTTTTGGTTTGTTGGCATACAGAACAAAAAGAAACAAAGGTATGGCTCTATTCAACTTCTCCAACTAGTCATAGTTTATTCCCACAATTGTTAACTTTTGTTTCAATAATTTCTCTCACTGCATGGTTTATAGATTTCTACATGTTATCTTAAAGAAGTAGAATATAATAATGTCCATAATATTACCGCACTAATCCTCATTTTCCGTAAGCTATAGGGGTTTTTGTTATTTTCGTACATATATCACTAGTAGAAAAATGACTTTTAAGACCGGTTAAAAATGACTTTTTAGACCGGTTCTGTATTAGGTCTTGATACAGCCGGTCTAAAAAGTCTGTTATTTTTTAGACCGGTTGTTAGAACCGGTCTTAAATGTCTAAGCTTTTAAGACCGGTTGTACCCACAACCGGTCTAAAAACTCCACCTTTAAGACCGGTTGTGGCACAACCGGTCTTAAATGTCTAAGCCTTTAAGACCGGTTGTACCCACAACCGGTCTAAAAACTCCACCTTTAAGACCGGTTGTGCCACAACCGGTCTTAAAGGTGAGACATTTAAGACCGGTTGTGCCACAACCGGTCTTAAAGGTGGAGTTTTTAGACCGGTTGTGGGTACAACCGGTCTTAAAGGCTTAGACATTTAAGACCGGTTGTGCCACAACCGGTCTTAAAGTACTTTTTAAGACCGGTTGTGACTACAACCGGTCTTAAAGCTTAATTTTTTTTTTTTAAAAAACACCCTTTTATTATATGTACACGCACAGAAAATGCTCCAATTTTAAACAGCAGTACATAACAATCACTCATTTCAATTTCAAAATTCAAAATCACCAGGCAGTACAGTCATATATCACCAAACAGCAGTAAGGATGACCAAATGACAGCAGTAAAAGTCCCAGAAAACTGAAACCCAATAGGAATAATGTAAAAGTCCCTCTAATTGCCTCTTCTATAGGAAGACACAGAAATTGGAGGCATATACGTACAATACCTTCAACCCCCTCACTAGCTCTAGAATTACTTAAGCCTCAAGAACATGCTTCCCTGTTTATAACATTTAAAGCTTACTTGGAGATACTTATGAAATACATGCATGTGCAACTTCTCAAAAGTAAATTCTCAATGACAGTAGTGGGAAAAAATCCCAATGAGTGGAAAAAGCAATTTATTGACGGCAGATTCAGAGTTTGTGACAGCAAGTGACAATAAGTAATTTTGCAGAAGTTTAACATGTCTCAGCAGATAAATTTCAGTTTCGAGCTTCTGGACCAAAAATTGTTAAATTGCAATAGAATTCACGTATATTCAACTAACAAAGTCAAGGATGCAGCAACAAGGTGTTATTATATACATCAGGGTCAATCTCCATATGACCGGTTCTCTAATAACCGGTCTTAAAAAGCTGATTTTTAAGACCGGTTGTTGGACAACCGGTCTTAAAAAGCTCATTTTTAAGACCGGTTGTGGGACAACCGGTCTTAAAAATCTTCATTTAAGACCGGTTCTCTTGAAACCGGTCTAAATTGTATTTTTTAGACCGGTTAAACTGAATAACCGGTCTCCCAAGTTCTTTATAATTACGTAAATGCCACCGCGCATTTCTTTTAAACCTCATTTACTACAACCGGTTTAAATGTGCCGGTCTAAATCACCTTTTTTGTACTAGTGTATGCTTGAAAATAACGTCTATATCTAAATTTCAAATGTGATTTTTCCCCTAATTTGTGTTTGATAGTTTCATTCTCCCCCAATATTTTTGAATTTGGAAGTGATATATCTTTCATGGAGTTCGTAGGTAATTGAGATGTGCTGGAAAAGTTTGGATTTTCTTCATGTTCGTGACTTCAAAATAGAAGAAATTTTTGATTTGACATATACGAAAACAGATAAAAAAGGGGGTGAACTTCAACCATTGACATCAAGCTTACAAGAATTGAAGTTGCAAAATCTAAGTGATTTGATGAATATATGTGTGGGCCCTAAATGTATCATACGCTTTGACAGTCTTCGGTTTCTAACCATTAAAGCATGCAAAAAGCTCCGAGTTATCTTCTGCACATCCATAGTTAGAAGCCTACCAATGTTGGCTTATCTAGATATATCAGAATGTGAAGAATTAGTTCACATTGTTGAAGAAGATTATGAAACAAATGCTGATGATCATGAACCATGCTTTCCCAAATTAGAACGTGTCTATGCATCTCATTGTCACAAATTGAAGTACCTGTTCTCCATCACAATTTCTGATATCCTTCCAAAACTAAGAAAATTGCATATAAGAGAAGCCAATGAACTTGAGCATGTCCTAATCAAACGAGATGCGATGGAAGAGATGTTCATGAAGAATGTGCTTCCACGACTAAGACATCTGGAACTTGGAAATCTTCCAAACCTCATTAGTGTCTGCCCTGGGATCAATTTTCAAGAAAAATATTATGATACGGAAGTGTATAATTGTCCCAAGTTTGGTATGCATTCAGAGAAGTAATTTATTCTTTAAAATTGAAAATTGTTCGATGAGTTTTATTATAACATTAAAAATTCTACTTTCAGAAACTTCTAATACTCAATATCAAGCAGACTGGAAATTCTCAAGTTGAAGAAAAAGCAAAGGAGAGGCCTTCACATATGGTAGAAGAAATAACACAACAATCCCTCACCAAGGTATGACTTTTATTGCTGGTGGTATCATTAATTACTGTTTCTCCATTGGTCCCCATCATGATTATATATATGCTAGATTGTTTTAAAGAGGTTCGATGAAAAAACATTAAATTTAACTACATTTTAAATGCCAACAAAATTATGTATACTATGCTCTCTTTCTTTAACAAATTCAACAGGCCTTTCTATTTTTTTTAATTAAATTATGTGGTAATGCTAAGGAATCTCAGGGAGCAACGGAGGAAATTGTTGGAGAAGATTTTATGTTAGAGATTGCAAAAATGACAATTTCATCATCTAATTCAAAACTCATAGGGCCCCTTGTATGTGTTCGCTAATCCCTTTATGTATTTATTTTTAATATCTAGTGAGCTGTTGGTCAGAGCAAAAAGAAGAGAACCAATAAATAAGAATATTTATTAATAACAATGGTACGTGGAAACAAATTAAAGAAAAAGACAACTGAGTGCAACTCTCTCCTTTTTTATGAGAAAAACAAAGTTTGAACATCATATTGTACTTTTGAGCAGGGCATTGAAGAACCAGTAGTGAGAATTTAGAATTTTAATCTCTGAGAATTTATTTTAATTTTATTGAGGAGTAGGTCGGAAATTTGGAATAAAAATATATCAGTAAAGAATAATATCTCTTTTTAACAAAGGAAATGAAGAAATTTACTACAAAATATTAGCTTATACTTTTTTTATGTAGAATAATTAGAAGTAATTCAAGAAAGGCATCTCCAAAACTGAGATTATTGTCCTTCATCTATTGATTTTTCTTTTTGTTTATTTAAGTCTCTATTAGACAATAATATTTTTCTTTCTTCTGTTTTAAAGTTTCCATTTGAACCCATATGACGTTTTTAAGAAAATTCTGTTACTAGAAGAAATATGTGGTATTCAACAGTTCTTGAGGGTCATAATTCAATGAAAAAGAGAAAATTAACTGTCTGGTAAAACCAAAACAAGAAACATCAACAACAAAATTTGCAATTGTTTTCTCTATCAGAATCTTCAAATGTGACAATATTATTCTTTCTAAATCAATCAATAAAGTTATGCTAGATGGTTTGAACTAATGCTTCTTTCCTATTCATCTTCATATAGGATTACTTTAGTAGCTATGAAATGCAAAAGGAAATAATTTATATAAAATCAATACAAGAAATAAGACATGTCATAAACTCTAATAATTAAAAAATGTTAACAATTCATTAACGATTAATTGAACTTTCAAGTTTTAATATCATAGAAATATCTAACTTATCTATCATGGGTGTTGTGCAGGTTGTTGAAGCAAGAGATAAAGGTGTTGCATCCAATACCTTGTATCAAATCTCCCTAACTTCTGAAAATGTTTGCTTCATGAAACCCTTTTAAAACCTCTGACATACATCTTATTGAAAACATAATGACTATTTGTTTCTAATAGGAGGTGCCAATTCATACTAGTCTCAGCCTCACTGTTCTTCCTACAAGTGACAACACTCATTCATTTGCCAAAATTTTTGAAGAGGAAGAGGAAGAACAAGGTAAAATATTGATGTCTTAGTTTCATAGAAAAATTTGGTTATTTATTTGGGCTTTATAGGTGGTTTGATCACATCTCGACGTCTCCAAAGTGGCATTAAGGCTAGCAGCTCTTTATTGGAGGATAAGCTTGAAACCTCTAGTGATGGTACCTTTTACTTTCTTTAAATAAAATCTTTCATCCTTTGATTTGATATAATAATAATTTTTTCATAGGTGATCCATTTGCACCACCCGTAACAACTATTTTGAGTAAGCAAACTTGTCAAGCAATATTGCCACTAAGTCCTATGTCATCAAAAGCTTCAACAAGCCTCCACCAAACTCCTTCTTCTATTCTCTCCAGGGCTTCTGATGGTGAGTTTCTTTTTTGTCTTCTTATAGTGACATTTAATTCATTCATTTATTCACTTGCAGTAAGGGACTTGCTACAATTGTCAAAACTACCTTATCCAGTAGAGACAGATGTTACGATAAGAAGCAGTATCATTGAGTTCACCAAAAAAGAAGAAGAAAGAAGCAGTATCATTGACCTTATAGAAGACTCTAGTCCAAGCTCTAGTAATTCTCCCCATTGTACATCTTTATTTTGTTCAGTTATTTGTTTTGATAGTTTCCATTCTAACATTCTTCATTTTAGGAGGAAATATTTAAAATGGTGTTGAAACCACTAACTAGTGAACTTCTATTTTTGTACATGATGATGTTCAATTTTATGATAAGTCTCATCCACATTCAACCAATTTTTTTAAAGGTGTTGACCAAGGGGACATCAAGGAAGCAGGCATGGTTCAAAATGAATATAAGTTGAATGTTGAACCAAGTAGCTTAACACGAAGAGAACAAGAGTCGTCATATTCTAAAGGTTATTTACTTATTCTATTTGCAGCTAAACATGTAGCATTAGTGGCCTTGAATATTCTTTCCTGTGATCCTTGTCACTATTTCTCATTCTTCATAGTTGACTTTGTTATCCTCATTTCTAATGTGATGGTCTCTCTTAGGCCAAATTCAAACAAAAGATCAGTTAACTGATTTACAACCAAGAAGCGCAATGCCAACCACACCTTCTATTGCTGTTTCACAAGATGAATACTCAGAGGTAATATTATTATCGTTATTTCATAAGATTATAGGTTTATATCCTGTACTACTAGATAAGATTCAAGTATTGTTAGGCCGAATTGTGAGTGACTCTCCTAAAAGCATTCTCTGCATTCATATGAATTCAAACTCGAGATATTGTATTTAAGCAACCATAGCTCATTCAACTAGGACCAACACTTATTAGTACGAGTTATGTGAATTTATGATAGATAACTTGAACTCACCCCTCTTTCTTATTTGTTTTCATATTGGATGAGTTGATGTGGAAAAAGAAACAAATAGAATGGATCCTCATTTTCTCTAGGGAAACAAAACTTGACATACAATCTAATAGATAGAAAATAAAAATCTCTTTAAGGATTATATTTACAATGCTTTAATATCTTAGAAGTAACTACTTAAATATAGGGTGGTATACAGATTGTTGAAGCAGGAGGTGAAGAAGGGGCTTTGATACTAGAGACCCCACATCCAAACTCCTTAACTTCTAAAGAGGTGGGCTTCTTCCGATAATTTTACAATTTAATAGACTTGTTGTTGCAATATTGATAATGATGAATGTTTTTTTGATACAAGGAACCTATTCTTATGAGTCTCAATTCCACTTTTCTCTCTAGAAGCCCAAGTACAACTGTGAAAATTTTTGAAGAGGAAGAGAAAGGTAAGATATGAGTGTCCTAATTTCAAGGTTCATAGGTCCATTAGTTCCTTACTTTGGGGACTATAGGTGGCTTGATAACTACACCTCGACATGCAGATGACATGAAGGCAGTGAGTTCTTTGCCACCAGGAAAAGAGCACAAGACTTCTAATCAAGGCTTCTATATGTTGCTTTCTTATGAAATATTTCATGCTTTAATTTGATCAGCTAAGTATATACTTATATACTTAATTAATTTGTTATAGGTGACCTTTTTGTGCCACCAATGCTAGTTATTTCAAGTGAGAAGCTAGCTTCTGACACAATCTTACCGTTGAGCTTTGTACCATCAAAAGCTCTATGGAGTCCTAAGCAAATTTCTATGTCTACCTCCTCCCAATATACTTACGGTGGTAAGTTTCTTTGTTTTAATGCTTCTCCTTTATTATTTTCTACTTTTATAAAGATTTGCTATTCTAATTTCTTTATTCAGGAAGAAATGTCCAAGAGAATGTTGGAACCACTAATAACCTACCTTTGCATGAAACTTTGGATGCTATTCAAATTTCTAGTAAGTCTTGTGACCATACCATTACATGCTTGTTTTTTATTATACTTGACTTAATTCCTTCAACGATTCTCTAAGTATTTTGACTCTGAGTTTGTTTTTATTATAACTCACTTGCTAATATGATGGTTTTGTCAGGTCAACTTGCTGAATGTGGTTCATCAGAGATGGCTTCTTCCGTTTGTGACACCAAAAATGCTTCAAGCGTTGCTGGGATGAAAGAGATAGTCAATATGATGAAACTAGAGGGTGATGAGCCTTCCATATTGGCAGAAGCATTCAAGGCTAAGCCACAACTTTGTCTTTCTTTAGAGGATTGAAGCACTGAGTTGTTATGTTATTCCTACAGGGTGCTGCTAAATATCTTGAACATTCTAACTACTAGGAGCCCCTTCACGATCACTGAGGTAGACAAGAGATTGTTGGTGAAGAATTTAAAGGATGCTTTTGTTCTAGGCTTTGATAAAGATTGGCTTGAGTCTATCAGAATCAAGGTTTTCAATTGTGATGCATCAGAACTTCATCACAAGCGACAAGTCCTAAGGAGTTTAGGCAATAAGTTAGAAGCCAACAAGAGAGAACTTGCAAATGTTCGTAATCAAGAAGCAAAAGCTACACAATCAGTAGAAATTGCTCAAAAAGAGTTGAAGGCCACACATAAAGAGTTGGAGGCAGCATTTAAGGGGTTGGAGGCAGCTCAATCCCATTTAAATGTAGCACAACAAGAGTATGCAAACATTAGGGTACACCATTCTCAACTTTTAGAGGAATGCCAAGAAATTCTAGAACAGCGAGATCAATGTTCAGAAATAATTGCTGCCAAACTCAGGCCTTTTGGCTTTTAACAGGGATTCCATTTGTGCCCATTGTAATTCATGTTTCAATTATGCTCATTGTCATAATTTTATTTAAAAAAATAATATTATTACAAACTTTGTATTATTTGTACTTATGTTTGCACAAAGGGCCATCATGCATAGCATGATAGACTTATAGCCATTCTTGGACAAGGGTTGTTTTATAGTTAAGATGTTAAATATGTGTATGTTTAGTACTTTAGTTTCAAGATGTGTTTCTCTTTACCCATTTGCTACTAAAATGAATATAGTGTGATGAAAGAAAAATGGGTGGATGGATTAATATTTATTGATTGTTATTTGTGAAGTGCATTACATGAAAGTAGAAGAACACCCGTTTATAATTTCATACCAAAACCATGTAGGTAAACAAATTAAATACAAGTGGGCACAAATGACAACGGAGAAGAGAGGAGTGATTGATATTTTATAGCCTCACATGTTAGCACACCTGCATCTTTATTGATAAAGCTTGACATGTTCTCATATAACTGAAAAAGTTAACGTTAAATGTGACAAACAGTATACTAGAATAATTTAAACATGCTTTTGTTCATGAAACAGGGTAAATCCGTGACTAACTGGTCCGTACTAAATTTATGACAAAATCCCTTACAAACACCTAGCTGTCAAAATAGTGCAACAACATTTCACTCTGGAATGATTTTGAATTTAAGTGAAAGCATGTTTGGTTTTACTTAAATCTAGCAAACTATAACTTGTGGCTCCCTTGCAAAACTATAATGCAACTGGATTTCACTCATTGCCGCTGTCAACTTCAATTCTTTTTTGATGTTGCTGTTGTTGTTGTTGGTATTTTTTTTGGCTAAATTAGTTCCTAATTGATTTTTCCTGCATGCACAAAATTATAGTTTCTGATATATGAACTCTTTGACAGGCCAAAGGATTAAGAAAACAAGATGTTAAGCATAAAATGACATTCATAATATTATACAGGACCAGGTCAATCATGCATGAAAACGGGATGACGATAACTGCATAAGTGAAATGATTAACAAGAGGACAAAGGAAGGAAGAAAAAGCTAAACACAATAAATCACTTAAACAATACTACTCTCAGGTGAGACTATGCAATCTCTAGAACATACCAAAAAAAAAAGCTCTATTCTGACCAAAACCTCGCAAGGCAACTACATGACAGTTGAAATCTACACAGTATTTGAGATGCAAATATCATATAAACTTACAGATTTTTTCTTTCTAAAGGTGGGTTGATTTTCTGGGAGTTGCCACTGACAAATCTCTATTTTTATTATATATTTTTGTACTTTAATTAAGGATTTTGTCATAATTGTTGAGCTTAAAATTTCTTTCTTGAGAAAAGTTGAGATTAAGAGTAAATATATTAAATTAGGAATGAAAAGGGAAAAATTGTCATAAAAATTATAATTACTCTTAATCATTTATTTTTGAGTAAAATACTCTGACCACCCTTCAGTTTTGCGTTAATTACACAGACCTCCCCTCTATTTTAAAAACATACACTTAAATTCAAACAGTTAACTCCGTTAAGAATATTCTAAAAAGATTCCAAAAATATATTTTTTTAATTAAATTTATTTTTTCTTGCACATTTTGACTAAAGTTGTTTTAAAGAATTTAAGAGTTTTTTTTATCTATTCCTTAATTTCTATTTTTATCTTTACAAGTAGTTATCTGTTTGATGATTTTAGCATTGGTTAATGTAAATATCACAAACGTTGAATATTCAAGCAAGATTTTAAATAAAATATACTTGATCAAATGTATTTATTAATATTTGTGGAAAAAAATATTAAATTATAAATTTAAATGACACATACAATCTCATACTTATATAGTTTATTATATTCGATAAAAATATGTGTTTAATATATATTTTAAGTCAAAAATAATTTATAATATCAAAATTAATAAATTTTTTAAAAAAATTAGAAAGTTAGAGAATCTAATAGAGTAAATTTATGGTTGTATAAATTTTTATTAGCCCCATATATATATATAAATAATTATAATACTGAAGAAGGACATTTTGGTTAAAAAAAGTTTAAAAGTCAAACTTAACGGTTTGGGTGGATGGAAATAGAGTCTCCAACTATAAGGGATGTTTGTGTAACATATATTTTAGTTTTAAGGGAGGTTTATACGGGTTTTCAAAATAGAGAGGAGGTCTGTGTAATTAAGGCAAAACAGAGGGAATGTTAAAGTATTTTACTCTTTATTTTTTTAAGAAGATTTGATGTTGGGTTAATTATTTTCAATTGTAGGTACTTGGAAAATGGGATTCAAACTGAAAATGGCAGTTTGGGACTTGAATTTGAAAAATGTCAGATTGGTCCCACGAATTTGAGAAATTCCAGCTTAGTACAATTGAAACACAGCGTTTTAATGCACTAGGTCAGACACGGAAGTTGAGAGCTGAGGACGCTGGAGACAGATTTATTGGAGAGCTTACACAAAACAGAGCCAGCGCCGCGAGAATCGCTGACGAGTCTCTTCGTTTTCTTCTTCTTGGAACGTCCGCATTGTCCTCGCCGACGACCTTCACTTCTTTCACAATCTTTTCCGTCGCCGGCGAGTGGTTCAGATTCAGAGGAGAGAGCTTCATATTAGAACTTCAACACGGAGGGAGCTGGCCGTGAGGATCAAGGGGGAACAGAGCTTCTGGACTGAATCGGATCTTCATCATCTCTTCACCTTCAGCGTCCTTCTTCACCACCGTCCACTTCCATCCCGAGAAGAGCTGCCGTGAGCTGGGAGGAAAGAGCTGAAGGGCCGAAAGCTAGGAGGAGGAGCTGAGCGGAGGCAAGCTTCATTTCTCCATCTGTACACCTCACCACCATCCACCTCCATGCTTCATTCTTGCACAGCGACGCTTCCTCTGTTCTGACATTACCACAAGCCGTGGCTCATCTGAATTTTTCTGGGTTCATATTCAGCCATCAATTCAGTCCAGACCGTGGCACTCTCTGCTTTGTTTTGTTTCAAATCCAGCCCCTGAATTAAATTGATTTAGTGTTAATTGATTAATTTACTCTATGATTTTATGGTTGGGTGTTTGAATCAGAATGAATGTGTGAATCAGAATGAATGTGGTTATGTTTAATGAAGTTATTCTCGTGAGTGGCCAGGCAATTTTGTGCTCTTAGAAATTAATTGGAGATGACTTCAATTCACACGTGCTTCAAATGGAAATTTAAATTAACCATAACTCATTATATTTGTGATTTTGTAGGTTTAGGAATTCATTTATATTTTGAGATTATGATTTTAGTAATATTTATTTTTATGGATTGAGTTGTTGTAATGAGAATTTGTACTCTTTAATATATATGGTTCTATATATATTTTCTATGATTTTATTGTTTTCTATCTATTTAACATGGTTTTATTGGATAGTTTGATTGAATTGAAATTGTAGTTGAACATAAATGCATTACGTATTCCATAGTCACTCTCTAAGGAGTTTTAATAATGCTTAAATAAATGGGTTCATGAGTTTAAGTATTAGACTCAATGATAATTGAGGTTTGGTATTTTAGGAAACTTAGAGAAACTCATAACACTAAGAGGGCTTAATAGCATTTCAAGAGTAGGGGTCACTCTCTTGTGATGCTAGGCTCATTGGTTAATGAGGTTTGAAATATTAGAAGCTTAATGTATTAACTACTCAAATATCTTAATTGAGTAAGAATAGCCATTGAAAACCATTTCTAAGAGCATCTTTATCACTTGCATTTTTAATCAATTTTCATTTCTCCTTATTTGAAAATCCCAAAAAATATTTATTTTAATTGCATTCAATTTATAGTTTTGAAAAATCAATCAATCATGTTTACCCTTATCAATTTTGCAGTGTAATTACTCAGTTTACTAGGAATTAGTTTCAAAATCGGCTCTTCAAAGTGAAGTGATATGAGTTGTGCACTATACTGCATTAATTATTGGTTTTATTCTTGAGAACCTCAAAGCCACTAAAAGGGAGTTATTTTAAACTCATTAGCTAACTCTCCACTTTTATTACAATTACATGATCAGAATTTATAGCTTCAAATAGTTAATTCAAGCAAGTTATAGAGTTAATGACCAGTACAAAGAATTTACTATATGCTAAACAGAGAACTGCAAACCTTAAACAAAAATTAGGCATGGTTATGTAGGAAAACAACCAAAATTAAACATTAGACAGGAGAGTTAAACAACCTGGAAAAGAACATTTCTAATGAAAGTGTATACCTCTTCAAATTCATCAATACAAATAAATCGTGCCCAACAACTCACCATAACTGGGAGTATGTTACAAACTAGTAGGACTTGTTTCTTTAAGTTGTTTGCCTACTATTGTGTTCTCTAATTTCTTTCTTTTATTTATCTCATCATTAATTGCTTAAATATCCTTTTTTTCCCAAATATTAATGGCTTTAAAAATTTCTTGAAGTTTTATCTAACAAAGAGAAAACTATTCATCCTCATCCTTTATGATAAGATACTTCCTCTTATTGTGTCTCTTTTTTAAAATAACTTTTAGCGTTTTAATGTTTAATATATAATCTAAATATTTACAAATTTAGTTAGGGAAAAATTGTGAAATGCTTATTTCTTTTAATCTCAAAGGATGTGTGTGTGTGTGTGTTACGTTGAAGACTTGATTGAATTATGCTTCAATGGTCAGTGAACTAATTGTTGATCACATAATCTTATATTCCCTCTTGTTCTTTTTATAAACAGCTTTATTTTTTTTAAGGCCAGTCTTTAATATAAGCAATTTCCTTTTTGTATTCTAAAATGTAAACTACTTTTTTCATTTCTACCCCTATTTAATACATAATTTTATATTAATTATCTCCATTCACTATTAATTCTCTTTCTTTTGATTATTTATTACTTATTCTCTCTCATATTTTCTACTCATTCTCTCTCATACCACTTTGGTCTTATTTATAAATTCCTTTTGACGAAATCTCATATACCAATGAGAGGTAGTTAATTCAATGATTACGGAATATATTTTCAACGATACCCTCATTTATGAATGTGTACTTTTCAACTCTTTATTCTTTATCTATCTTTAAATTATTTCTTTATTGATATAATAAATAAGGGTAAAATTGTCACAATCTCATTACTATACTGAAACTGAACTTATAAATATGATCAAATTTTTTTGTCAAAAAGGACTTACAAATAGGACCATAGTGGTATATGAATAGGGACATATTTAAAAAAGACATGATATTTTGACACATTTATTGTTTTTACCTAATTTAAACCTCCAGTTTTGCGCAATAAAAAAAATACTTAAAAAAATGATAAGAGGGAGTACTTCTTATAATTTTATATGTTTGGTCATTTAAGTTTACATCAAGTTTCCGTTTTATCTCTTAAATTTATAAAATATATTTTTAGCCCATTAGTGTTAATACAATTATATTTTTAAATTTAAGCATGTTTCCCGGCCTTTAATTGTAGAACCGTCTTTTTAATTTGTCGTGTCAACATCTTCAGTTCGATAAGAATAATCGTGTCTATGTATTACTCTGCATAATTGTTCTAAGAACATGAAAATATAATTGAACAAGCTCTGTGTTCCCTTTTATTTGCAAGCTCTGTTTTGTTTGTTTTATTGATTTATAGTTTTATTGAGCTATTTAATGACGAGTTGCTGACTTTTGTTATTTAGAGTATTATATAGTACCACTTAACCTTGTGACACCTATATATATCTATATATCTATATATATATATAGCATTTTTTGTAAGATTAGCCCCCCCCCCCAATCAATTCTATTCTTATATTCATATTTTCAAGTTTTTATTATGACTTATGTTATTAACCATTGTAAAATGAGAGTAGGCTTTTATCTTTGAGTTGTTTGACTTCAATTATGTTAACTATTATCATAAGAACAAAAACGTTCAATATTTTTGAACAAGGAGTTCATTTTATTAACATGAACAGATTTTTTCAAAAAAAAAAATTATAATATACGTCATTATAAAAGTTTTTAATAAATATATTAAGTATAAATTTTACTATATTTGTTTCATATATAAATTTTTTTCAAATTTTACATTTTAATATGTACAACATTTTATGAAATTGTAAATACATTTATCTTTTTTATCTAAAATATTCATAGAAGTATATGAAATTTATAATGAATATTAATAATTTACATTTAAGAATGAAAAACTTAAAGAATTGAAATCTTAACTAAGTTATTTTTTAAAAACTCACATTTATGTGTTAGAGAAAATTATTCAGAGCTAGTTTATATTAATGTTGATAAAAGTGACTTTTATTTTAATTGATTTTTATAAAGTCAAGTTGGTATGTGTTATGCTTTCTTGTTTTTTCTCACCTGGAAAAAAAAACTACATTATTTTTTCAAAAAAAAAACTCACCTCTATTTTTTCGTTTTGTATCATTGATATCAATCATCAATCAATTAAATGATTTCTTAGGGCAAAAAAAAAAAAAAAAAACTAGCATGGCCTGTGTTACACTTTCACATTTTTCTTTGAATTAATTATTCTTGATAATTCTTTTAGAAATTAGAATACAGAAAAATTCCTTTGATTTAGCATATATTAATGTTGATATAGAGAGCAATAAAGTCATAAGGCAATAAAACTCTTTTAAGAGGAGAGAAAAAAGAGGAAGGGGCATTAAAATCATCTTACCTACATTTTGAAATCCCAAATTGAGTTAATGGTTCAATTAAAGATTTGTTCAATTTACCAACCTAATTTAAAATTTTCCTATTTTAACTAGTTTTATATGGGATTTTCCCTATAACTAATTCTTTTGCATATTGGTTGGCAGGTTTATTAGTGTTCTTGTAGTCCAGTTTGAGAATCTCGATCTTTTATTTTCTTTTTGTTTCTATGTGAAACAAGACTAAAATCTCCAAAAAAGAAAAGAAAAGAAGGTAAGGATATATTCTAATTTTATTTTGTTTCTTTTTATTATTTTAATATTGTATTTATATATTATTTCTATTTTCCTTACACACACACACACACACACACATCTCAATTCTATTCTTATAATCTTACGTTTAATGCTTGATTATAACTTCTGTTACTAACCATTGTAAAATTAGGAGGACTCTTTTCTTTGAGTTGTTGGACGACTGTACTATTGTTTTGTCTATTTTATTTCTTTTATTCTTTCTTCATTAATTTTTTAATCATTTTAATAATAATGGTTTTACACTATCAAAACATTTTTTTTTCTGCCATTGAAATTTGTATGCAACAGCACAAGTTTTGTTTATTTACTGTTTTTTACGTGAGTGTTCCAGAGTAGTATATTCTTTATTACAATTGAAGTCTTAAAAAATTTGGGGAAAATACATTATGATTATTCGTATATTATATTGGTTCAGCCTTTTCATGTTTATATTATAATTTGAATACTTCAAATTTTAAATAATAAAAAGTATCAGAAAAAGAGAAATTTTGAAATACATATTCCTTGCCCCGTATGATTTGAGAATGCATATTCCTTGTGATTTAAAGAATATCATGCAAATAAGTTAATTGGTGATCACTTTAAATTTTATATTTTCTATTAACATTATTTCTCTTATAACTAATTCTTTTGTATATTTTTTTGGTCTGCAGGTTTTGTGTTCTCGTGTTCTAGAGTTTGAGCATCTGTTTTATTTTATTTTTGTTTCTGTGTGAAACAAGACTAAAATCTCAAAAAAAAAAAAAAAAACAAAGAAAAAAGAAAAAGGTAAGGATATATTCTAATTTGATTTTGTTTCTTTCTATTATTTTAATTTTGTTTTTATATTTTTATTTCTATTTACCTTTTACACACACACACACATCAATTATATTCTTATAATTATATGTTTAGTGTTTGGTTATGACTTCTGATACTAACCATTGCAAATTAGGAGGACTTTTTCCTTTGATTTGTTTGACTAATATTGTTTTCTCTATTTATTTCTTTTATTCTTTATTCATTAATTTTTAATAATTATGGTTTTGCCCTACTGAAACATTTTATTTACTGCCAATTTGTCTGCAACCGCACAAGTTTTGTATTTTTAGTGTTTTTTTGGTGAGTGTTCCGATTAGTATCCTCTTTATTACAACTGAAGTCTTAAAAAATTTAGGGAATATACATTATGATTTTTTTTTGGTAAAGTTATAGATATGATGGTACAGCCTTTTCATATTTATATAGGTTAAGGTATAAAAATATTTATAAATTTTTATTAAAAGCATATCTAACACCATATATTTTTTTGAAAGTATAAAAATACTCATGACTCATAAGCTTTCAAGATGATGGCAAAAATACCAGCATTATTAATCTCTATTAAGTCGACGTTAGTTAACTGAAAACACTGATATGACAGCCTATGTGGCATTAATTAATATCCTAGGTTGCAGTGGGGGAAAACAAAAAAATAAAAAAAATAATCCACATGTGTCTACAAATATTAATTTATTATTTTTTTAAAAAATAAAAATCCCTGATCGACCCATCTGTAACTCGCTCCTCTCCCCACCCTTGATCTGCACCATTCTCTCCCTCCTCCTCTCACCGTCTCGCAGTCGCATGCCCCGCCGTACTTCTTCTCCTTCCTCTCTTTCTCCATCGGCCTGTAGTTCCACCAACTGTAACTCATATTCGCGTGGTCTATAGATTTGCCATGGGTTTGCGAGATTGTGGTAGGCAGCGACGAGGGTGTCGGGGACATTGCGGTCGTTGATCTCGGAGTTCGTCGTGGTCGTTAATAGCGTTCTCCGTCGTCTTCCGCGGCTTTCCTTTCAGTCCGTCTTGTGGTGTCATTCGTATCCTTCATCTCGAACTCGCCAACTCTCATTCAAACTTGCGTGCAAGAGTCGCGACCTGGTCAAAGCTCAACATCATCCTCATCTTTAGCCATTGCAAAGTTTGCTCCTTTTTTCCTCCACCAGATTTAAATACTCAACATCATAGTTGAATCAATTTTAATGAGATTGATTATTGTTTCTATGTTTGATTTTGGTAAGGTCAATTACTTCTTTGTTGATAGATTGTTCTTTCATTGTTAATGGATTGCTGATCAATATTTCTGCTAAGTCCCCATCCTCTTCTTCTTTTCTATTTATCTAGCATAATCTATATTATTTTGGCACCTTCCTTCACTCAAGCAAGCTCATTTCTAGCACCTCTTGAAATAGCTTTTCAATTTAATAACAAAATCAAATTTTGCAGTTGGAGCTAAGGCAGCAAGACGCTTTGATTTTGGCTTCAAAATGGGTTTTGTAATAAACTGATGAGAATTGAATTGGTTTTGTGAATGGATACAATCGGAATTGGTTGTGTCTCTTCTATAGGTGGAAACATTCTTGCGGCTGATATTTTTTGGTGATGAATTTTTCTGGTTGATATTGATATATTGTTTTTTCATTGTCGATGGATTGTGGATGAATTTCTGGAGCAGTTGATGAATCTAAAGGGGGCAGGTAGAGGTTTTTTTCTGAGTTAGGATACTTTGGTACTTTCATGTTATAATTGGGTACACCTGGGCTTCTGTGTTTGCCGACTAGGACACTATTAATGGCACAGTCAGCATTTTCAGTACTAATAGTCAACTTAACAGAGATTAACACGTCGGTATTTTGCTCTCATTTTAAAAGTTTAAGGGTATTTTTACACCTATAAAAAACATATGATGCTAAAAGTTTATGAGTATTTTACATCTTAACTTGATATATATTATAGCTTGAATACTTTAAATTATAAATAACTGAAAGTTTCAGAAAAAGGAAAATTGTGAAATACATATTCTTTGCCCATTATGATTTGAGAATGCATATTCCTTGTGATTCAAAGGATATCAAGCAAATGAATTGTTGGTCACTTTAATCTGTATCCTATTTTATATTTTCTATTAATATTATTCTCTTACAACTAATTCATTTGCATATTTTTGGTTGGCAGGTTTTGTGTTCTTCTGTTCTTGTTTGAGAATCTTGATCTTTTATTTTCTTTTTGTTTCTGTGTGAAACAAGATTAAAATCACAAAAAAGGTAAGGATATATTCTAAGTTGATTTTGTTTCTTTTTATTATGTTAATATTGTGTTTATATTTTTATTTCTATTTTCCATCCTTATATATATATATATCAATTATATTCTTATAATCATATTTTTAGTGTTTGATTATGACTTTTGTTACGAACTATTGTAAAATTAGGTGGACTTTTTTTCTTTGAGTTGTTTATGTCTTCTCTATTGTATTTCTTTTATTCTTTCTTCATTCATTTTTGAATCATTTTTAATAATAATAATTTTGCACTATTGAAACATGTTATTTTCTGCCATGAAATTTGTATGCAACTGCACAAATTAAATTTCGTTTTTACTGTTTTTTGTGGGAGTGTTCCGAGTAGTATCCTCTTTATTACAATTGAAGTCTTAAGAAATTTGTGGAATATACATTATGACTTTTCGTAGAGTTATAGTTGCAATGGTTCAACCTTTTCATGTTTACATTATAATTTGAATATTTTAAGTTATAAATAATTGAAAGTTTCAGAAAAAGGAAAATTGTGAAGTATATATTCCTCGCCAATTATGATTTCAGAATGCATATTCCTTGTGATTCAAAGGATATCATGCAAATGAATTAATTGGTGATCACTTAATCTCTATCTTATTATATATTTTCTATTAGTATTATTTCTCTTATAACTAATTCTTTTGCATATTTTTGGTTGGCAGGTTTAGTGTGCTTGTGTCCTAGTTTGAGAATATCTTTTATTTTCGTTTTGTTTCTGTGTGAAACAAGACTAAAATCCCAAAAAAAGGTAAGGATATATTCTAATTTGATTTTTTTTTATTGTTTTAATATTGTGTTTATATGTATGTATGTATGTCTGTCAATTCTATTTTATAATCATATATTTGGTGTTTGATTATGACTTCTGTTACTAACCATTGTAAATTAGGAGAACTTTTTTCTTTGAGTTGTTTGACTACTATTGTGTTCTCTATTTTCTATTTTCTTATTTATCTTCATCAATTTCTTATTTCATTTTTTAATAATAATAGTTTTGCATTATCAAAAGGTCATAGTTTCCTTTTGGCTATTGAAATTTACTTGCGATTCTCCAGGTTTTCTATTCTTATTTTCTTTGTGTGACCGTTCCGTTTAATATCCTTTTTACTGTGATTGAGTTTTTGTATAGTTTTAATTATAACCCTTCAGTGTTTTGATGTTTATATTATAATTTGAATATTTCCAACTATAAATAATGGAATGCTTTGGAAGAAGGATAATTGCGATATGCATATATTCCATGCCTATAAAAAATAAAACGTATTTAAAAAACATGCATATACTTTGTGATCCCAAAGGAAATTATTTGAATGAATTAATGGTTGATTACTTTAATCTAATGTCATTTACGTACTTCCTATTAATATTATGTCCCTTATAAAAACATTTCACGTACTTTTTGTTTGCCAGGATTTGTATTCTTGTGTTCTGGTTTGAAAGTCTCTTTTATGGATTTTTTTCTTTGTGAAATCTTTTTTGTTTTAAAAAAGGTAAGTATATATTCTAATTTTATAGCTTTTCTTTTTATTTTTTTTCTTATTATGTTGATGTTTTTATTGCTATTTTCCTCATACTTTCATATATGAATTCTATTCTTATAATCATATGTTTATTTTAGCTTTTTTATTATGACTACTATTGGCCCTTTTTGGTAGGAAGCATTGGCAGGAAGGGGTTGGGATAGGTGAATGGTTTTTAAAAGTTCACTAAATGATACTCCCTCCGGTCCTAATTATAGGACATATTTACTTAATTTTAGAGAAATTAAGGATAGTAGTTAAATTAGTTAACCATATTTATTTTTCAAAAATACCCTTATTTAAAATTTAAAATAGCATCCAGTTTTTTTTTGTCGAAATAGCATCCAGTTACTATATTTTATTCGGTTAATTTAGGGAGTATTCGGTTATTTTTAGGGAGTATTTCAGCTGGCTGTTTCTCCCTGTTTGCTTAGTCGGTTATTTTTAGCAACCGGTTGCATACACTGGAAGCGGAACATACTACATAATACCCTTATTTAAATAGTACTATAAATTATTTTATTAAAAAAATTTAAAAAAAAAAGCAGAATTGAGGTGTACCTGACTATGTGGCATT